>CM059018.1:37095544-37615122 GCA_030272315.1 Paspalum vaginatum
GATTTATCTTTTTTCTGGTGCGTTTCGTGAGGATTAACGTGGAGGCTCCAAAAAAACCTCTAATTAGTAATAGTAAGATAAGGGAAAAAATCAGGAGCGTTGCTCTAAGAAAATAATATCAAGAGTATCGTATTCAAGAACTATGGTTTTAAAGAAGCATGCTTCCAAACAGACATTTAGATTAGTTTACACGCTCCATTTCCACCGTTCTCATGTCTCTGTCGAGTGATGTTTTAGGTATTTATCAACTAAAAAGAGAATTTAATCTCTGTAGACATGTACGCATATTCCAAATAAAAAAAAGATAAATTTGTTAACAAATGGTGCATGCAATTTTAGCCGCCATTACTAAATTGCCTTAGATTTTATCAAAATAGTCTTTATTGTTCGATGGAAGGGGTATACTTGAACTAGTTTTAACCCGCGTCTTCTAATTCTTCTCTGTGCTAAGGACACCTCCCTATCAAATCAAATGGTGATGAAAGAATCGCGCCACGCATAACTACATAAAGACTTTTGGCAACGAGAGCGCGTTTGCTATAAGCTTCTTCGTGAAGAGATCCAGCGATCGAGATAGTGAGCCTCATTCAGTGGCCCCACGCTCGTGGGTCCCACCACGCACATGTATGTGTGGTGTCAGTGTGGAGCGACGACGGAGGCAGCAGTAGAGCACTAGCTTCCAACAATCGTGATTGTACATGTTCCAAACTCTACTCTAGCTATGGTATCCAATAGTGTTTTGTACGTCCACCTACAAAGCACTGATCATCGACCTCGCTAGCATTCATATGTGATGAACGTATCTTTCTCGCACTAACTGCTTCTCTGTACTTGTACGCAAAGTGCTAGTGCTAGGCTTATATATATGCATGTTTCTCGTCCATGTACAGTGTGCTTACTGTGTACACATGTACAGAGGGCGGCGACGACGTAGGCCACCAGACGATCAATGCCTCTCATGTCATGCATCTTCCGATCCCTTGCAAGTCCAATCGCACCGGCCGGCCGGCAGTACGTCGTCGACCGGAGTACTACACACAGAGATCGATCGACCACCGTACCCAACGGCCTTTTGTCAACCGGTGTCATGTGTGCTACGCCGGGTCCCCGGCCCGACCCGTCGGTCTCCCCGCCGCGACGGCGCCGATCGCGCCCGCTCTCTCGCTCGTGTAGTCCTGATGTCGTGTCCTCGTCGTCCCGCCCATCCACCCCCCTGCTTTGACGACGCGGGAACAGCGCGTGTTCAGCCGCCGCGCTCGCGGGCGACCCGTCGGTTTCACCAACCGCACTTGGGCGCCAAGGCCCGGCCGCGTCGCGCTCGCGGCATCAACGAGACGTACTGCGACAGCGAGTAGTCGACCGGCGTGAATGCATGGATAGATGGATCGCGCGCGTTGGGTGACTGAGAGAGCAGAGCACGGAGACGGAGGCCGGCCGGGTACGACGGCTGGCGGGTCGACCGGGGCTATAGCTAGGGGCCGCGTCGCCGTGCGTTTCCATGGACGACGACGAGATCGACGCGCGACACGGCCGGCTGTGTCCCCGCGGCAACGACGACGGCGTGTCGGCTCGGCCGGGGCGCGCGCGCTGTACGTGCGCTCTCGATCGATCGCCTGGTTTCTCCAGGTGACAGATGCGTGACGGATCCACGGGACGGGGGCGTGTCGGGAGCCGGCCGGTCACTGTTCGGGTGGGAGCAGTGGCCGACGACCGGGCATGCAGGGCGGGTACTGTATATGTGCGTGTTGTTTCCCGGGGAATAGGAGCGCGTCAATCAAATCACGCACACAGTCGCGTCAGGGGCAGGCCTGGCTGCTGTTTCCTGGTACGGCCGTTTGCATTGGTGTGCGTCAGGTGTAGTGTACTGCTGCCCGAGATGTTCATGTTCGGTCCGGTACTTCAGTAAAAATTCGGCCTTAAGTCTGGTGTCACCGGGGAGTGGAAATGAGTGTGAAAAATATTGTTTGTACACTGTACATAAAGTGAAAAAAATGATTGTGTACTGTAAAAAACAATTTTTAGGACACGTTAATAATTCTTAAGGCGGAGGAAACGATCTGATCGTCCCATTAATTTTGTCGGCCATCCAATTAATGAAACCAAAACATTGGGAAAAACATCTATTTAATTTCTCATGCACCTAAAAAACAAAAGGAAATTCACCAAAGTCCTGCTGTGTGAGACCAGGCGGTAGGCATGAACACGCTCGATGGTATAGGGGCTTTCCTTCCTCCCGTGGATCAGGCTTAAAAAAAAACCCTCAAATCAGGCTTCGAGGGGGAGGCATCACAACCTGCCCTTCACATTTTGGCGTGATGCCAGAAGTTGTATTTGATTTATCGGTTTCTCCAAAGTGGGTACATATATTTATATTTTTAGGACATAGCGGAGTTTGAAATATATAACAGTTAGATAGATAGGCTAGTGACGTTAGCCTCAGAACTCCATCATCGGCAATGCCTCCTCGAGTTGCGTGGAACCCTTTAGGTAGAAACATGACATCCTCCAATGGCGGATGAGGAAGAGCGCCTCCTTGGATGCCTCTAGGACGATGAGAGGCAAAACGTCTAGGCAGACTTGTAAATGTGTAATGAGAGATCCATGTTGATGCAAATAAGCTGAAGATCTTCTTACGCTGAGGTCGTTATTGTGGCAGAACCGCCGGAATATAACACAAGTTTAATACTTAAGTATTAATCTTGAGTTAATTTAGGTGGATTGTCAAGATTTACCAGTCTTGACAAGCCTTCCCAAGAAATCGAACTTCAAGGCAACTCACGAAGGGAGTCTTCAGATTACAATACTTTAAAACCATATTTACATAACTTCATAAGTTTAGTACAATACTCTTGTTTATACAAATAGAGCAGACACTATTGTTTTTTTATACATCAAAGAATGGTCTACTTTTAACAAAATATTCTTAAAAGTAAGTCGCATCATGTCCAAGATGCTAATTCACTAAGGAGCCGAGAAAGAAGGATCATATTTGAATAGAATGTATTCTGAACCTGAATAAATTAGAAGAAAAATCATTAAATAAAATTTACATAGCAAGTCTTACCCGTCTACTAAACTTAAATTAGTTACTATCCTAAGGTTGGTTTGATGAGGTCAACACACACAGTAAAAGCCTAGAAGTAGATCCTTAGCTTTTAGGGTGTTAATTCTTTTAAATTTCACTTAAATCTAAGTTTAACTTATTCTATTATCAAACAAAGCAAACACTTATAAGATTGATTTTAAATAAAACATTGCTCTTTCTTAACTACGATGTTGGTGATGATTCAGCTCTTACACCTGGTAAGCCCAGCGATTCGAATCGATTTTATACTCTCGGGAATAGATACTCAAACACCAGTCATATGTGTGTACGGCGACCCCACGTATGACAACCCAACATCCTCGTTGCCACCTAGTCTGAACTGCCCTCACCGAACCCGAGTGTACTCCGACACTCGCCTGTCTCCCACCATCTAGTTGGTCTCACCACAGTTCAACCCTATGTACAAAGGATGAGAGGCTTATCGGAGCCCGTGACGAGGACGACAAGTGAAAGACGCGCGTTCGAAAGCCAAAAACATGGCCAAACATTGGACGACCTTATACAACATAGACATGATCAGGATCTCAACCATGTTCATTTATTAATCTCTTAATATTCATGTTTTAAAAGCATAACTGATCCTGTCCCATGTCCCCAATTAAATAGCTCAGGAAAATTGTCTTGGATTCATTGTCTTGGATTCATCTCAAAGTAACAAAGATTAAGATGTATTCTTTTCAAAGAAAGCGTAACCTATCATTGAGCTTAACTAAGCATCTAATCTATACGTATAGGATTTATTATGCTTGAATCAGGAATTCGATATGCTCTAGGGTTTCAAGCAATTCCTAATTCTAATGCACAAACATAACCCGTATTTAATTTAAAGGACTCGAAATAAAATAAGTAAATACACCGGGGCTTGCCTGGATTTAAAGTATTTGGATCAAAAGAGACTTCAATATATTCTTCTTCTGGGGCTGGAGTGGTTTCCTGGGCTTCTGCTTCAAAGACCTCGGATGTGGGGGCTTCTGAAAGTTCTCCGGTGAAAGACGAAGGATTTATCGCACCTAGATGCACGATATGCATGATTTTAAGTATGAGGATGATCAATCTGTGAATTTAAGAATTTTAAAAGTTTCTAAAAGGAAGGGGTGGTATAATTTTAAATTTTTAGGTCCTTTCCTAGTTTTAAAATTATTATTATTTATTTTTTTAAATTAAAATATGATTTTATGTTTACATATATTTTCTAGAATTTTGTTATTATTATTAATAAAAGTTGAGATTTTAAATATTAGAAAACTAATTATTAATATTTAATTGAATTAGAAGAATTTAAAAGATTTTATTAAGAATTAAATAAATAAATCTCAAAAATAAAGTTTTATTAAATAAATTTTATCATTTATTTGAAAGGATGGAAAAGAATGAAATTTGTTTAATTAAATTAATTAAAGGTAAACATAATTTAAATAAATCTGAATTAAAGAATTTGGAATAGGAAAGAATAAATTCAGAAATTTGAAAAAAGCCCAAGGCCCAAAAAGTTATTCTTACTAAAGTTCTATTTTACCCCTTGAATAACTAAATCGGTTTAGTTTCTATGCTTGTTTAAAACCAGCCCAGGAATCCATTTTATTTTGGCCCAACGGCCTGGCCCAAATAGCCATCGGGCTTGCCTCCTTTTCTCTTTCGGCCCACTGGCACGGCCTTCCTGGAAGAGGACGGCGTGGCCAACGCCGTTGCTTGCGGGCCCACCGGGCAGTGGCATGGGTAGACGACGACGTTAGAAGGGGTAATGGCGATTGGGTTTTTGGTTGAACCGGACACAGTGGAGCGGACCGCCGGCGACGAGCGGCGGTGGTTCTTTGTCGTCGGGCCGGTTCCGGTGACGAAGTTGAGGGCACAGGGACTAGATCATCGCGGCGTACACGATGGTGGGTTTTGGGAGGTGAGTCCGTGGTCGGAAGAGGGCTCTCCACGACGGGCAGGGTTGAGGCACCATGGCTGGGGCAAAGGAGCTCGCGAGGAGCTCGATTCCGGTGCGGGGAAGAGGAGAAATGAGCTCTTCGGAGGTAGAGAGGGGCTTGACAAGGCCGGTACTTACAAAAATTAGAAGGGAAGGCAGCAGAGGCGGCGGATTTGAGCGGCAGTTCAGCTTGCCGGGGTTGAGCAGAGTGGAAGTGGGAGGGAGCTATGGTGACTGGGGAGACGATTGGGGTAGTGGCTCGGGTGGGGTGACGAAGGAGGTGCACGGCGGAGACTTAAATAGGGCTCACGGCGGTGGAAGGGCGGCGACGGACGAGCTCGGGTGGTAGGGGGCGAGCTCATCCCCTGCCGTCCCGAGAAGGAAGACGACGGGCGGGGAAGATGGCTCCTGTGGGCCTGGCCCGGGTGGCGGCTTGACGAGAGGCCAGCACCGGCCCACGGCCTACGCCAGGCTGCCCAGGCACGGCGCGTGGCGCCCATGGGCATGGAAACTAGGGGTTGGGCCGTCATGGTTTTGGGCCGCCGGCTTCCCCTTGTTTCGTATTTCTTCTTCTTCTTCTTTTTTGATTTACATATATATATATGTATATATCCAAATCAAGCCCCCAATTAAAAGGATTTACCTCAGGGTTTAAAAAGAAAGGAATATTTGAGTAGAACTTTTCACTAAGGTCCTTTTTGAAAGGTTTGAGAAAAGAAATTCTTCTCATTTTTTGGAAATTTATTTAAAAATAGAAATGACACATTTTTCTTTCCATTGTTTTAATTGAAGAATGCATACTGATGACATGCTTAATTAGGGCTTAAGATACAGGGTATCACAGTTTATTAGACTGTGCATATGGACACACATGACGCTGTATGAGTGGAGTTTGAATATAAATAGCGGGATATGTGGTTTTGTAACCTTAATCTTATGTGAATGAAACTTTTAAAGAGCCTAAGGAGAGAATGTTTGAATTTTGAATCAAGCACGAGACGACACGAAGATGCAAAGACTAACACATCCCCCGCTTACTAGGCCTACACGTAAGTACACGGCCAAACACCGAAACTGGCGCACGACGTAGGGCCACGACACACACCCACTTGACATTACTACGTTGACAACCCTACATCCCCAACGCAGGCACAGCTGGTCCCAACCCAATTAGGAGACGCCCCCACACCTGTGCGCTGCAAAGCAGCAAGGCCCCTCGCCTCCTGCTCTGCTAGTGCTACCTACTCGCTCCAATCCATCGCATTCCATTTACCCCATATCCTGCAATATTTTAACCTCGCCGCCGCATTCACAAATCCAGGAGCAACCAAAACATCTCCCCGAACGCTCCTTCCAACTTCGCCTTCCTCTCCCCAATCAAACCCTAACCCTACGCCGCTCGTCGTTTTACCTTCCTTCTCTATCAGGCTAGCATCCCTCTCCACAGCGACACCGATCCATCCATCCATTCAATTTTGCAGGATGAGCGAGCGAGATGCGCGTGGGAGCACCGGCGGCGGCGCGGCCGCGAGCATCGACTCCTTCTCGCAGCTGCCGTTCATCCGCCCGACGGCCCGCGAGAGGCAGCCGCAGCCGCAGAGCTCCGGGACAGCCGGAGGCGGCATCCGGCTATTCGGTGTCGACGTCCCGCCGGACGCGGCGGCCACGGCCTCCCCCGCCGGCGGCGTCAAAGATGAGAACTTTGTCAAGGAAAGCGCCGCCACCAGCAGCGCGGCTGCCGAAACGGCGCCGCCAGCAGGTGCGGGCGCAGCAAGCGGCGACAGCGGGGAAGGGAGCCGGAAGTTCGAGTGCCAGTTCTGCTGCCGGAACTTCCCGACGTCGCAGGCGCTAGGCGGGCACCAGAACGCGCACAAGCGGGAGCGGCAGTACGCCAAGCGCGCGCAGTTCCAGACCGCCATGGCCATGCGCCACAGCCAGTTCTACTACCCGCACCCGGTCAGCCCGGACCCCACACACCTCTACCCCGCCTTCGCCGCCTATCGAGACCACCACCACTTCGCCCCCGCGGCGCCGCCGCCTCACTACCCCTCGTGGGCGGGCGCCAGCAGGTACTACAGCGGCCCCGGGTCCATCTCGCAGCCGATCAACGGCAGCCCGGTGACGCCGCCGTCCGGGCTGTGGCAGGTCCCCTCAGGCGGCATCGGCGTGGGGACGCAGTTGGCCCCGCGACCTCAAGACTTGCAGCGCCCACCGCCACCACCACTACCCGTGCTCGGAGGTGAGGAGCCAGTGGTGGTGCATGGGGCTGTCTCGGCGCCGTTCTCACCGTCTACCTCCTCGTCGTCATCGTCGGCTTCGCCTCATAAGCGCCCCGCCCCGCCGGAGCGTGAAGAGAAGGTGAGTTTGGATCTGAGCTTGTAGGCTCGAGAAATGACAGTCCATCAGCGGCAGACTTATTATTGTTGCTGCTTTCTTACAAAACAAAATGGAGTGCCCTCTTTTTCGGCCTTCTCTCTCGCGCTTGCAATCTTTTAGTTCAGCTTAATATCAATTGCGGTGTTGAAGTGATAAGAAAACATGCATGATCACTCAGCCGTTTATTTTACACCTTCGTAATCGTTCGATTTCTCTCTTGAGCGTTTCTGTTAGCTGAATTGTCGTAATGAAAAAAAAGGAGGAAGGCTATGGAGCTGGTAAAGGAGTCATTTAGATCCTGAATTTTTGCTACGTGTAATAAACATAGGCTTTGACGGAGTAAATTCGCAATTCCGCATGCATACGGCTGCACCTCCAAAGATCATATCTGTCTGTACTGTACCAGACACATTCCTCATAACACTGATATTAACCCTCATCCAGATATCCAATACATTAATTCAATATGGATGAGTTGATTTCCAAAACCCAGAGTCCACCCCTGCTATGTAAATTTGAAATCATACGTGCCTTTATTTGGAGTTGATCGATTTAGTTTTTGATGAACAAATTGGTTCCTTCAGAAGCCCCAGGGGAATGAGCTTACCGCGGGGGCGCATGTATGTATATTTCTCCATATTTCAAAACACTAATGCCCAATTAATTTTGATCGACGGCAAAACAAACTTTGGTTTATTTGGCTGTGAAAGATGGGACCACCGATGAAAGCATGCACATGCGAGAAATATACATACATGCTGCATTCCATCTTTGTGTCAGTGTACCTGGAGCTGCTGGTTTGCTTACATGCTAATGGACACTGATATAGTGAATATATAATTAACTAACCCTTAGCTCGCTTCAATTCGCGTCCAATAATTTTATATCTTTTTTTATTTTTATCCACCCCGTACAGTTGTTTTTATGTTGAAACTAGCTAGGCAGGAAATAATTAATAAATTGGTGTACGCTTTGAAGCATACTATTTTTTTTTTCAAAATATAGTGGAATCTAGCCTGCATTGTATGGACAGGGCTTTTGGTTAGGCATACCACTATAATTTCTCACTCCCTCTGCCCCAAATGATGAGAGGTTTTACCTTTTTTTTCTCTGCTCATATGATATTGATGAATCTAGGCACAAATACAAAACACATATATTGAATAATGTATGACTCTATTCGAAATATAAAACCCAGTCCAGTTTAGGACCGAGTATCTTTCGGGACAGAGGACAATGTTTGTCTAGGTTTATATAGCTAACATTTCTTATATTTGAGGACCAAGGTAGAAGACGCAACTTCTTTTATGATAGAAATAATATAAGCATTCTTATGCTTCCCAACAAAAACTGCAATCTGCCTTTAGTGAAAAGTCTGGAAAGCTGCTGTTGAATAATTGCATATTCCTTAAAAAGAGCGCAGCAGCCGCAGAATAATCATAGCATCCATCATTATATGGGAAAGTCAGACAATTAAGCAAAGTTTCAAGCTTTTGAATCGTACATGTTCAGAACATATGGAATCCTGGTTAATTAAATTAATCTCTTTAGGGCTTCTTATCAGGTGCTAGCGTTTAAAATATAATAACAAGCAGCTAGGTGCAGCGTACATATAGATCTCTGGTACTGCAATTAACCTATTGCATTTTCAAATTGATAAATGCGTAGATAGTACTCCTAATCCTAATTAATTAACTTCCAGTGTGTACTTTGTATTATTCAGAAAGTGCTAAAGTCTGTTCAAACATATGCTAATAATTAATATAATATAACATTTGAGTTTGGATTAGGACAAATGGCAAGACTAATGCATAGTCACATATGAACAGTACCATTCAGGTGAAGATGTTTACTGTTCTGTCAAGTATATGTTAACAGTATATGCAGTGTTCATGTGTCATACCAATACAGTACAATATTTACACCATGGTTGTGTGCAAATGCCCAAAATTTTAACACACGGGACCACATTATTGCCTAGAGAGATGGCCACATCCTAGCCTCCTACGAATACATATAAACAACCAATTAATCTGATATCTGAACAGAACCCACAAATTATTGGACCACTTTATTTCGTTCTTTCTCTCTGTCCTTAAATGTAGAACACATTTTATTTTATCAGGACAAGATTTTCACTAAAATTTATGCAATTAATAGGACATATAAAAAATCATACCCTTAAGCAAGTACTTGACTGCAAATCTAATATCACATTTGTGTAAAACAAATGCTATATTTAATTTTAAAAGGTGATGCTAGCTCTGCCTAGGCGCTAGACATTTTGTCTATGCTTTTTTCCAGGGAGAGATATTTTGTGCTTGATGTATAAATGAAAACGGTTAGGTTAGAGACGACTAAAGATGAAGTATAATCATAGTACTCATTGATGCTATATATCGATCTTTTATTCTAACATGTTGGATTTTAAATCATATTTATGATGGTATTATATTACTCTAACCGTCCACACAGAAAGTATATATATGCATAAGTGACGCTTTTTGGAACTCTACAAAATGTGGTATATATCATTTAGATCGAGTAATTGTTAGTCAGAGCTTGGAGAGAGAATGTGCATGCAAAGTTTATAGCTTATAGCCTCCGTTCATGTGTGTGGAGTAGCTCGTTCCATGTAGCGTATCACGTCATGCGTACGTCGCATTACCTAATTAAGCCAGGTTAATCATCATCATCTTCTCCGACGAGCCTTGTGTACACCAAATAAATAAAATGTCTAGCTAGTTTCTCTCTTGTCTGCAATAGAGGACGAAGCTGAAGCGGACAGGAATTAATTAAGAATCACAGTTTATCTCAGAAGACAAACGCAAGGGAACGACAGCATATGTAAGTGGCCATTTATTGTACAAGATCGGAACAGCTATATATAGCTGGTATCCTTTTTGTAATTCGTCCGTCAGTGGTTGGAAAACGTACGGAACTAAATCCTTCATTTGCGGTTGGCTGTTTATAAGAACAAGACTTTAATAATTTGGTTTGGTAGTAATAATGCATGTTCAGCATTTCAACACAAGTTCCGCCAATATAACGTCGCCTATGTTTCTGATCGGTTCTGTCTCCTAATTACTAATTAATTACGTTGCTGGGCGGATCTCTACTATTGTTTGGATCCCTAGCTAAAATTGAGCTCCCAGTCACATTGCGAGTTAGAAGTATTAAATATAGTTTAATTATAAAACTAATTATATAGATGAGAACTAAACGGCGTGGCAAATTTATTAAGCTTAATTAATCTATAATTAGCAAATGTGATGCTACCGTAACTATTCGTTAATCATAGATTAATTAGGCTTAATAAATTCGTCTCGCCGTTTACTCTTCATCCGCGTAATTAGTGTTCTAATTAAACCATATTTAATATTTTTAACTAGCATCCAAACATCCGATGTGGCGTGGATTAAATTTTAACCCTTAGCATCCAAACACCCCATACACACATATATATGGGCCGGATTTGAGCTGATCTGGTGGCAGCGTCCAGCGTCGTACTGCTATGTATACTACAGGAGTGTACCAGTCAGGCCGAGGGGCACCGGGCCATCTCTGCCTCTCTGGGCGCATGGCACGTGGTAGCAGTCTGCAGTGGCGTTCCACATTATTTCCCGGATCGGGTGTGTTGAGAGAATTTAATCAGGTCGCACTTGCTGTCAGTGTGTGCTCTTGTGATGGTGCCATGGTGGTGCCTCTTGTCGTTGCATTCCTCAAGGGCCATCGTCGCTCTGTGAGACCAACCACCGCCGTGAGTCATGATCGAGGCATATGCATGCAGTAATCATATATACAAGAGACCAAATCGGCGAAAGGTGGCTAGCTTGGTTACATTTCTCCGTGTTGGATTGGGTGTGCCCAGCCCCAGCTGAGCTGTAAATTAACCAGGTCGCTGGTGCCTGTTGGAGGTCAGAAGTTCAGCTATTGCTTGTTAATAAAATGCTCGCTGTCATTTGCAATTATTGGTTATGTGCTATTTAGCTGATTGGCTGGTGGAGAATAGGTAGACTTTGGTGACATGTGAGGTGTTGTGTAGATGCCACTATTCAGCAACATTTTTGTAACGTAAGTTGTACATATTAACTAAGTCCGTGTGTTTTTAGATTGCCATATACCAGTTATTGGACCGCAAAGAAGCACCGGGATGGGCAGGATGTGGCCCAAGAGGCTTGCTACATGCAGCACAAAAGGATGGTGACGATATCCTGGGAAGGCATTGAAGAACTGGAACCAGAAACCGGCGGCGGCGAGCTCTGCTCGAGAGGCAGGTCCGAGACCTAAGTTATCCCTTTCCCCTACCTTTTTTTTCCACCGCTTGTAATCCTGCTATGTACTAGACCCTTCTAGAACATTCCAGAACTTGTCTCAGCTACCGTGTTGCATCTATTTTGTGATTTGGGTGAGGTCCGTGACATCTAGTATCATGAACCGTTGTTCCTTGGGGTCATGCTCTCCGATTCCGCCATGGGCATTGCAGAAGAAGCAAGCATGGCGAGATGCGCAGAGTTGTTGAGCCAGATGTTGGTCATGGCAAAGCAGATGGTGCAGACGAACAAGGAGACGCTAAAGGATTTGCGGGCGAGCACCACGAGACTCCAGTCCACCACGACACCACTCAAGGTCGTTGATGAGGCATCCTCGCTACGATCCGACATCGTCGCCCCGTCGCCGACCTCGCCGCCACCGGTTTCTGGTTCGAGTTCTTCGATGCCTTCTCAGGGTATTGTCACCATCCTTTTGTTGCATGCAGCAAGCCCCTTGGGCCACATCTTGCCCAGCCCGGTGCTTCTTTGCAGCCCAATAACTGGTATATGACATAGATTTCTTTGTCTTTCTTTTTATTCGGCTTTGCGTACCGCCGTTGTGTGAGAGAGACTAGAACTTTATTTTAAATAAAGCTTCCTTTTATTAAAAGACAAATACTCAATATTTTTTTAGAGTGCGACTAATAACGTTCTCGGCGAACAACTTGTGTCTTCATTTTGCCCTAGAGCAAAGGGAAAAAGGGAATGGATAGACAAAGAGGAGGCTAAAATGCGCTCTATGCACGACGCTGCATGCAGGTCGGCCAGGATGGCAGTAACTGGCCACCCAAACCACCGGGAACCGTTGAATTACACGCGCATGCTATACTGTCACATAGCCAGGCGCCCAGGCCGGCTATGCGCTACTCCGTATGTACGTACTCCACGCAACGCAGGCCCTGCATGCAGGCACGGACGGGAGCACGCGGCACCACTGCACCACCACCACTACTGTTCTGTACCGTAGCTTAGCTGAGACGTACAGTACAGGGTACAGTCGTATGTACCTACCACAAGTAGGCCTCTACAAAACACATGCTGACATGCTATTTATGGGCACTGGCAGTACTAGCTGCCATATGCCCCCGGCCGGCTCCGGCAGTCGCACTGCCGGCCTCTGCATCTGCATGCATGGCACTGGCAGGCTGCAGGCAGGCCAACGGCCGGCCAGATGCATGAATCGGCAGGTCCGCAGGTGGGTTGTGCACTTGTGCCCGTACACAGTAGAAATGTTCCTGCACTGCATCGGCGTGTTCAGTACATATAGCCTGACCACGATCGGTTTCTGTGTGTACAACGGTAACAAGGCACGTTGGAGATGGTAAAATAGATCATGAATCTAAATGCTTTTTAACGTACACTTATACGGTACAAGTTTGATCATGCTCTTTTTGGGTCTGATTCTTAAATTCATAGACAATTTTCATGAATCCTTTACCGTCACCCTTGGAATGGAATGCCGATATGATGCCCATCTGATGTTGTCTGTCCAGTCCAATTCAAGGTTTAAAACCTTTTCTACTCAATCCAATACGCAGAAAAATTACATAACTTATGCTTCCTCCATTCACAAATGTATAACATGATTGGTTTTTTCCACAATTTTGATAATTTGTCTTATTAAAAAAACAAATCATTCATTTTGTTATGATTTTTATCATTAGAAGATAATTTGAGTATGACTTATATTTCAAAATGTTTGAATATTTTTTTGAATAAGGAGAAAGGTCAGATTTGTGAAAAAAGGGTCAACTGCATCATATACATTTGTAAACGGAGGAAATACTAGAAAAATAAAAAATAGTTTGAATCACACAATCAGTACAGCAAATTTGGCTCTAGATGGCATTTCATTTTCTGTCATGAAATCGAGAAGCTGTCATGTTATGAAATCTATGACACACCGTCACATGTGCTACACCACTAATCTCTCCATGAGAAAATAAGAAAAAAATGTTAGGCCAACATCGCCAATTCCATCTTTTATTTCAACCTTCACTCAGTTCGTCTATAGTGTTTTGCAGACTCTTCTGCGCACCCTAGTGAGCATAGACTTATAAACTTAGTGATGAACACTTATGAGCGCGAAGCATGAAAGTTTGAGGCATAACAGATACTCATGATGACACGGTAAAACATTATAAGGAACTAGTAATTGGCCTTGTGCATTGCAACGGGAGATACAAAATTTCAAAGCGACATATACATTGCTATGTAACAGTATCTGAAATAGCAATTCTCTTGCATAACCATAAAGCAAGTGTTTAAAGGTACACGTTGAAAATATTAAATTCATTACAAATTACGAACAACACCTAGTCAAAAAAATTAAATCTTGCAACATTTTATCTCGACATAGCGTCTAAGATATCTTCGTAGCTCTTCAGGAATACAACTTTCACATCCATCACCCCTATTGGCTCTGTTATTTCATCAATTTCGTATTTTGTGTTAGTCTTCAAAAAATAAAAAATTTCCAATCTTTTCAGCTAGGGGTATGTCACATACGTGGCTTTGTTACTTCATCAATTTCATATTTTGTGTAAGTCTTAAAATAATCAAATATTTTAGCTTAGGATTGAGACTCAAAAATTCGACAACTTTCATGGACCACGGTTTTGATGGGTACTCATCCAAAGTTTATATACAAATCCAGAAAAAGACACAAATCTAGATGTCATATCTAAACACAATGTCATCGAGCCCAATTGCCAATCGATGCATAGTATCTACACAAATCAAAAAAAAATATTGTCATGTGATGGTATGTGCGCAAATAACCAAAAAAAAAAGATACCAACTTGTATATTGATTTGATACCTTAGTTATAGTGTAAGAACCTCCTTATAAACGATGTTCTTAGTATACGTCCCACTCTGCTAGTGGTTTTTTTTTGTCTTGCCTTGCCTTGATTTTTTGCTTTTCTTATCTTTATCATCAGGTGCAGCTAGGACCTTGATGTTACTCCTAGCGGTGGCTCTAGACAATGCCACGTAAAGTTAGCTATGGGAAAACACAGGCTTAGGTAAGTACACACCAGCATGTGGAATTATCTGTCCTTGTGCTTTATTTATCGTCATAGCAAAGCTGAGCCTGATAGGAAATTGCTTCCTCTTAAACCGAAAAGGGAACATCTCATCATCTGAGGGGCACAATGGGATTCGGGGTAGGAAGACCCTCTTCCGAGCATGCTGCCCCAACACGATCTTTGTGTCGATAGCATTTTTCTGAAAACCTCGGACGATGAGCCTTGTCCCATTGTGGAGCCCACTAGTAGGATCAATGTTTCTTAGCAATATAACAGGACAATTTATCTTGAGCCTTAGAACATGGGGAGGCAGCCCGTTAGGGGTCAAAGAGTTGAGGAACTCTGGCAGATAATAGTTATGGGGATCATCATCCGCCGATCGAAGCTATGGTACACCATCTCCTCCCCTCAGAAACGATGGATCATTCGAATAGAGGAACCTGTCCACATAGTCATTCCGCGTGGACAGGATGGCTCTTGATGTGATATAGTCTGGATCCGTCATGTTATCATGAAGCATCGGAAACACATCCTCTATTAGTCTATGCAGGTCTGTATCCTCTCCTGTGTAAGGCACACATATTTCATCAGGCAAATGTATGCACCCATGACCATTACCGACTCACAGTAGGTATTCTACGAACCATGGGTCGCTCTGCACCCTCATATTGCGTACCAACTTTAGGTGACGGCATGCAACCCCAAAGGTGTGACCTACTGTAGGGATGCATCGACTATCTGCGCCCTCGACCCCTTTTCTGATAACTGGGAGGACTTGCCTAAAATCTCCTCCAAATACAATTGTCTTCCCGCCGAAGGGCCGATCCGGTGCGTTCATTATGTCCCTCATACTATTATCGAGTGCCTGCCACCGCCTGTCTCCTAGTCATAGTCATAGTGGCTTCATCCCATATGATCAAGGATGATTCCTTAAGAAGCTTACCTGTCCCGCTCTGTTTCGTGAAACTACAATGACAACACATCATAGATAGTTAAAGGTATCTTGAACCGTGAGTGTGCCGTCCTTCCTTCGGGCATTATGGAAGCAGCAACACCGGATGTAGCTGTCGCCACAAGCAATGTTACCCACGCCTCGAACCGTGGCCAATAATGCCTTGTATAGGAAAGTCTTGCCTGTGCCACCGGGGCCATCAACGAAAAACACACCTCCTTCGCTGCTATCCATAGAAGCTAGAATCTCATCATAGGCGGACATCTGCTCAACATTGAGCGAGGCCGCTAGTGTTTCATGGACAGGGTCCACCTCAATAATTGATTCCTCGTATATCTCTCTATCGACACCGTGAGACGAGTCATGTTCCTCATCGATATCAGGAAGAGGGTAAGATCTAATGTCCTTGCCCATTGATTGCAGCACGTTCCTTATGTCTATCAAAACCATATTCTGGACCGCTTGCATGGACAACCTTGTGCGGCAGTAGTCCTTTGACATTGCCTCTCGGTGTTTGTTCCACAGGCCTCGCACATCGGAAGCCTCACAATGCACAAGTATCGTCGCAAATAGCCTTCTGAGTGCCGACGGCATTTGGAATGTCTCAGCCTCAGTGAGGCAGTCATCTAGAGTGGTGTCTGCCTCAATTAGACCCCTTCTTTCTGCGGCTTCACGGAATGAGGGCATGATCTCACCATCAACGGTCCTAAAGTCCTCGAACGATGTAGCGCCCACCACATGGTTTAGAAGAACCCTGAGGAAATAGCGTTCCCCCTCGACTGGATGGGCAGATATGATTCTACCAATTCTTTCATACCCTCCCTTTTCCTCTTTTGCCAGAATTTTGCCTTCTTTCACTTCTGCCAAGTGAAGAACTCTGGAACTTCACGGTAGAGGATACCTCGCGCTTTAGGATTTTTTTGTTTGCCTCAAAGTACTCTGTTAGCATTGACTTTTCTGCTCCTTCCGATTAAGTATTTCTCGGATATCTTGACCCTCTTCATATGTAACCATGTGCATACTAGGGAGATGAAGTTGCAATTGCATCATGAGTGGACTGTTCTTGCTTAGCTCAAAGCCGTATATCCTCCATAATGCTTCCGGAGGAGTCACCCACCTAGCTTCCCTATACATCTTGATCTCATCGACGTTCCCCTGACCATCTGCCTCATTCACAGATACAAACGCACGGTCGTGGCCCTTGTATAGGTACTTGTAGAGGTATCTGATAGCCTTGATGCTCGAGCAAACCTCGATGTTGATGTGGCAATTGAAATACCTCAAAAGGAAAGGGTTGTACGGAACAACCCATCTATTGTCTAGTTCGTGCCCTCGAACCTTTTGCTTACGCCCATCTTCACATCTCCTATACACTGGATAAGAGTGGCCATGTTGAAAGGACGTGGGTAATGGTTCCTGCATTTGCCACTTTCCTTTGTGCAAGGGCACTTAGGATTCAATATACCGCAAGGGCCATGCATCATATGCTTGACAACCATTTTGTATAGCTCTGGGTACTTGCATTTGTCGGGCAGTTCGGCAGAGATTATAGAGTCGTACTGCTTCTGGGCATGTGAGTTTGTACTTTCCTTGCATGATCAATAGGAAGTGGGTGTGGCAGAACCGCCTAGATTAACCCGGATTTAGTGCTTAATCACCAGATCCGGACTAATCTCAGTAGTCCTTCAGAATGTAGGTATCCTGACTTGGCCTTTCCATCTGGATCGAGCTCATGTGTTGACTCTCGACGGAGTCCACAGATTACAATATCTTACATCTCATACATAGCTTAAAAGAAATAAATTATTACAACCAGACAGTTGATTAGTACAATCTTTTATTCAAAAAGACTGCAGGGAGGGAAACTTGCATCCTGCCCAAGGATGCAGCTCACCCCAAAAGGAAGACCTGGGGAGCGATAGAAAAAAGCCCTCATTTGCAGCGAGTGTTCAGCACCTGAGAAAACATAAGCAAAGAAGCCTGAGTACTAATTACTCAGCAAGACTTACCCAACCACTGGGTCTAAACCCGGCTGTCTAGCCTATAGCAGGAGTGGTTAGGTCAACTCACACTGCGGTAGGCCTAATAGTAAATCCTTAGCTTTTAGAATTTAGCTACTTTTTAGTTATTACCTGTCCAGACTAAGTTATACCTATTCTAATAACAAACAAGAGCAAACACTTTGCGAAATCATTCTTTATCAGCAAGATCAACTTTCTTACTACGATGTTGGTCGCGATCAGGCAGCTTACAACCGGCAAGCCACAGACGATTCGAATCGATTTTTCCACCTCTCGAGAGGGATACTCAGACACCCGTCATATGTGTGTACACCGACCCCACATACGACAACCCAACATCCAGTGCAACCTAGCCGTAACCATCCTCACCGAACCCGGGTGTCAGTCCTTCGACACCCGCCCAACCTCCTCCTTCCAGTTGGTCTCGTCTAGTTCCGCGCTTAGGTACAACAGGATGGGAGGCTTACCGGAGCCCGTTAAGGACGGCAAGTGAATGAGGTGCGTTCGGCCCAACCAGGCCACACATCGGACGGCCTTATGCGGCACACGCAGGATCAGGGTCCATGGCAATAATCACAATATGCAATATACGAAAGCGAAACTGATCCCGCCGCATGTCTGTCAAATTATTAACATCATTCTCATTCTTAACCAATTAACTTTAATAAAAAAATTTTCGTTCTAGGCCTATGCCACCTAAGCCATTTATTGCGTATAGGATCTTCATGCAGGAGATTGTGGTAATTATGCTTTAGAGTTTCAACCAATTCCTGACTCTAATGCACAAGCATAACCCATTCTTATTTAAAGGACTTAAAGAAAATAGGTAATGCACCGGGGCTTGCCTTAGAAAAGGTCTCAAAGTCTCGAAATCACTTCGGGGATTAGGGTAGTGGACACCTGACGGTCCAGGAGGCTCGGCTTCGGGGTGTCACATCGGGATGCCTTTGGAAGACTCTTCAACTGGAAAGATAAGAACCAACGTGCCTAACATGAATGACATGCAGGAGTTTGAAAGCATGAGGATGATCAACCTGTTGAAAAAGTAAAGTGTACAATTTTCTAAAGAAAAAGGGTGGCTAGGGGTTAAACATCTGGGTTTTCGGGGCGTAATTGATTGCCCTAGGGTTCAAATGAATTTTATATTATTTTTGAATATTTTTAAGAGCTTAAATGATTTTTCTAGAAATTTTTGAATAAATCAAATGTCTTTTAGAATTAATTTTATATTTTCAATACTCTTTTATGATTTTTTCTGCATTTTTAAACAACATCTAACTTTTTAAAATTATATAAACTTTAATTTAATTTCTTTTTTTAGAAATATAAAATATTTATATGAATTAATAACTAATTTTATTAATTAATATAAACATATTAATACTAACTAAAATTAATTAACTAATTTGAATTAAAAAGCAAAAAAAAAAAACAGAATATAAATTGGAATTCGGCCCAGCCCACGAAAAAAGACAAAACAAAAAGTTCTGATTTCCCTCTCCAAAAATTCTGGCCGGCTCCTTCCTCTCTGGCCCAGCCCACTAAGTGGGCCGGCGGCCTTTTCCCCGGCGCGGCCCAACTCCCTCCCTCTTTCAGCTCGGCCCACCGGCCGAGCAGGGCCGGCAGGCCGGCCTGCCGGGTGGGCAGCCCAGCTGGGCTGGTGGCCCAGCTGACCGGCCCCGCCCGGCGGGCTCGGCGCGGGGCGGCGCATGAGCGCGACGCGGCGGCGTGTGCGCTCACCGTCGCGGCCTTGCCGGTGGGGTCCCGGCCAACGGCGACCCACCGCGGTGGCGCCTTCCTCCTTTTGCTCCTCCCCCTTCCCCTTCTCCTCTCCCCCCTCTCATCTCCCTGCCCGCGGCGACCGCGGCGCCCCCATCGCGTGCACGCGCTAGAGCGCAGCGGCGAACGGCGCGCGCGGCGGCGCTAGGCCGGAACGGGGCCAGGGGACCCCCGCGCGAGGTGCGCAGGGCCGTCCCGCACCCCGTGCGCGCGATGGAAAGGCCACTAGGGCTTGCGCACGGGGAACCTAGGGGCAGCGCAGCCCTCGCGGCCGTGGCCACCATGGATGGGCGCCAAGCTCGATTGAGCTCGAGCCGACCCAAATCTTCGGCGAGGGTAGGGCGGAGAGAAAGGGGGTAGAGAGGGACGCGGGTTCTCACCCCTCGACGGCGAGCGGAGACGGCGGAGGCAGCAGTCGACGGGGAGGCGTCACTGCGGGCGCGGACGAGTGGCGCGGGAGCTGCGTGGGGGCGCAGCGGCGGCGGCCAAGGCAGGGAGGCGGTGACGGCTCGGGACGGCGGCGGGGCGGAGTAGCTACGACGGTGCGGAGCGGAGCGGGGTGGCGGGCAGGGGAGAGCGGAGTGGGGAGGACGGGAGCTCCCAGCTCCTTTCCCCCGCGGAGAAGACGACAACGGGCGGTGGGACCCGCCCGTCAGATGCACAGGGGCGTGGGCACACTGGCGCCCATGCGGGCCGCCACGCCGGCCACCCCCGGCAGCTGGGCCGCCGCGTGGCCACGGCCGCCACGCAGGCCTTCCCCGGGCTGCCCGTTTTTTTTTACCAATTTCATTTTTAACCCTGGATTTTAACCTTTTTTGACAGGGGTCCAAATACAAAAGTGAAAGGGCATATTTTTAACTACCACTTTGCACTTTTGCCCTTGGACAAAACCAAATTTTGAAAGAATTTGAACTAAAATTTGATTTGAGAATATTAAATGTTGAACTCCCAAAATTTTTTAAAAAAAATATGCACATGATGACATGACTAAATGCTCTCAAAGCATAGTTAAGATACTGGAGTATCACAGTGGGCACTGTGGTAGGCCTCTTTTTTGGAACTCCACCACATAAACATATGCCTTGCACCTTGCCAAGAATTCTCTCCTCTAGTAGTAGTCTTTTCATTTCCTCTAGCTTTGCTCTAAAAACACGCACGACAAGGTCTGTACGATCTTAGGGTATCTGACCAACCTCAAGCTCACGCTTGATCTCCTCCCAGTTAGGGTTGCATGTCATTGTCAAGAAAACATCAGGCTTCCCATATTTTCTTACTAACACCATGGCATCGAGGTACTGATGCCTCATATCTCGAGGCCCCCCAATGAATGACCCTTGGTAGAACGGTCCGCCTACTGACTGCGTCAGCTCGTGTTTCTCCCGTATGAAGGCAATCCATTAAGCCTTGGTACAAATCCACCTATATCTCTTTTTGATGAGACCATATGTAGTCTAATCGTGAGCTCTCAATCTTTATGTATGTGTCGACCACAAATTGTTGAAAAAGACACTTGCCAAATAGGATTGGGTTGAATATCACCGGTCGCATTTGGAACTTGTAGCAGTAGTAGTCCCTCACGGATACACATAGACAGGTTAGCACTATCTAAGTAGTACATGATATCGAAGGTCAAGGCATCCTTTAAGTGAGAGAAGCATGGAAAATCACACTTTTTAGGTATTCAAGAATATAACCTAGGTTTCCTTGACTGTTGTCACTTGCAGCACGAGCGGCATTGACCGCATCGACGGAGGCACGCTTTTTAGGTATACCAGAATGCCAATCGCTTTCACCTCTAGGGAAGAATAGAGGGTATACCAATGGATCATAGGATGCATGGTAGGACCGGATTCCATACTCTTGCTTGTTGTTCCCATACAATACGACACCACAGTCAAATTTCCCACGTTGCTCACTCCCCTCAACCCACACTGTAGCCACCTCTGAAGTGAGAGGCATATTATGTGTCCTCTAGTCCATGTGATGATCAAGGTTGAACGTGATACGATAGTCTGCTAGGTCCTCAATCTGTCCCATCTGTTTGAGCTGCCGAGAGTATGGGTTGCCTTTTAATATATGAACCAGTTGCCAAATGACTTGTTGATCTTTCTGTTTCTTATTTTCGCGGCAGTGGCGGTACCGATGTTCTAGACTTGGATCATCATCATAAAAGTACATCTCCAGAGGATTTCTGGCCTTATGACTTGCAGCAAGATCAGCTATGGTATGGTACATTTGTCCATGCACTCGAAATGTGTACACTCCACTTTTCCTAATGTCTATGGTGCCCCGATCGAGTTTGTAGTGGAGGGATGTGAACGAGAAATGGCCATTGAAAAACCTAATGCTGTCACAAAAATGCCGAGCGTCAGAGTCCGTGCTTGTCCATAGCCGCATGAGCTCAGGTGGCGTTTCGATGTTCGACAAACTAATATTGCCATCTCGACGGAAAAAACCCTTAGGCTCTTTGTGGAACCTCTTTGCACCACAATGCTTGCAATTTGGAACATCCTCCAACATATGTGTATTTTCAGGTATGTTACTATATACATGGTCATGTGGGTCTTCGACCCTAGAGCTCATGGTGGAGGCATCATCGTTTACATCAATTGTAATTTCCTCGTCATTCTCGTCATCTGAGAAGTTTAGGTTTACAAGGTCAATCAATATATGAAATGGTAGAGGTAAGCGAGACAATGGCAAAGCCACTTTATCTTGGCCTGCAAACATGTAGCCCTCCTCACTTTGATCTTCTTCAAATATGATTCCATCGTCACACTCATCATGAACATGTGACTGTGTTGGAGACACCGTATCATTAGCAACTTGTACATCTAGAGTAGAATTAGTGAGTTGTATTGTAGGTTCTACGGGACTTGTGTCCCGTGAAATTGATGTAGGATCCCCTGATGCACTTTTACACCTCTGAGCAATCATCTTGGCAAATGTGTCATTACGACGAGCTATAAGCGCAACCCTTTGCCCCGTTGGTATATTATTTATTCGCTTCCTTTTAAGAGTTCTTCCAACGCCAATATCACAATCCGTTAAGTATTAAAAATATTTTTTTACAATATTTGATTAGTGCTAAGCATAATTTGAGACTAATACACATCTGTTAGTTATGGCACTTACCTCTATCATTATCAGTGGGATCTGAAAAATCAACGGTGATCGCAGAACCAACCGGGATGGATGAGCTATAAGGAAATACCACATCTGATGTACTGTAACGAGGGTTTGCCATTGCTATAGAACTTGACTCGAAGCATTGCGTCGCAAAGCACGGAGCACAGATCCATGGTTTATCTTGGCATACTTGGTATTAGAACTCATACTTGCATAACGTGCCCTATCTTTCTCATGCATAGCATCTTTATTTTGGTATTCACATTGATTTTGTAGTAATTCCTCTTTTGCGCGTGGAGACATATCGGTTCCAATTATATTGCCTTTTCCGATTGATGGGAGTTGTGAGTGGGGTATGCAAATTTGACGTCGAATGTCCACTAACATTGGTGACATCTGCACTACCTAAAACACACACGCATTTAGTTATTGATTAGTAGTACCTTGCGATAGCTAGAATATTCATCCACTGTTCTTCAAATACTATAAGTTAGTACCAGGAAATTGCATAACAGAATCAGTTTCCTGAGTACCAGCCACAATGTTTTCTGATTGCCTCTGGTATTTGTTATTTCGATACAACCAATCATTGTTGTCATTAGGAGATACCCTCTCATGGCACCACCCATCTTCTGGTTAGAAATTGTAATACGTAATTTTAGAATCGTGGATCGGTATGCTAACAAGTAAAATGGTGATTGCTTAGCTCAAGAACCTTTTGTCGACATGTTAGTCATTTGAGAGCACCCGCCATGCACCTCTTGCATACAACCATTAGTAATAGTATCCTGTTAAGGATGCACTTGAGGGACATGTGCGCATGCGCCTGCAACTTTCTTCTGCCGACGATATTCGGCCTGCCTATTTAGTAGAATTTGCTTTTGATCTTTAGGCATTTTCGCATACCTCTCTCTGTCACGTTGCCTCTTGCGTTCTCTAGGATCATCAATTGGTGACAATTCCACGGAGGTATTGGTTACATCTTTAAGTTGAGGGCGATCCATATGCTGTTTAGGGGGTGCCATATGCAAGAAGGGTATGAGTAGTTTTAATTACTCGTGTAATTGCTTCATTGAATAGACGTGCATGTCCTGTTGATACCCTACAACACAACCATCCACCAAAAAACCAATATTAAATACCCTACAAGCTTGCACCACATACTCTACTTTTGAACCATGTGGTTTGGTAAGTCATGGATGACTTATTTGGTTCACACAGATACAAGAACAACACACACAGATATAAATAAAAATCAGTGATATAAGTATAAGGCAACAAAGTGACTTCTTTTAGTCCACACATACGATGTAGCCTATTTAGCGTAAACAAAATGTTTAGCTTCTGTAAGAGACATGATCTGACCCATCTCCAATCCAAACAAAATAGGAAATAGAGAAGCACTCGAATAAAATGTACCCTTGGAAGATACAGCTACCCCGTGTATTAGTAGCACTGTATAGAATTAATCATTTGAAGGCGTCACAGAGGCCTTGCAATTAGCATTCGACGTCCACTTCTCAAAGGAACTGCATGAACAAAGACCAATTAGTGTGCTCAGAACGGTTGCACACTGCAAAGACAACGAGCTCAGGATAAAACAAAAGGCAGTAGTAGTTCAAATGAACCCAAAGTAACTATTACCCACTGCTTCTTGCCATTGTAAAAACAACCAAAAAATAGGTATTCTAGTAGTTTTTCAACCTGTAAGTGCAACAAGGCTCCTTAGTGGTTTTGGTATTGAGTGATAACGCGATTAAAGGTCTAATCTCGTTGTGAGATGTTTTGACAGGTTTCTACGGATATATATATATTGTCAAATGCAATAAAATGAACAGAAATGTATTTGTCTATGAATAAGCATAAATCACTTATTTGTTGAGCGAGGCATTGATCATTCACGAGTGCATACCATGACATTGCTTAAGTGTAGGACATCTCTAGTGTTCCTTTATTAATGCACTCTGAGACACTTGGCTTTCATATTGAGAAAAGTGACTTTAAATTGTATCTCTTCCATTTGGACGTCACTACTTGAATTGAATTTCTCATATATAACAAGTGGCTGATCATGAAGACACTCTATTGCATATTAAAGCCAATAATGATCAAGACAAATTGAATGAATGAATAATGAGCAAATGTGCTCCATTTACCTATCGAAGAGGTTTTCTAAATTGAAGTCCAACTATTTAGCTCAAAGAGGATTGCTCACAAAGGAAGAAGCTCAGCTTAGCTATCCCTCTCTGTGGATATATTTCAAGACGGTATTATTCATCAAGACAAGACTCAAGTGGATTTCATCTAGATTTATATTTATCTTGAGCATAGGTATGCCGTACTATCAAGAGAAAAGCGAAGCTCGGAAGTCTCTAATCAACATGTGCTCACAGCTAGTTCAGAGAGTGTCGAGCCAAAACACTCCCCGTGAGTCATTCTTGTGCTGAGAGTGGGCTCACCGGATTGTCCGGTAAGCCTCACCGGACTATCCGGTGAAGGCTGAGCCCAGAGTCTAGAGTGATCTCTCTGACATTTTCTTGTGCTTTCATCTCCTAGTTAGGCGTATCTCTCATGGAGCTTAACACCTACACTCCTTACCTAGTGACCCAGGCTCAGTGCCTTAGCCTTTGATCAGGAACCCCTCACCAGACTATCCGGTGAGCTCTACCGGACTGTTCGGTAGAGGGGGTTTGAGCTCCAACGGCTAGTCCGCCTCTACCGGACTATCCGGTAGGGTACACCGGACTGTCCGGTGATGGTCTGACACAGGCCAACGGCTAGTTTTGTGAGGGTGGGTATTTATACCCCCCACTCACCTCCAATTGGGGCTGCTGCTTCCCTCCACGTCCATATTCATCCAGAGGCTCTTAGCAACACCTCCCAACACTCTCTTTGTGAGATTGAGCTCAATTTGTGAGATTCTTGAGTTGGGAGAGGATTTGTGAGATTGTGTGAGATACATTGTGAGCACCTAGCTTCTGTGCACAGTTGGCAAGCATTTCCAGAAAGCGTTTTTGTTACTCTTGGAGGTTTCCTCCTAGACGGCGAGAGCGACCCGAAGGGCACCCGGCTTGTGGGTGCCACTTCTCTTATAGGTGATTACCCCGCTCTTCGGAGCATTTGTAGTGAGCACCTTCATAGCCTTGGTGGTTGTGAAGGGGAGGCCGTGAGTTGAAAAAGACTCAATCTCTTGATTGGCGCATCAATGGGGACGTACGGACACTTGCGGGTGTGCCCGAACCTCAGAAATAAAATCCTTTGTTGTGTGTGCTGTGCCCCTGCTGGGAGACCCAAGCTTTGTGCTTGTGGTTATTTTACTTGCTTGCATTACATTATTGCTTCCGCTATTATTATTCGTGTGCAAGTTCTCTTTGTGAGTGCAGGGACAAAGTGTTGCTGAGATCATAATCAACATACAAACACATTGCACAGCTCCACATAGCTCGATAAGTATTTACTTGCGTATTTACATTCGTAGGGTTTAGTCTCTGTGTGGCACCGGACTATCCGGTGAGCCTCACCGGACTATCCGGTTATATCAGACTGTCCGGTAGTACCCACCGGACTATCCGGTGTAAGGGCTGACAGTGCGTTTTAAGTGGTGTAAAATTCTCAGTTACGCCTATTCATCCCCCTCTAGGCGACATCCAGGTCCTTTCACAACCAATATTATCTTGCGTCAATCAAAGCAAAGAATAACACATGCCCTTAAGCCCAAATAAGACAACCCCTGGATATTAGTCAATGCTCAGATAGGCAAAAGCTGCACGTGGTGGTGGGTCATCTATGTGCAATGTGTAAATCTATGTGCAAAGGTTGCTTGCATATTCTTTGATAGGTTTAAGTATGAGCTATTAACATGAAAAATCTAAACAGAAGCTAGCATTGTTATGGGGAAGATCATTAGCACAGCAACACATATGACGCACATATGATTGTCTTCTCATATTATCATTCACTTTCTAGGCTATCACTTTCTGGAAAAAAACAGTAACCATCCTACCTAACAAATCCTAACAACTTCATTGCAGGGGCCATCTAGGCTAGTACGCACTGTCGCTAGCTTCTATCAGATTGGTCAAATGGAACCAAGACAGAGTGCCCACATGCAACAAACTCTCTATCTTTTTAGCATGGCACCAAAGTCACATGTTTAATTTCCATATATTTTAATCTAGTAATCTAGTAACATTCATGAATAAAACTAATGTCTTGCTCGTAATTGGCCTTTTTAAAGTTATAGCTAAACACTACCAATGCCTGGAAACATTACCAAAGTCATTTGAATGGTGTACCTTTTCCACAGCACGTTCCCGCTTCTCTCGTCTTGGTGGAGGGCTTCAATCTCCTTTTTCAACTCAGTTGCTTCCTGCAGGGTCCATATTTAACATTCAATTTCCATATTTAAGTTTTATCAAAAGTGGAGTAATATCCTTTATGACCAAAATTATGGAGAACATATTAGATATAACTGAATCTGGTATCTGCTAACTGAATTTAGTACACCTAGAGTAGAATTGGTGTCGACTCTAGGCTCATAATTGTATCCAGTGGTCCATAGTTCTCAGTTTCTCACAATGTACTGTATCAAAAATCTAATTACTAATTACAGATTCACAAGACGAACTACTGAACAAGGCAAGCCGCACTGAAAAAGTTGGGGAGGAAATCCCTGTCGAGGCAAGAGAGATAGCACTTTTTCACTAAAATGTGAAACAAATTGCGTTCTTTTTTAGTAGAACCTTTTCCTGCTCAAGTGAATTCAAGCAGAACAAACAGTAGTTGCTTAGAGCTAGACATGCATGTCAGGAAACAACATCTGAACAATAATAAGGAATTGAAGGTACTGGGTTGGCATCCGTCATCAGAAATAGAAGTGAGTTTAGCTATCATGGTTATTGGCACTACTATCACAGGGAGCTCGAGGCGCGCCGGTAGGGAGGAGGAGGATGCGGCAACCGCGGGCGAGGCGATGTGGGCCGAGAGGAGAGGAGCGCTCCACCTTTTGAAATGGCAGAGAGGCGGTGCGGGCCGAGAGGAGAGGAGCGAAGTGGAGTAGGCAGAGTGGGAAGCACACCGTATTTTTAAAGGAGGAGCGGGCGAGGCGATGTGGGTCGAGAGGAGAGGAGCGCTCCACCTTTTGAAATAGCAGAGAGGCGGTGCGGGCCGAGGAGAGAGGAGCGAAGCGGAGTAGGCAGAGTGGGAGGCACACCGTATTTTTAAAGGAGGAGAGATGTTGTCATCATAATTTATCTAAAGATCATGGGCCCATATTAATTTCCTGAGCCCAAAGCAACGTGGCCTAGACCCATTTTGAGGCCCAAGTAGCGTCGCTAGCACACTGGAGCCTCGCCACTGCCCACTTGGGAGCGGAGCAACGCGTGGCGCCGCGCCGCCGCCGGTTGCCGATACAGGGCGGAAGCGGGGCGGGGCCGCGCGAACGCGTTGCCTTTGAGGACGCCCGCGGACGACTCCGGCGGAGCCGCCGGGATTCGGCTCGGCCTCGTTGGCGTTGGGTGCGCCTGGCCCAGTCTCACCTGTCCACTCAAACGTGGCTGGGCCTGACGTCCGAACCGGACCAGATATCTGGCTTCCCCAATCTCCAGCTCGCTCTCCTCATCGTCTGTTCTGGTCCGCACACCGCCCCCGAGCAAGAGGAGAGGGAGAGAGGCGAGTGGCAATGGCGGGGACGGGCTGCCACTCGCTCCTCTCGCCGGCCTCGACACTCTCCGCTCCGTTCCTCTCGCGCCGCCGAGCCACTGCCGTCGGTGGAGGAGCTTCACGGCCGAGTAAAGGTGAGTATTTTTTCACTCCATCTCTACTAGGCAGCTAAGTGCCTAAGTTTCAGGATTTGGCCTTGCTTCCATGCTGTCTTCCTCTGCAGATAGACCGACTTGTTCTTGGTTTGCTGATTGCTGTCAGCGGAAATGGTTTTCCTGGAGAAATATAACTGTGCTGAATTTGATGTTTGTTGAGGCTAACTTTCAGTTCTTGGCATGCTTGTGTTTCAGTGCAACCTCGGATCAGGTGCTGCGCCAAAGATGGGGATTCAGCGGGATGTGCAGACATGTCCATGGGCAAGGTTGTGAGTGTTGCCTTCTCCTCCTGATGTCTGATTACTTAGTAATGCTGGACAAACATGTATCCAAATCCAACTGCAGTTGCCTGTACAACGCTAGTAATGTTTCCAGGCTAATAAGTCCCTCCCTTTCTAACTTCTTTATCTTCCAACTCTACATCGGAGTTGGAGAGGAGAATCAGATATGGATTAGAATAAGCGAGAATGATCTCATATTGTGTGTGCTAGTACATTGTAGCTAGGTTACTGGTGTAATCATATCTTAGAATCAGAGATGGATTAGAATAACTGAGAATGTTTAGATGCACCATTTTCAGTGAGATTTCACATGGCTCCCTTTTCTCGCTACCGTTTTGATGCACCGTTTATCCTACAGGATGAGGAAACTACACATTCAAGACGGAAATGCCTTGTCTGTCTAGGTGCTGGGACCTTACTCAGTGCAACAGGCCCAACAATTTTTACACCAAATGGACTCGCCGCAGACAAGCCTGGGATACAGAAAGCTGTTTGCAGAAACTGTAACGGCAGTGGTGCTGTGATATGTAAGGGTCTCACATCACTAATATGCCCTGCCAGTTACTTGATGTTGAATGACTTCATCAGTACTAGATACTTCTAGACTACTATTGATAAAAAGAGCACCAACCTTCTAAGGGAAATGGAGCCATACAGGAGCCAACCATTTTGTTGATTGGAATAGCCAACAAGTTTCAGCACGTGTTTATATGCAAATATACTCAGCCATGCTCGTTTATTTGGAGTGAACTAAGAAACAACATACAGTATGTTATAATCTGGAATGACTAACTGGTACCCCTCTCTTTGAATGCTATCTTTTGCACAAATCAGTAGAAGAAATTGCAGCGAATACAAAAGCTTTTAGGACTCGTATGGAGTGTCAAGCTAGGAACTTTTACTAGTGTTGGCAAAACCACAAATTTGCGGTTCCTTGTCCTTGGAGTGATGATTCAATTTCAGCTGGATTCAGGTGACATGTGTGGTGGCACAGGAAAATGGAAGGCCCTCAACCGAAAGAGAGCAAAAGATGTTTATGAGTTCACAGAGTGCCCGAATTGCTACGGTATGCTCTATACTTCTGTTGCAATTCAATTCCTGATACATGTCATTCCTTCCGCCCTTTGTAGTATGTAGAACGTGTGCAGTTCGATACTTTGGATCACCCAAAAAGTCAGTTTTCTGATGTGCATCAGTATGGCCTGAAAATCCTCTTTTTTTTTGTGGTTATTGTCATGGACACTATAATTGTTCCGTTAATTTCTGTATGAGCATTTGAACAAGTTTTTAAGTAGTACTAATACTAAGCATTTCAATTATCAATGTTATGGACACTGGTGTTGCTTCACTAATTTCTTTATGAGCATTTGTCCTAGTTTTAAACTAATATTGACTATGTCAATTATCAATGTTATTAGGTCGAGGGAAGCTGGTATGCCCAGTGTGCCTTGGAACCGGCCTGCCAAACAACAAGGGGCTCCTGAGGCGCCCAGAAGCCAAGAAGTTGCTCGACAAGATGTACAACGGCAAGATATTGCCAAGGTCGTAGTCTCGAAGATTACTCCATGGCCACCGTAGTATCCACATGGATTTTGCTCCAGTCAACATGAGAACCGCAGGCCTCGGATTGTAAAATTTTTGATAGATGTTCAATAAAGTTCTGCCTGTTAACCTTCAGATAGTTATATACAAATATAGCACCAGCGATCTTTTCAGAAAAGTTACAGCACCAGTGACTTGAGCCGTTCATGTTGTAACATGTTCACCCTTTTCTCTGGGCAATTATACTGATTCAACTGTGGCACTGTCCCACAAACGGAAAAACAAAGGGCTTATAGACATCATCAATAAAAAAAAAGATGCAGGGGGATCGAACCGATGCGAGAACTGTTGGACATCGGGATGCACACGCCTCACCAGAGGACGGCGAATGCATGATAACTTATTCCAATCTCTGTCGGCAACGTACAGCGCTGAATGCGCTACGGGAAGAAGCGCATCAGAGACTCTAATTTGTTGCCTTCGACCGAGGACGAAAAAAAAAACGATGAACAAAGAGAGCGCATTACCGTAACCGCGGCGGCACCAAAAACAAAGAGAAGCAACGAACAGAAAGCGCAGCGAGCAGAGATTGATCCGGAACAGGGCCTCAGAGACAATTTGGCAAACGGTGATGCATCAGAGAAATCAGATGGTACGGACAAAAGATCTTCAGTCATCGGCCCCGACAAACAAGAGAGAAAGAGAGAGGGAGGTGGAGGCGGAGGCGGAGGCGGTCCACGGACTCCTCACACGAACACCTAGCCGCCATGGCGGTCACGGAGAGGGGCGGCGGTGGCGGTGGCGCTGGCGCTGCGAGAGAGGTGGCGCGGGGGCGGGTTATATAGCAGTGCCTGCCAAACCCTAAACTACGCTCCCTGTATGGGCCTTGCAGCCTCTGCGTGGGCTTCGATGAGAACGGAGGTTATGTTCTTCTTCGGCCCAGAATAAAGCCCAGCCAGAGCCAGCACGTCTCAAACGCCAGTCTCCTTCCGCTGGAGATGTTTCACGAGAAAAAGGCCCTAAAGAAATCTTGCTAAGCGTTTTTTTTATTTTTATATTTTTCTAAATCGTCTTTTTACAAAAACATATGTTGGAAACATATTTTTGCAAAAATAGGCTTCCGGCGCCCGTGGACTGGACGCCAGGATGCGTGGCCTGGGCGCCAAGGGCCTACCCTCGGACGGAGCTGCGGATGGCACGGCTAGAGCAGGGAGTCGGCGCCCGAGAGCTTGGCGCCAGGCCAGATCTTAATTAATTACTCCTGTAGTGTGTTAGAGTTGAAGCCGCGTGAACGCAACCTTTAATTTCTGCGAAGAATATTACTGCTGCTGCGGACCGAATTCCTTGCTCATCGTATTGTGCTATGGACAGATGTAGGTCCTGTGATAGGTTCAGAGCAATCACTTGATCGAATAGTCATATGAAGCATGTAAAATATGATATTCCTTTTCTTTCTACCGAGGCTCGTGTAGAGGTGGCAACGGATAAATACCTATCAGGCAGTACAATTCTATACCCGTATATACGAACAAAAATCACACCAGCTGCAATATGGCAATACACATACCCATACCCACAAGCGGGTATGAAAATTTTACCCATACCGTAGCCGCGTGGGTAAAAATACCCGTCGAGTAATCCATATTTGATTAAATACCCACTGTGCGCATATATAAATAGCAGAACTATAATGAATAATGGCATAATTAAAATAATAAATCACTAAATATGAGTAAATAAATTGAAAACAATAATAAATGATATTGAAACATGCTAGTTGACCATATTTTTACCCAATATACACTTATGTTTGTTTAATTATGGAGAATAAATGTATGGTTGAGGCGATTATAAATTACCTATAGGTATGCGGGTATGGGTAGTATGCACTCGTATCCACACCTGCGTACCTGATTGGTATAAGATTGTATATCCACGGATAGAGAAAGCATCTCATTCTCGTTTTTATATCAGGTAAAACCCATCGGATATTCAGGTTTCGCACACCCAATACCATCTCTAGGGTCACGTCTTGCACTTTACTTTATTGGTCCTTGAGAGGCACGAATATGTTTTTCTTTAATGCTTCTAGGCTTCTGGTGTCTTCGTGGCTTTGACTGCACAGCAGTTGCATTGAGTAGCCTACAATTCAAAGTTAATGGACTGACAGATGGCCAGATTATTCCTCGAGCTGCGAAGAATAACCTGGAGAGCCTGGCGCCAAGGCCCCGGGCGGCAGGTCCTGGCGCCCTGGCCCAGGGCGCCGAGTCTATTCCAGGCATCGCATCGGAAGCCCATTCTTGCAAAATTAAGTTTCCAACGTATATTTTTGTAAAAAAACGATTTAAGAAAATATAGAAATAAAAAAAAACGCTCTAAAATTTGATGCCGAGGTAGACCGGCCCAAGGGGGCAGAGGGACGTTTTCCCCTCTGCCGCATGGGCCCAACTGGGCTACGGTTTTGACATACGATCCTCTTCCACGTTGCAAGTGCGCGCATCATCCGAAAATAAGGTCCATTTTGCCTTTCCTATTATTAAGTTATTATGATGATGAATCATTCAGATCAATGTTCTTTCAGCTCTCGAACCTTTTCTTGTTCAGCAGCTTTGTTTGCATTTCCTCTGCTTTACCGTCATTTCGTCAGAGGATACTGAGCTCTTCTGCTTCAGTGGTAGTAGCAGAATATTCAGAACCGACGAATGACAAATAATCAGTTGGCTCAGAAGTTAAACCCCAGTTGGGCAGTTGGCACAAGTCACAAGGCAAAACGAGCCACTAACCCAGCTAAACTTTTACCTCATTTGCTTAACGAGCCAACCGAGCCGACACATTATAATCCAGCCCTACAGGAAAAACACAACTGCATCCTCCGACACAATACTCCATTTTTTTCAATCACGCAACAAGAGAGAACCAAGCCCTTCACGATATCATTCTAACAAGAGAGAACCATGGTTAATGTCGATTCGATCAATTGTGCCAACACCAGAGTTGCGAGCAACAAACACCGCATCATTCTAGCGTGATGAATAACAGATGTTTTTAGACCCCCACGGTACGCAGAGTTTTGTGTTCCAACATGATGCAAAAACTGGGTGAGTAAAACATTGATAGCTATGGTATCCATGGCGTGAACCCGTAAAAATTTGGAATCCAGCTACAGGCCAAACGGCTTCTTCAGATCCCAAAACCAAACACTCCGCGTATCCGCTGGAAGATGAGTTCTCTCCAACCTCTCTCTGTGTTCTCCACCACAGTTGAATTCCCATACCTGCAATTGCGAACAAACAAAGGGCAACAGATGTTTAAGCAAAGAGACACGAACATTAACAGATTCGAAGTTCAGGGCGTAGGAAATGACATGATGAACGAGGAACATGAACATACTTGTCTTCCTCTGGCACATCAGTTTGTTTGAGCTTTATGATTGTGACTCCAGATTCAGGCTCATCAAACACCAATCTTACCTGCATTTCAAGTTTCATTCATGCAGAAGGGTGAGACAAGATCACAAGAGATAATATGGTTATAGACAACTTGTGCACATAGGCATCTATACTTATTCCCAAGACAAAATTCTACACCTGCCAGAGGGCAGCACAGGAAAAGAGAATAAACCAGATTACATGGCTTGACTATATAAGCCTAATCCCAGCAAGCCAATAACACTGCCTAACCCACAAGATGCAATGCTGATAAGTGTCGCATACCCACCGCACATATTCAACAAGCTCATCTGCTAAATTACAGCTGGATTCATGAATAACAACTACAAGATCCTACAAATGGGACACAGCAGCCAGAAATATAGCATACTCACTAAGACATTTCAGCAAATTGACGTGCTTGATAACTGATGGACTCAGGACAAAATTTGCATGATTCCACAAATAGTAAACCTTTGATGAAAAATCTTAAATTCAGGGAGCTAAAGTTCTCAACTTGGGGTCAGACCTATTTTCTTATGCACCTAAATAGTATGAGCATTACCTGGTTAGCTTAAATCTATCGCTCGATGTTTGATTTTATAAAATTCAAGTTGGAATGAGTGGAAACCACCACAGGCCTTACCAAACTTATTTTCTTGAATTAATCTCAATCCTAACGAGGAGTTACTCGTCACAGATTCCACATCACTAAATTTTTTACAGCCAACTATCCCTATCTAGATCAGTGAGCATACAACAGTAGCACAGGTATACAACCATAGCGTGAGGATCTTACCGAGGAGTACAAGCCGTCAGGCCAGCTTCCAAACCGCCACTTCTGTGAGATCAGCTTCCCTTCCTGCAGCTCCTCATTGACGCCGGTGATGGACCCATCAAAGAGGCTGAATTCCCCTCCGACCTCTCTGCTGATCCTGGCATTGCTCTGCGTGAACCCCTTCCACCTGTTCTCATCCATCAAGATCTCATACATGTCCTTGGCGCGGCAGTAGAACTTCTCGGTCATCTCAATGGTCTTGAACCCCTCCTTGTCCTTGCCCTTGGCCTTCTTCTCCTTCGCCGCGGGCGCGGGGGCCGGCGCCGCCGCGTCCCCCTTCACCGGCGGGGCGGCGGCGCCAGGCGCGGCCTCCTTCGCTGGCGTCTTCTTGGACTCCAGCTCGTCCTTGGCCGGCCCGCCCTTGGCCATGGCGGCGACGAACTCGCGGATCCTCTCGAGCACCAGGGGCTTGCCGCGGGCGAGGAAGGCGTCCTTGGCGCGGCGCGCGAGGGGCGTGTCGTCGCCGCGGACGGTGACGCGGAGCTCGGGGTCCTCGTCGGCGTTCTCGTCGGCGAGGTAGGGGACCTCGGCGGCGCCGGCGACCTTGGCGGCCCCGGCCTCGGAGGCGGCGGCCTCGGCCTCCCAGGAGAGCGTGAGGGAGAGCTCGTAGCCGGGGATGACCTTGCCCTTGCGGATGTTGACGTAGGCCTCGCCGTCGAGCTTGTCGAGCGCGACGGTGCGGAGCGTGAGGCCGCCCTCGCCGTCGAGGACGGTGAGGCCGGCGAGCAGCGCGGAGAGGCGCGCGCGGGACCACTCGAGGCAGTCGCGCTCCGCCCAGTGCCAGTTGTGGACGTTGGTGCCGTCGGGGCGCTCCTCCACGATCCACCGCTTGTCGCCCTCGCCGTACTTCGCCATGGGTGCGGTGCGCGGAGGAGGGCTTTAGGGTTTGGCCGGCCGGGGCGCGGGGATTCGTCTGGATCTGCGCGTGGTGCTGGGGGTGTGGACGACCGGAGAAGGGGTGTGTTTTTTAGAGCAGGAAGCGGCTGCTTCTGGATGGTTCGGTGGTGGATAGGAATACTCTGGAAGTCGAGGGGCAAAGAACGGGGAAGGTGTCTGGTAGGTTCCGCTGCAAGTCTGCAACGTTGAATACCGTCACCCTTCTCCCTGGGAACTGGGAAGCATATTTTGAATTTGAAATCAGAAGGAAAATGGCTGAAAAGATAACTACTGGTGTTGGGTTGCACAGCGTTCTGCCACACTCAGAAAAAAAAATTGAAAGGCAAAAAAAAAAAGAAAAAAACAAACGACGCCTGAGAGATTCGAACTCTCGCGGGGAAACCCCATGTACTTAGCAGGCACACGCCTTAACCACTCGGCCAAAGCGTCGTTGATGTTTGCCTCACGCACAGAAGTTATACAAACTCAGTTTTGCGGAACTGGCTCAACAAAAAATGAGATCGCCACAGGAAAGAAACTGATGTAATACAACAATTCCATCCTCCGTGTAAGGAAGAGGAGCTTGGCATAAAACTTCTAGCTTCCATGAATGATGTTGCATCTGTCTATATTCGTCAAGTTCCTTGAGCTACTTTCAGCTTTTTGCAGCCGTAAAACAGTATTTTTTTCTCACAATCGTTCAGCCAGAACACGGAACAGTGAAAACAGCTCAGCTGCACCTAGGACCATTGCAATATCATGCAACCATTTAATATCAATAGGCAAGGATATTATCTGACATGTAATTGAGCGTATATATTGTTGCTTGCCAAGAAGAACTAGATTGATATAGAAACGCACGCTTCACCCGATATGACAAATGTTGGGCTTGTAGTGCACACAATTAAAATGACACATCAACTATTAATGACACATCATGAGATGCTCTCAAATGTTTCCTCAACAAACTGATATTTCCATTCAAGTGTTGAACCCTTCCCTTGTAGCCTAAGCGTTTTTGTACATCCAAGATCCAACACGCAGCCTCCCCTTGACATTAAAATTGTTGAGCTTGTAGGACACAACTATCGAAGAAGCACCACATCGGCAGACATGTAAAGTATGGCTAGTAATTCTTTTGTGGCATGACTCGTGCATAAGCAAAGGTGGAAAATGTTACAACTAAATCTCAACAATAAGCACATTTGATCATAGCCTACAATGCTGAAGAAAAACTAATGCTTAATATGTTAATTGTTATAATATTGTTGCTCAATCTTGAAGACAAATCTACAAATCCGAGAGAAATCTAGATCTTCAAGAATTCCAACAAGAGAGCCAAGACCAACTCTTTAATGGATTAAATTAGGAGACTCCAATGATCTTCTAATGATAAATAAGCAAATACTCTTGTACTTCATAAGCTCATTAGTGACATAACTACTTTAGTCAATCACCGAACTTACCTAGGGCCCTAGGTACTTACAACCAACTACCTACTCACCCTCATGCCATGCCACATCATTGGTCGATGTGTGCTCTCTCTTTTCTTAAGTTGTCTGACACCAAGCACCATGTGATCCAAAGGTTGCATGTCATAAGCCAAGCAACAATATGTCTCCTTGAAGCGCATGCCCTAAGTTAGTCCAAACTAGTTCGACTACATCAAATGACTTATCTTATATCAATTGCATTGAGTTAGGCAAATCCTCTTGTATGACAACCCAAAGACTTTAGTCTCCTTCGTTGATCAATCATTCATCACTCTAGGAGTAAGTGAGCCTTTTGGACTCCTCATGCATGTTGCCCCTTCCCCATCCTTTACTATATGTCAATACTTGCACTTTACTCCCCCCGCAACACACACGCGCGTGCACACACACTAATTTCCTCTCTATTTCCAAGACACACACATCTACGTAATAGATCGTCCCAATTGTACTAGTTTTAAAAAAATTAAATCAATATATTCTCACTCCAATCGATGGGAAACAAAATCTTAATGTTGAGGATTTCAACTAGAAACACTCTATTTTAGTAGTGACATGTGTGGATTTAGATGCTGATGGACGGTGCTTGGCTTTAACTAGGGCTGCGAGCAGCTTCTCGCTACTCTAGTTGGACACTAGTGCTTCCTGATCAAAATTTGGTCTGGAAAGGGCCTTTGTGGTGTCAATGCCTCAAGGCTGCTACAATATAGTGTGGATAAAAATCCACAACGGAGAAATTAGTGAGCAGCAAGGCAACAAACCTAGGGGATAAGTTTACCTTTTGCGGGCTAATGGGTCAAGGTGGGTCCTTAACAGGTTAAGTAAATACTTTTATTGATGATTGACTCATGGGACATCAAGTTTTTTATCATAACCTCGTATTTCCATTTTTTTCTTCAAAATCCTATTCAAATTATACCAAAATCCTTATTGGCGTTGATTCTTAGAAGAGGTCCAAAAAATCAAAATCATATTCGAACTATACCAAAATTCAGATCTGTTTTGATTCTTAGAAAGGTCTGAAAACAAAAAAAAAACAACGATGGATGGTTTTTCAGTCGGTGAATTGGCACCTTAGTTAAGCCCTAAGTTCACTACAAAATGACTCCCCCTATAGCAATACATATATGCATTGCTAAATGTGATTATAAGCATTGCTAAGGTCTATACCACTGCATAATTATGTGTTGCATATACTGTCGTTACTAGGATCTATTGCAACACTTATGTATGCATTGGTAAGTCCTATTAATAACCGTTGCAAAGTAGCAACGAATATTTAAGGGCTACTACAACGGTTACATGTGTTTGTGTCAGCACTAGGCCAGTTGCCCTCTAGAGCTCGTTGCAACATTTAGAATGTAATTTTGGCAACGCTTATATACCTTGCAAAGGAACAAATGAAGTAAAAAAAATATATTTTTAATTACTTATTTATTTGGAGCCAAATAAATTTGCACATCACATACAATGCTTTTGAGAATTTTTGAGATCATATAGAAAAAATCTGCCCAGTAAGGTAAAGGGATCCATAGTCAGGTTACAAAGTACCATCCATAGCCTAGTTCATCACATAATGTGTGTTCAAAATATTTTTCTAATATACTAAAATATATACCCATGACACCTCTTTCGTCCTACTTATCACTGGTGCTTATCTTTATCACTAATCCTGATCCAAATAAAATAAGAAGTAAAGCAATCCACTGTGGCGGAACCGCCGATTTAATCCAGACTAAGCACACCTACCATCTTTGGCTCGCAGTGCACTTAGATCGAACTAAACCCGGTCGTCCGTCGAGAGTCATTCGACCCCCGATAATACCAAATCCCAGAAGAACCGACATCATACACATCCAGCCCACAATGAAGCCAGAACAGTTACATTATCACAGGCAGTTGAAATAGAATTATAATAGACTTAGTTACAAACCAGTTTCAAATGAAATATAGTTCCAACATAGAGTTATACGATAGCAAGTTCAAAAGATCTCGCAGCGGAAAATCAAAGTTCAGAAGTCATGATAACATCTCAAAAGACTTGCATTAAAAGAAACAACATCGAGCCCACCGACGTTGCCCTTGTGCCACACATGCAGACCTTATCCCAGATTGGGGCATGCACCGCCTCCAACACATGTGCATACCAGGAACTCCATACTTGCGCTCAAAAGTGGGGGCAAACCCTGAGTACTAATTACTCAGTAGGACTTAATGGATTGGCTTATAGCTGACGCGAAGCTGCTTACTATAAAGTGGATCCTTAGCCATTGATTTTAAGCAGTGTTATGATCAACATAAAGTAATAAGTTTTCATCATTTGCATAATCATCAACATAATATTAAATTGCAGTAATGTAAACAGTACAATACAGGCATGTAATATTCGAAATCATGAGTAATAGATACAAGTATTTAAGTAGTTACTACGTTGCACGACAGTGATATTGTCATTTCCACACCTGGTAGCCATCAGCGATTCGAATCGATTTTAATTCCCGGGAATAACTATCATGCCAGGGGTATATGCTTACTAGCCATCACGTTCCCACATATAGTTCACATCTCTACCTGTCTTATCTTAAGATTCAAAGCGCCCCCACCTAGAACTCAGCAGAACTAAAGTTATGATCACATTCACGATGTCATTCATGCAGAAAACTGAGTTCACCAAACAACTTTCCAATCAAGTTTGTTCATGTGAGTCAAATGCACATCAATATGAGATGAAATGATGCATGTGAGATGTGATTAAGCAAATGATGCACATGAAATGCACTTGAGATGCCTGGGGCATCACAACCCACCCCCCTTAAAGAAATCTCGTACCAAGATTTTTGATGTGATGTGGGTGGTTAAGTCGATTAGAGATAGTGCTTTGTGCATGTGTTAAGTTTAAATCCCGAATTAAACTGCGGCAATGTACCGAGTTGGAGTGGATGGTAGAAAACCAGGATATTTAGTGCGTAGATATTCCTCTCGTTCCCAAGTTGCTTCTTCTTCGGAGTGATTACTCCATTGTACCTTATAAAAGTTGATTGTCTTTCGGTGTGTTGATCTTTGCTTTTGGTCAAGGATTTTTATGGGATGTTCTTCGTATGTGAGATCCGGTTCAATCTGAATTTGAGACGTGTCTACCACTTTCTCCGGTACCCTTAAGCATTTCTTCAGTTGCGAGACATGAAACACGTCATGAACCGCAGCTAGGCGTGGTGGCAATTCTAACCGGTAAGCGATGGCTCCACATCTTTCAATGATTTTGAACGGGCCGACGTACCTTTGCGCTAACTTCCCTTTCACTCCAAACCATTGTACCTCCTTCGTCGGTGATACTTTAAGATACACGTGGTCACCCTCGTCAAAGACTAGTGGCCTCCTTCGCTTATCCGAGTAGCTCTTCTGCCTAGATTGCGCTCTTTTTAGATTGTGGTGTATGAGTTTCACTTGCTCTTCGGCTTTTGCTACCAAGTCAGGGCCAAATGTGACACGCTCTCCTGGTTCAGACCAGTTGAGCCGTGTTATGCATCTTCTACCATATAAAGCCTCGAAAGGAGCCATTTCCAAGCTTTTCTGGTAGCTGTTATTGTAAGCGAATTCTGCTAAGGGTAGACACTCATCCCATTTGGTGGAGTAAGTCAAAGCACATGCCCTCAACATATCTTCTAGGATCTGATTTACTCTCTCTACTTGTCCACTGGTTTGTGGATGATATGCTGAACTCCGAATCAAAGTGGTTCCAAGGTCAGATTGCAAATGCTCCCAAAAGCGAGACACAAATAGCGAGCCTCGATCGGAAGTGATAGTCTTTGGCACCCCATGTAGGGGGACAACTCGTGAAATATATAGCTCCGCATATGTGGCCGCGGTGTAATGGGTCTTGACGGGTAAGAAGTGTGCTGATTTAGTAAACCGATCGATAATCACCTATATAGAGTCATAGCCTTTCTGGGTACGAGGCAGACCCACAACGAAATCCATGTGTATATCTTCCCATTTCCAAGCCGGAACCTCAAGTGGCTGAAGCATACCAGCATGCCTTTGGTGATCAGCTTTCACCCTTTGACACACGTCGCACTTGGATACATACTTGGCGATTTCTCGTTTCATACGAGTCCACCAAAACTTTTGTTGTAGGTCTTGGTACATTTTATTGCTGCCTGGGTGTATTGTGAACATCGAAGTGTGTGCCTCATCGAGTATTTTCTTTCTCAACTCCATATTCTTAGGTACCACTAGAGGATTCTTGAACCACAGAACGCCTTGGTCATCAAGTGTGAAACATGCCTTCTTCTCTTCACTAATACCCTCACGAATATATGCTATACCCCTATCTTGCTTTTGTGCTTCTATGATTTGTGCTTTGATTGAGGGTTCAATGATGATATTATAAAGTTCAGCTTGCTGTTCTAAGGGTATTTCAATTTCATTCATTTCACAGCAGATCACTCTTGATGTCGGACGTGTTTCAATGGCGTTGCAATGTGCCTTGCGGCTCAATGCATCTGCTACCACATTGGCCTTGCCTAGATGGTAGTGGATCTCCAAATCATAATCTTTTATCAACTCTAACCATCGCCTCTGCCTCATGTTAATTTCAAGTTGTGTGAAGATGTATTTGAGACTCTTGTGGTCAGTATAGATGTGACATGTATTGCCTAGCAGATAGTGTCTCCATATCTTCAGCGCATGAACAACCGCTGCTAGTTCAAGGTCATGTGTTGGATAATTTGCTTCGTGTTTTCTCAGTTGGCGGGAGGCGTAAGCAATTACTCTCCCTTCTTGCATTAAGACACAGCCGAACCCATTGCCGGAGGCATCACAATACACATCAAATGGCTTAGTGATGTCCGGTTGAGCTAACACTGGTGCTGAGGTTAACAATTTCTTTAGTGTTTGAAAAGCTTCCTCGCATTTTGAACTCCAAACAAACTTTGCATTTTTCTTAGTCAATGACGTCATTGGCTTTGCAATCTTGGAGAAGTCCTTGATAAAGCGGCGGTAGTAGCCCGCTAAACCAAGAAAACTCCGAATCTCAGTCACAGTCTCGGGTTGCTTCCAATTTAGGACATCTTCTACTTTACTAGGGTCAACTGCGACCCCTTTTTCAGGCAGAATGTGACCTAAGAAACCCAATTCTTTCAGCCAAAATGCACATTTGCTAAACTTGGCATAGAGCTTGTGTTCTCTAAGCCGAGTGAATACGATCCTTAGGTGCTCTTCGTGTTCTTCTTCATTTTTCGAGTATACCAGTATATCATCAATGAACACCACTACAAATTTGTCCAGTTCAGTCATGAACACCGAATTCATCATATACATGAAGAAAGCCGGTGCATTGGTTAATCCAAAAGACATGACCAAATACTTGTACAAGCCGTATCTGGTAGAAAACGCTGGTTTTGGTATATCCTCTTCTCTGATCTTTATCTGATAGTAGCCAGACCTTAGGTCAATCTTAGAGAAGACCTTAGCCCCAGCTAACTGATCAAATAGAATATCGATGTGTGGCAACGGGTATTTGTTTTTTACGGTCACTGCATTTAGTGGCCGATAATCCACACACAGCATTTTCCCACCATGATTCTTCTTCTCAACAAAGAGAGCTGGACAACCCCACGGTGATGAGCTAGGTTGAATGAACCCTTTATCCAACTGTTCTTGTAGCTGTGTTTTCAATTCTTTCAAATCATCAGGCAGCATTCTGTATGGTCTTTTTGACACATGTGCCGTGCCTAGAATGAGTTCAATGGCAAACTCCACATCCCGATCTGGTGGAAGACCAGGTAGCTCCTCCGAAAACACGTCCGGGAATTCACATACGACCGGTATCTTCTCAATTTCTTGTAGTTCAGTTGCATTTACTGTGGGTGTCATGTGTTTCTAATTTGGCATGTGTACCCGTAAAAGCTTACCACTGACACTAGACCTTAACTGCACTGTCCTGCTGCCAATATCCAAGACGTGTTGTTCTCTGTCATCCAATTCATACCTAAGATGATATCAATCCCTTGGTGTGGCAGCACCACAGGGTCGATAGTGAAATCTTCCTCTCCTATACTCAATCTCAGCCTCTTCACTATCAGATTTGTATTAATCGGATTTCCAGGAACAGTGATTTGATAATTCTCTTTTATGCAAGAAGTTTTTATCCCATGCTTAGACGTATACGACTAACTAATAAATGTATGAGTGGCCCCTGAATCAAATAACATGACGGTCGGTTGACCGTTGACCATTAACATACCAGCGAGAACAAGCTCTCCAGCAGGAATCTGCTCCATGTGCACATAGTGCAAGCAACCCGTCTTAGGTGCGGACCCCTTCTGCTTGCTCTACTGATTGCCACCCACAGGAATGGGACCTTGGATCCTGCAAGGTGCCCTGCAGTCCTTGCTGAAGTGGCCGATCTTACCGCAGTTATAGCAAGGAGCATCAGGCCGTGGAACGGTGGGAGCACGGGGAGCCGGCAACTGTGCAGGTGATCGATAGGTAGGGTACTGCTGCTGCGGTGTCACCCTGTGGATCCACCCCTGCTGGTTGGACCGGACCACAAAGCGAGGCTGCTGATAGTACTACTATGGGGGCTTGTAGGTGGTCTTCTGCTTGTCAGAAGAGCCAAAAGCTGATGTGTTGGCCAGCCTCTTACGCTTCTGGTCTTGGTTGGCGGCACGGAGACGATTCTCCATGTCAAGAGCAGTGTCTATCAACTCAGTGAAGCTCTGGTAGCGTCGTGCCAGGTGCGTTCGAAGAGTGGGGTCAAGGCCATCCAGGAGCCTCTCAGCCCGCTCAGCGTCCGGTAGCAACATCCCTCGGAGCATACTGGGAGAGGTGGATGAAAGTCTGTACATACTGCATCACTGTCTTGTTGCCCTGCTTAAGATCCTGGAACTCTCGGTGCTTCTATTCCATCAAACTTGACGGGATGTAGTGGGCCTGGAAAGCCTGACGAAACTCCTCCCATGTGGGCTCGTGGCCCTCCTCCTGCATGGCGAGGAAAGTGGCATACCACGCCCCCGCATGTCCCTGGAGAAGCTGAGCAGCAAAACGAGCCTTCTCTTCCTCGGTGATCCCTGGCAGGAGGGTGAACTTGGACTGGATGGTGCGAAGCCAGTCATCTGCTGCCAGTGGCTCAGGACAGTTGGTGAAGACTAGGGGTCGCAGCCCCTCAAAGTCCTCGTAGGTGATGCCATGTGGCCGATACTCCTGCGGTTCCTGCTGCCCACGGGCCTGGCGATCTTCTGCCAGAATGCGGATCAGCTCAGCTTGCTGAACCACCAGGGTGGCCAACTCCAGCGGGGGTGGAGCGCCCTGCGCTGACTCCCCCGAGGACTGACCATTGCGAGTGTTCACCATCTGCAAGAATAAGGCCAACCTTTTTTAGTCCAACTTCAGTGCAACCGATGCGGCAATAAAGTATTATAGCATCAATGAAATGTCACAAATACATGAAAGCATGTAAGTAATCAAAATCACTTAATTGCACTTAAAGAGTTAGCCTTCATCTCGGAAAGTTGGACAATCACATGGCCTAGGCGAAAGCAAACGTGCAGTTTTTATGTATAAGACAGGGTCTTTGAATTTCCACGATTTGAGTGCCTAAACTGTTGATTTTAATGAAAGTTAGATTATGAAAGTTGCTCAAAACTTAATTCCCTACATCTTTCTTATATATCATTTTGAGTGATCAGATTTGCGCTTAGGAGAAAATCTTGGATTACCAGCTGTGCTCAGATTTTCAGCCCAAATCTGGAATGGTTATCAGCTAGAGAAAGCTGAATTGTCCACATTCTGTACATTTCCACCCCATGAGACCCTTAGAAAAGTTTTCCTTATGTTGTGCTCTGTAACTTTGTTATGTATAGTTTTGATCACCTTCTTTTGATTCTTGGTCGAATTTCATCGTTTATCAAAGTATGTCAATTATGTCCAGATTCTGAACTTAAATGTTTTTTACTATACCTCTCCAACTAGACTGTTTTAGAGGAAACTTTATATAACAAGGTTGTTCTAGACTTCCCATACTACAAGTTTGGTATATAAATTCCAGCTTGAATCCACCAACTATAGGTCGGAATATGCACTTCTTCCGTGATGACCGTTTCAGTTCAAAATTCAGATTCAAAGAAATCTGACCATAACTTGGAAACAAATCACATTCAGAAGAAGGTCCAATTGACAAAGTCGTGCAACTAGAAGTTCCCAACAAGTTTGGTATACAATTTTTTTCCCAAAACACATCAAATCTCATTCCATGCTCAGTTTAAGCTGCTGCACTCTAGAATTTCAGATTGCAACCCGATAAAGATTCGGGTGCCATTTTTCAAACTCATGGGCACTACATCATTCCACATTGTCCATAAGCATCCAACAGCTACTGCATACATATTAGAGGGTCTTAGCAAGCTAAAAGGTCTACTTAGTACATAGGAAAAAGTCCATTTTTGACCATCGAACTATTGCGAAAGTCCGAATTTGGCCATCGAACCGCAAAACCGGGTATCTTTGGCCACTGAACTATCAAAACCGTCCGATTTTGACCATCCGCTGGTTTTGGTAGGCGGTTTCGCTCGCGTGGAGTCCACGTGGAGGTGGGGCCTACTTGTCATACTCTACCTCGCTTCCTCTTCCTCCCCCAACGGCGCTCCCAGTCCCACCCGCAGTGGCTCCCGTTTGCCCGGCGCCAGGCCCACACCTGCGACCGGCGGCCTCGCACCCCTTGACGCCCAAGCTCCAGAGCTCATCTGCCATGGGCTTCCAGAGCTCGCAGGGCCACGACGGCAATGGCTCGGCGCAACAGGCGCTCTTCCCGGCACCGCCAGCTCTCGTTCGATGGCGGCGCGGTGCGGACCGGCCTTGCATCCTCTCCAGCCGGTGCGGACCAGCTGTGCCTCATCTCGCCGCTGCCCCGGTGACGCTGCAACACGCCGCCACGCAGGCATGCACTCTCACCCCTTTCTTCCTCGCGCAGAGCTCTGTTCTTCTCAGACGAGCAAGCGCGGCAAAATTCTCCACCCACCGGCGCCTACAGTCCAATTCCTCCGGCGACGACCACCACCTCACCTTCCTCCACCCTTCCCGTGCTTCAATTTCTCTTCTCCCTCGCTACCCCTCTCAAATTTTCTCCGGCCATCGCCAGTGCGGGAAAAACGTCGCCTCGGTGTTCTTCGTCCTCGGGTAGGCATGGCTCCATTGGTTCGACCATGAGCTTCTTCCCACCTCCCACTACCTTCGCCAAGTGCCGCTTCCCCCTCTCCCTGCTTGCGCTGAGCTGCCCGCCTACTCCTCGGCCGCGGCAATGGCTTCCCATGGCCAGCCCTCTCCTGCGGCCGGGAATTTTGCCGGCAACCGGGTTTGGTGGGTGTGCGGGGGTCGATGGAATTGGACAGGGTGGAAGCGGGGAAAGAGGGGGCATCGGCCTGGTGAGCGGGAAGCAGGGAAGCAAGTTCTCGCCTTTTGTAGGCCGCGGAGGGGAAGCAGCGGACGGTGACGACGGGGGACTGGCGACGACGGTGCCATTCGACCGCCGGCGTCTAGCTCGTCGGCGCCGAGCTGGACGGCGGCGTGGACAGGTCGGGAAGGACGAGGTTAAGGTGGCACTGGGTGCGGGGCTCACCGGTGTACGTGGAGGCGGGGGCTCAGGTGGCGGAGAAGGTCGGCGACGGGGTCGGGGAGATGCACGGGGTCGAGGCGGAGCCAGTGCGCTCGGCCGCGGGGACGTGGGCGGCTGCGCGGCTGTGCGTCGTGACACGGCGAGCGACAGGTGGCGGGGCTAGAGGTGAAAGAGGTGGAGGCGGCGCGGAGGCGGCTGGCGTCATCGGCGTGGTGGCGGCGCAAGCGAGGAGAAGGGCGTCGAAGGAGAGCGGGAAGTGAGGCCGCCGGTCGCCCGAGGGGGAGGAGGAGAAGCTGATGTGGCTGCTGACTTGTGGGCCCTACCGCCACACGGACGCCACCTCATCAAAACTGCCGTCCAAAACCGTCCTATGGTCAAAATCGAACGGTTTTGATGGTAGAGTGGTCAATAATACCCGGTTTTGCGGTTCAATGGTCAAAATCGGACTTTCGCGACAGTTGGATGGTCAAAAATAGACTTTTTCCTAGTATATACGTGGGGTCATCACGCCCACCACAACGAGGCATCAACCTAGAGTTCGAATATTAGGTTAAATGGCGTACATAAATGAGTTCTCTCGACCTCACCATGGTTTTAGTACAGCCATGAATAAATGCACGGAGCGGCATAGTACAAAACATCGCTCATAACGTGCAACATGGATAAAAGCTTCACCATCATCCTTCACGTCATTCCACCCACTCTAAACAACAGAGCGGGTGTCGGACACCATGCTGCTGTGGCGGAACCGCCGATTTAATCCGAACTAAGCACACCTGCCACCCATGGCTTGCAGTGTGATTAGGCCGAACTAAACCCGGTCGTCCGTCGAGAGTCAAAACGACTCCCGATATTACCTTTTCCCAGAGGAACCGACATCACACACATCCAGCCCTCGATGGAGCCACAACAATTACATCATCACAGGTAGTTTATAGTAGAAAATAAGTTAAAGTGCTTACAAACCGAATATAGGTAGTCAAATACCTATTCAAATACAAAGCGGAAGCGTTGTTCAAAATAAATCTCACAGCGGAAACATAATACTTTAAGAAGTAGTCTTCAGGCAATAAAGAATGAGGCGAGAAGCACCGAGCCCACCAGTACTGCTCTCCTCCAAGCTAGTGTCCAAAAGACATCAGTACCGAGCCATCGCGTTCCCACATATAGCCCCCATCTCCACTCGTCCCATCCCAAGTTCGATTCAATCCCGCCATTCCCCCGGGTTTTGCCCCCTCAGGAGCGATACCACGGCCGCACCGGGTCAGCCCTCCCTCAGGAGCGATACCACGGCCGCACCGGGTCAACCCTCCCTCGAGTACAAGCTCCCCCAGGCCTAACTCCCTCCAACAAGAATGGTAGGAACCTGTCTCTGTTCTTCGGATGGCACGAGTAAGACTTTCACCGGTCCATTATCCCGGATAAGCACTCTAGCAATATTATGCCGATCAGCAGGCGAACAGCGAATCGGGCCTTAAACGGCTCGGGCAGAGTCCACCAAACCATCCTCATCATTTTTCATTGTAATATACCCATATCTCCGCCCGGCCTCAATTTAGTTCCATCACAATCATGTTTAAAGTTTTCCATATATTTTGAAAGCCTTTTCTTTGAAAACATCTATACGACGAGTGACTCCAATTCACTCGTGTCTACTCGCACCTAGCATTTCTAGTCATACTCGTCCTACGTACTCTATTGGAGGTGCTAGGGCCAGGGCGGTCAAGAAGTCTAATGCAATTGTTTTCAAACAACTCCTAATGTGGATGTCTAGACATCATTCAATATCATATTTGCTGGGAATTCATGGTCCTGCCTACCTTCCTCACTAGGGTTAGTAGCTGCTTCCTGAGCGAAGTCGGGCTCCTGCTGCTGGTCTTCCGGCTCCTGATGCAGCTCCTTCTCGTGCTCTTCTACGATCGGTTGGCCCGGCGGATATCCTTCGCTCGCGGGATCTATATGCATGACATGGTGCAATCGGAGCATGTATTAGTGCAATGCTTTGCTTCATGATGCGAGTGCGATGCAAGGAATCATGATTTAGGGACTAAAGTGATGCATTTTCGTGATGAAACTGGTTTAGTATTAAGAAATCGTACAAGTCATCACCTACGGTAACTTAGCTTATCACATATAACAACGTGGGGTGTGTGACGAGGTAACATCGTTTTATGCGAGGCAACCGAAGTTTACTTAAATAAGCATTATGCCTACCATTTTCAAAATAGGGTCAAACCTTACATGCACAGTACCCCATTTCAACAGTGAGCTATTTATACCACAGGGAGCACAAATAAAATGTGTAAAACCCCTTTAGAGCATAATTTTTAATATGGTTACCTTTTCCTTATTTATTTTTATGCTAAAATCACATGCAGGGGTAAAATAGTAATTAAAAGTGAGCACTTGAGCTACTAAAAATCACAATGAGCCTATATACCCTAACAACACTGCTGACCAAGTTTGGCAATTTTTGGAGACCATTTAGTCCACATTTCCCAATTATATTGATTTATCAAGCATGCACAAAAACAGGGGCAAAACTGTCTTTTCATGCCCAACCATCCTACCCATTCTGTAGATTTACATAAGAGGAGTACAATGCAACAAGGTTTGTATTTTTCTGATTTTTATTTGATTTATTATGAATTTTCAAAGTTTCAGCCGAATTAATAATTATTTAGATGAAAAACCACAGATTTAGGGTCCTTTTCGTGATTAACTGTAAACTACAGGGGCTAGTTTGCGAAATAACCCAAGACTCATACCACTGTTCGCTGGACTTAAACATAAAAACAAAAAGCTGAGGGGCTGGATCTAAAAGTTGCCAGCCCCTTCTTCTACCTCTGGACAGGGAGGGGGCACCGCGCGGCCTCGCGTTCCGGCGGCGTCGCCGGTGCGTGGAGGCGGGGACTTGGAGCCGCGTCGGTCCCGGGACGTGTTCCCGGCGACGGGGTCTCTTTCCCCCAAGGCGGCGTCGCACGAGGGAGTGGGAGTGGGCGGGGAACGCGGTGAACTGATGGTGTGGCGGCGCACGGCGCTCGGGGCCGCGTTGCACGGAAGCCGGTCGGGGAGGCAGGGAGCGGCGGAGCGGGAGGGCGCGTGAGAGGCGCGGCGAGGTGGGGAGTCCGGTGGCGGAGTCGAGGAGGCGAGGGGAAGCGCCGGGGAAAGGCGGAGGCGGAAATCCAAGCTCGAGCTTGGCTCGGCAATGGCGACGGGGCAAGAAACCGGAGAGAGCGAGAGGCTCGGGCGAGAGAGTGGCAGAGAGGACGCTGGGGATGATAGTGGGCGCGCATGCGGGATCGAAGAGCCGCGCCTTGCTCCTCCCAAACGGCAGGCCGGGGCACGGGCAGGGCGGCGCGTGGCCGTGGCGTGGCGCGCTGGCGCCCATGGCGTGGCGCGCTGGCGGCCTTCGCCCGCCGCGTGGGCGCAGGGGAGGGCAGGAGGAAGAAGGCGTCGCGCGGGTGGACGCGGTCCATGGACCGGAGGTTGCTGACAGGTGGGGCCGGGGTGAGGAGGAGGGTGAGGGGTCTACGGACCGGGTGCATGAGGTGAGGAAGGCAGTGGGGCCCACGTCAGCTGTCGTCCGACCTGAGGATCCGAGGCTCCGCCATGTGGGGCCCGGCTGTCAGCGACTCAAGGAGAAAACAAAATTCGAAAAATAGAAAAACCCTTGTTGACCGCAGGAATACCTGTTTGAAACTTGAGTTTTTGAGTATTCTAGAGTCCAAATTTGAAAAGGACCCAATTGAATGAAACGTTGTACCTTTTAGGATATACAACTTTGTCAAAAGGAGTAATACCAGATTCCAAGTATAAATATGATTTAAATTGAGTTTAACCTGCTGACCCCAGTTTGACCAACAAAATCTTCCAACTTAAAAATTCCACAAGTCATATTTTTATGCATTTTCATGGTAAATGTTATATACCAATGTTGTTCAGTTGCTCAGGAACTACAACTTTGATATACAAAGTTTTCCAAAATGTTGACTTTTGTTTCACAAAAATTTGAAATCTCTATTTAAATCACATTTGGACAGATTTCTCAGTTTTACCGAAAATGACCTAAAACTCTATTCAAACCTTTATGCATGTCATGATACAAAATACCAAAGTTGTTCATTAGGAAATTGTCTACAAGTTTGGTATGTATAGTTTTATCAAATTCACCACAGTATGAAGGTTACCGGGCAAATGCAAATGCAGTTTGCAGAAAAATCGGTTTTAACTCGCTTCAAAAGACTTAATCCACTCATGTCCCTAATATGAAATGTTCATATAATGATGCAATTTAGCTAATGATACTAATGTAATACGCTTGAGATGCCTGGGGCATCACAGCTGCCCGTCTCCTGAGCTGCACGGGCAGCCAACTCTGCCTCTAACTCCCGGACACGAGCCTGCGATCCGAGGTACAGGTCAAGGTAGTGCTGGGCACGGTCCTCAGAGCGGAGGAACATTGTGGCAGAACCGCCGATTTAATCCGGTCTAAGCACATCTGCCACCTCTGGCTTGCAGTGTGATTAGACCAAACTAAACCCGGTTGTCCGTCGGGAGTCATTCGGCTCCCGATATTACCCTTTCCTAGAGGATCCGACGTCATACACATCCACCTCACGATGGAGCCACAACAGTTACACCATCATAGGCAGTTGAAATAGAGTATAAGTAGATTTACTTTACAAACCAGTTCGAAATAAAATACAAGTTTCAATATAATGCCATACAAAAGTCAAAGTCGAATATGATAGCAGAAGCGATTTCAAAAACATCTCGCAGCGAAAACGAAATACTTTAGTAGTCTTCATGCAATGATGATCAAGGCGAACAGCACCGAGCCCACCGGTATTATCCTCCTCCAAGCACTTGTCCAGATGTCGTCGGTACCTGTACTTAAAAGGTGGGGGCAAACCCTGAGTACTAGTTACTCAGTAGGACTTAATGTAGTGGCTTATGGCTGACGCAAAGCTTTTTTACTAATATGTGGATCCTTGGTCATTGATTTTAATCAGAAGTATAATATCATAAACTAACAAGTTTCATCATTTGCAGATAACTCCATAATAATAACTTGCAGAAATATAAGCAACACAGTAGTACAAGCATGTAGTATTTGAAAACATGAGTAATAGATATTTTATATTCAATTAATTACTACGATGAACGTCAATGGTATTGGCATTCCCACACCTGGTGGGCATCAGCGATTCGAATCGATTTTAATTCCCGGGAATAACTATCATGCTAGAGGTATATGCTTACTAGCCATCGCGTTCACACATATAGCCCCAATCTTAACCTGTCTCGTCCCAAGATCGATTCACTCCCGCCTAGCCCTCGGGTTGTGCCCCCATGGCGAGCCTGCCAATATCTTGGTCTCCCCGCCATGAGTACCAAGCTCCCCCGGGCCACCTTCCTCTCAACCAGCGGGTTGAAACGTGTCTCTGTGCTTCGGACGAGCCCATGATAGACTTTACCGGTCCCATTTCCCGGCTAAGCACTCTAGCAATGTTATGCCGACCAATATGCGAACAATGGACGGGCCTTAAACGACTCGGGCGGAGCCAAATGATACAACAACGCACACCACAAAATAAAATTATTCTCCGCCCGGTCTCTATTTAAATCATGAGCATAATATTACTTTCCCAATAGTAAAAGTTTTGTGATTTTTTAAACCACCTACGCGACGAGTGACTCATTTCACTCGTATCTACTCGCACCTAACAATCCTAGGCAACTCATCCTACGAACTTTAGGTATAGGTGCTAGGGCCAGGGCAGTCAGGAACTCTAATGCAAGGGTTTTCAATCAACTCCTAATGCGGATGCGTAATCATCAATCAAGATAATATTAGCTGGGAAATTCATGTTCCTGCCTACCTTTGCTTATTTTTATCAAACCAACAAACTAAACTACGTTAGTTTGCCGAGTTGTGGGGCTTTGCCCCAAGCAACCTCTTGATCACTTGGACAACTCCTCCTTCCAAACACGACTGATGGGCTCTCTAGGTCTTGTTTGGGGCTCAATTGATCTTCTGGACCACCGTTGTTCGAAGTAGCTCCCGCACTTGTTTCTCGATCACGTATCTGCATTAAGCATTACTATATGAATGCTATGCATGATGCTTATAAGTGAAATGCATGAATGTCAAGCCCACGTTTGGACAATCATCTTATGAATAGGCAGAAAGATGATTGATAAACTACTTAAACCAAAGTACCTTTGTGAATAAAGAGCAAACGTTCACTCGTACAATCAGTTGCTCATAGAGCAACATATAGACCCATCACAAGTTCAAGTATTAATTTAATTTGCCCTTCATGCAAGTAAAACATCAGACAAGCATATATTTGCACTTGAAAAGGGATGATAGTTTAAAACATCACTCCTAGCACTAGTTGCTTAGTTGTTTAATATGAAACTAAAATGTTTATGCCGAAGATAGGGGCGTCATGGTGATACTACCAATGAACTGTAACTAGTTGAGCACACAAGAAATCACGAGTTCCCATCCAATCACACGTTAGCACTCCCAATTTATACCCTTCATTTTTAATCCTATTTAAGTAAGCATTTACATATTCTTTATATAACAACAACCAAAAACACATGACAACTTCTTTCAATCGTATTTATGCTGCATCTTAGCTACCTAAACTTTGGTGGAGCTTTTGGACTGAATTAAGTAACACTTCTCTATTTTACGGTTTAAATCCCCATAGAAGTTGCCATTTTCAAATCACCTAGTAAACAACAACTAACACAAATGAAACTTTATTTATTTACTATACTGGACTAAATGTATACAACATAATTACTAAGGATGTGTTTGAGCACATTTCATTTAGTATGTATTTTCTTATTCAATAAATATCTAAAAGTGGACCCTAAGGGTAGATCTGTCATTTTCCAGTAATAACTAGGGCCACCAAAAATATATGTGACAATACTTGACATAAATAGTACTCAGCCCAAGTTTCGTAATTTTTGGAGGTTGTTTACTCTACTTTTATCATTTATTCATTTTTAACATGCATGCAATGATTCAGGGGTAAAACAGTCTTTTCACACCCAACCATCATACCCATTCTGTAGATATAGTAAATAGGAATACAAGGCAACTGAGTTTGTATTTTTATTCTATTTGTTATGAATTTTCAAAGTTTTCAGATCTAGGAAATGCCATAAATCGAAATCATCACAGACAGGGACCTAAACGCTATTATTTATAATCTTCGGGGGCTACTCTGTAAGGAACACCAGACTCATGCTACGACGTATGAGATGGAAACAAAAATCAGTAAATGCAGAGGGCTAAAGAGCAAAAGTGCTATGTTCTTCTTCTACCTCCCGACAGGGGCAGGGGCGTGCGGCGTGGGGCATGCCCGCGCGGGGGCCGGCGTGTAGGGGCCGTGGGGACGCAGGGTGAGGATTGCCGGAGGTGTTACCGGCTAGGGGGGTTCGTTCCCCCTGGATCTTGGTCGGCGGGGAGGCGCGCAGGGGCCGGGGCGCGGCGGTGAACCCGCGGCGACGAGCGCTTGGACGCGGGGTCTTCGGCGCGGGAACGTGGCGCGATGGAGCAGCTCCAGCGGCCGAGGGCAAGGGAAACGACGGAGCTGTGGGTGGGGAAAGCCGGCGTGGTGACTGGAGGGTGCAGGAAGGGCCGAGTGGCTTCGGAACAGGAGCTCCGAGCTCCCGTCAATGGTGGCTAGTGGAGAACGGAGAGGGCGCGAGACTGCTTTGTTGGGGTGGAAAACGGCGCAGGAGAGGCAGGGAGAGTAGCGTGAGAGCGGAGGGAGCAGGGGTCTCGCTTCCCCTTGAAGGTAAGTAGGGGAGGGTGCGGTCGGGCCGACCGGCGCCCATGCCGGCCATGGACAGGCCATGGCTGCCGTGTGGGGGTGAAGGAGAGGGAAAGGAGAAAGGGGCCGCCGCGTGAGCTGAGTCCATGGACCACGGAACGCCGACAGGTGGGACCGGGGCAAAGCCAAAGGACACAGGTCCATGGACCAGGTGAACGAAGGGCATAAGTGGTTTTCCAATACCGGGGGGCGAATGGTGGTTTTCGTTCGACTGGTATTCGCGGCCTGACGCGTGGGGCCCGCTTGTCATAGAGACAAAAGGGAATGGAAAATTCGAAAAATAGAAAATGGTTGTTTGACCGGCTAGAGTGAATTTCTAAACTCATCGTTTTGAACTACTTAGAGGCATATTTTGGAGAGGGTCAAAATACAAAAAATGTCTAAAATTTCTTTCTCTACAAAACTGTTATAAACATCAATACCAAGTTCCGTACAAGTTATTTGTTTAAATTCGAATTTATGTTGCTGACCTTAGTTAGACTAGGCTGAGTCTGAAACTTCAAAAATATAAAATGGCTAGTTCTGCGCATTTTCATGCAAAGCATATTATACCAAAGTTGATCAAAATTTTATGATCTACAACTTTTGTATATAAAGTTTTATAAGATAAAGAATTTCGCTTTACAGAAATTTAAACTTACTAGGTAGACCTATGTTTGACAAATTTGACTAGAAGACAGACAATGAGCTAAAACACCATGCAAACCTTTATGCATGTCAACAAACAAAATAACAAAGTTGTTCCTCATGAAGTTGTATACAAGTTTGGTATAGAAAGTTTGGGCTAAATCACATTACATTTTGAACTACAAGCACATTTGTATTCGAAGGTTTAGTAAAACTGTAGTTTCAATTTATATATAATATTTCTTGTTTCCAACTTTTGAACTACCAAATGAAGTCCAATTAATTCAAAGTCAGATGCATTTGAAAGGTAATTAATCCAATTTCATTTCATAGAAAGGAATATTTTAAAGTTGTAATGTGAATTTCGAAGTAATTTTATGATGAAGTTTGGGAGAAAGTGTCAACCCTAAATTTTGCAAAATTTCCTGAGTGTATAGGCAAACCTGGTTTGGTTTGAACTTCTGAGCCCCTTAACATCTGATTTTAATAAAGGTCAGAACTCCAAAGTTGAAGGTAACATATGGAACTAAGATCTTGGTATTTGATGTTTCGTATGAAAGCTTATAAATTTTTAACTCATCAACCAAACAACTCAAGGTTTTGCATATTCATCTTGAAAATTTTTGACTTAGTGATTTTCTGGCCTAGTTGTTGTTCTTCTCTAGGCATGATTACGTTCAAATCCTTGATTAACAATAATCTAATTGCGTGTCAGGGCTTTTGAGATGCCGGGGGCATCACAAACATCCCGTGCACGTTGCGAGTGAACTCCATGGTCACTACGTGTGGCCTGGTGTCAATCCGATCCTGGAGCATCTCGTGACGACAGACCCACTCATCGTCGTCTCCGTCAGTGGGGAGGTAGCGAAGCACCGAGACACCTGCTGCGCCCGAGGCACTTAGAGCGGTGATGGCCGTCAGGGCTACCTTCTGTAGGGCATTCTCCTCATTGGCCCTGTAGACGTAGAAAGCATGCTCCCCTGCATTAGGCCCCAGGAAGGATGATGCGGGCCCGGCAGCTGCCCTCCTCGTGCTCTGTCTGCACACAATAGAAGGGACAGGGTCGACGCCTCATCTCCCGCAGAGCCCTGCAGAGGATCTGCGAGAGGCCACACTCCTCGCGGCAGCGGGTGTGAAGCAGGCTACCCTCCACCGAGGAGTGTGTGTCACTAGTGGGAGGGGAACAGCCTTCCGCCCTTCCTGCCTGCAGAGACCCCTCACACTAGTGGCTTTGCGTGCAGTCTGCTTCGCCCTAGCCATCTTTTATTCAGAAAAGATCTTTAATTAGTGTATAGCATAAGTATTAATGTCTTTTTTTAAGATGATCTGATGAGACGTGCAAGATCATATTGAAAGTTTACGACTTATTTGGCGTGACTTTTATGATGCCTCCAATGAAATGAAAGTAAATGAACATGACGCATGATTCGTCCTATTCGACCTTCCCATCACACATCCTATTTATATTCTATATATAACTAGCGAATATTCGGTGACATATATGCACGTCTCTCACTAATGTAACTAGCCGTTCTCTATTCGTTCTTAATTTCGTGTGTGGTTAGTGTTTCTGCAGAAAAATGCATAGTCACGTCACATCATCACCATCATTATACATTATCACTCTAATTCTAAAAGTGGCATTCACGAATTTCTTTAAGCTACGTCTGGTAGACGACGTAGTGGCGCCACTTCTCCGAACACACTCAACATTCCTCCGGTACTGGGAAATTGCCGAGAAGAGAAGTGGTGGCCAACAAAATCTATTTATAATTTTGGTCGAAGGAAAAGTGGTCATGAAGCACTCCAATAGCGTGACCACCCCTTTAAATAGTTCTGCCCTATCAGCATGAATGCAGGGTTCGCAACAGTCCACAAATCCCAATAGCGTTCCGCCAGTACTAGGGATAGCTATGGCCGAAATGTTGCTTCCCAAAGCGCCGAATATGCATATGAGTTCTATCTAGGTCAAAATATTAGCGATGTCACCTGGTAATATTCTAACATCCTTAATATGGACATATCGTATACTCTCATTTTGCAAGTACTTGGAAAGGGTTTTCGAAAGTAGGTTTGTAAATCAAAACTTGATGATATGAATGCTGTCTGTGTATGAGTGGCTCTGATACCAACTGTGGCGGAACCGCCGATTTAACCGGACTAAGCACACCTGCCACCTTTGGCTCGCAGTGCACTTATACCGAACTAAATCCGGTCGTCCGTCAAGAGTCATTCGACCCCCGATAATACCAAATCCTAGAAGAACCGACATCATACGCATCCAGCCCACAATGATAACATCTCAAAAGACTTGCATTAAAAGAAGCAACATCGAGCCCACCGACGCTGCCCTTATGCCACACATGCAGACCTTATCCTAGATGGGGGCATGCACCGCCTCCAACACAGGTGCATACTAGAAACTCCATATCTGCGCTCAAAAGTGGAGGCAAACCCTGAGTACTAATTACTCAATAGGACTTAATGGATTGGCTTACGGCTGACGCGAAGCTGCTTACTATAAAGTGGATCCTTAGACATTAATTTTAAGCAGTGTCATGATAAACATAAAGTAATAAATTTTCATCATTTGCATAATCATCAACGTAATAGTAAATTGCAGTAATGTAAACAGTACAATACATGCATGTAATATTCGAAATCATGAGTAATAGATACAAGTGTTTAAGTAGTTACTACGTTGCACGACACTGATATTGGCATTCCCACACCTGGTAGGCATCAACGATTCGAATCGATTTTAATTCCTGGGAATAACTATCATGCTAGGAGTATATGCTTACTGGCTATCATGTTCCTACGTATAGTCCCCATCTCCACCTGTCTTATCACAAAATTCAAAGCGTCCCCACCTAAAACTCAGCAGAACTAAAGTTATGATCACATTCACGATGTCATTCATGCAGAAAACTGAGTTTACCAAACAACTTTCCAATAATTGTCATTTTCCCTTTACTGGAGGAATGCTAACTATCTATATTACCCTGGGCAAGTTCATTAGCTGGCAACTAACCTTCCTGCACTCATCAGAAATGTTGTAGGCAACAAGAGTATGGAATTCACAAAAAAAATCATCCACAGGTAATCTTTTGATCTGAACCTTAAAAAGGTAAGCAAAAGAATAAAAGCCAGATGTAGAAGGATCGATCAGTCATCATTATTATATATCTATTGCCTAACTCAATCCAAAAAAATTATTGCATGTGTATATATGATCACTTTGGTTTATCTGTACAACAAAGAAAACAAAAGGAAATGAAGGGGTGTAAGTGGCAGATTCCTGCTTAGAAAAAAATCCCATACATATGCATTATCTACATGGATCCATCTACCTGCACAATATGTTATGGATGGTCATCGTCATAAAGCACGTTTAGAATCAGATGCTGGAACAATAATGTATCCAAACCTTGCTAAAACAACTGTACTGTGATTATCTTCTTAACCCTTGTTCAGCCACCAAGTGATTTCGGCAAATCAACAGGCAATGTAAAAGTTCAGAAGGTCTACACAAAAACTTAGTAGAATGTGCGCACAACAGAAATTAGCAATCATTTAATCAAGTGAAAGAATTATAGGGACCTTAGGGATTGACATTTGCTTGGCCCCTCCGGCCCTGCAACACCAGCAGTAACCCAGCGCACATTGTCTCCTCTGCACTGCCACCGTGACCACCATGCACCACCTACGGTTATCGAAAGAAAGTAAAAAATCATGAATCAGAGAGTACTAATAGGAATAGGAACAAAATTAATAGAAACTAATTAGGGGATCAAAGAGAATTTAGCGGTTCAGGACGATAAGATTGGAAAGAAACTGTAAACTGTAAAGACCGGAAAGAAACAAACACAAAAAATCAGTGCATCAGCGCACAATGCATCTAATCTCTGTGCGTGGTTATCTCTGTGCGTAGTTGTGAAATCTTGGGCCTTCTCGACATGCAAATATAGTGAAACCTAAAATTCTGGAACACTAGTAGTGTAGCGCGACGGCATCATCAAATCCAACATAGTGTAATACCACCCTAAAGAACCAGGCGTGAAGGATTGAGATGACAAATGAAATTATGGAACCACCCATAATCAAAGAGGCAAGGGAGCCACTGACCTATGCCTGCGGAGTCTTGATGTGGCGCCATCGACCGGTAGGAAGCGGGCGAGTAGGGAGTAGTGATCTGCTTGGCCGCACCGTGGGAGGCAACGACGGGCGACGGCGGCGTGCGATCTGCTAGGCCGCGTTGCGAGGCGGCTTGGGGTGCAGATGAGACTTACATCTCGGAACGTCGCCATTGTAGGGCGGTTCCTTTGCGATTTGTGGGACATGAGATTTATTTTGGTGGAAGGTTTAGTCTCTATGGAAGGTGGAGTCCATGGCGCAATTTATGAGACTGAAAAAAGGAGAGGAAATTAGATTTGGTAGGATAAATATTGGAGGGAATCGGGAGAAATGGAGCAACAAGTCAGGTCGAATAGCAATTGTGGCACTTATTTTGATTTTATTTTTTCCCTTTTTATTATCACCGATTTATTTTCACATGGGTTTTTGGTTTTATTTCCTTATGTTTTTTCATGATTTTATTTCCACAGATTTTTTCCATGCTATAGTACTGCGTGGTCTTTGATTTTATAATTTCCATGATGCAGTAATGCAGCCTCTAGGTAAAATAATGAGCTAACGAAAATCACAAATGACTTGTTGTTTAGTAGGTTGAGAGTTAGAAGTTGTTTGTTTGATTTCTAGCTGTGATAATTTTTTGTGCTTTGTTGCGGTGGTTTTTTCATTGAAGGTTAATACTATGATTTGTATGCCACTTGTGTAGACCCCACAAAAATTCTTTATGTACCGGAACAAAAAATACTTTAAATGTGCCAAAACCAATTTACTAACTTGCATACAAATTGCATATAATGCGTGCAACAGATGAGAAGCATTATTGGGTAATACAAATACTACGGATGATGCTTGTAACGTATGACAAACGTTGGTGATACAAATCCTACGGATGATGCTCGCAACGCATAACAAACGTTGCCAGGTAATTCCTATATTGTACGGATGACACTTGCAACGCGTGATAAATATTGCCTAAAGACATTTCCTTGCAACGTATAAATACATGTGTTGCTAGCATCCGTTGCTACCTAATTTCTTGCAACACATAAACCATTCTGTTGCTACGTATACATTGTTGTAGGGATGTTTGTATTGTAGCGGTTAGAAAAGCAATTAAAAGTGACTCAATTCACCTTCTAAATCTATCATATCGGGGTATTGGATTCCCTGCATTGTAATTAAGGGGAAATAGTACAAATGACGTGCGCTTAGACGTTTCCTTGACAAACTGACATTGCCGTTTCACCCCATTCCCCGCAGGCCGAGAAGCGTTATCATATTTTCGACGCACAAGCTCCACCTGACACGATATGGTAGGATACAACTGTACAGGTAAATGTGAATAAAATATGTGGCAGTAGTTGTTAGTGGCGTGACTCATCACATATTCAAATCATATACCATGCTGCTAGAGAATTAATCCTATACAAATGCTAAATAAAAAATCGATGCTTAACTATAGAGAGGTTTGTTTTCCAGAGTCGACGACCTAGGACAAGTGCAGCAACTGACACAAGCATACGTAGCCCCAGAGCACACGACCGCCGCATCAACCGCGGGACAGACAACCCGGCGCGGCCCCCACCAGTGTTCTCAGGGCCCGGAATTTAACGCGCCCGCGCCGTGCGATTGTGCGAGGAAACGCCCGCAGGCAACGGGCCCCACCCGGCCGAAAGGAAAGGGGGCTGCGCTGCGAACTGCTGCTGCTTCCTTCCCTTGCGCAACAAATCCCAACCCCAACCAGAGCAAGCAGAAGAGGAAAGAGACGAGGGAGGCGACGACCCGGAGGGCACCCCAAGGCGGAGAACCCCAAGCGAGGGCCGAGAGAGAGGCTCGCTCCCGGCCATGTCCGCTCCCGCTCCCGCTCCCTCCCCGCCCGCCGGCGCGCCGCCGGAGCCGCCCCCGCCCCCTCCCCCTCCCCTGGAGTTCTTCTGCTACGAGTGCCAGGCCACGGTCACGCTGCCCGTCCCCGTGGCGCCGTCCTGGCGCCTCCTCTGCCCGCTCTGCCGCAGCGACTACCTCGAGGAGAACGCCAGCCCCTCCTCCCCTCCCCCGCCTCCCCCGCCGCTGCTCTCGTCCGGCTCCGACTTCGACTTCGACTTCGACGACCCCGACAACCTCGACGACGACATGGACATGGACCCCTACCAGGCGCACGCCTACCTCAGCAGCATCGTCCACCACCACCGCCTCTACGACGACTCGCCCGCCGAGCTCGCCGCCGCGGCCGCCGCCGCCGACGCCGTGCTCCAGCAGCACGAGCTCGCCCCCCAGCTCGTCCCCGGCGGGGGCGAGCCGCCCGCCCCGCCCGCCTCCATCGCCGCGCTGCCCACGGTCCCCGTCGCCGAGCCCGCCGCCGTCTGCGCCATCTGCAAGGAGGACCTGCCCCTCGCCTCCGAGGCGCGCAGGCTCCCCTGCGCCCACCTCTACCACTCCTGCTGCATCGTCACCTGGCTCCAGCTCCACAACTCGTGCCCCGTCTGCCGCTTCCGCATCCCCGGGGACGCGCCGCCGCCCGACCAGGGCCCGCCGCCCACGCGGATCACCATCCGCTTCACCACCGCCGCCCGGCGCCGCGCCCGCGGCGCCAACGCGGCGCCCGTCGCCGCGTCGCCTACGCAGCTCGCGCAGGCGGTCACCGGGGACGGAGCGGCTGGGCCGGCCAATAGCGGTGAGACTGTGTCGTCTGAATGGCCTCCGCAACCGGAGTCCGATACGGTCATGTCGGAGGCACGCGAGGCCGAGGTGGATGCCTTTTTTGATTGATTGAAACAGAGCTCCCAGTTAGTTATCAGGTAAACCCCATCGCTGCAAATCTCTCGACCTCACTCGCTCAGCCTGATTGTATCGTATCCCGGGATCATGATTTGAGTTGCTTAAACATCAGTGAACTAAGCAGTTTTAGCGGAGTGAACTAATTTATATCATAAGTTCTGTGATTGTGATCATCATGTAATGTAGGTACTGACACCTGTATGTTTCTGCTCGCTGATCATGCATGGAAATACTTGGCTTCCGGATTTTCGTCTGTTAGAATTTGAATAATCAATTGCACCGAGCTGAATTTTGTGTGCACGTGCACTTCAAAATCAAAGTTGTTGAGTTGTTGTCGATAAGATGTTAGGGGCTTTCTGCTGTTAGATTACATGAGCCTTGTTCCATGTGCTGCCCAACATTGTGCTCGTCGATAGGAGTTCTTATAGAATTATTGTTACTTTGTGTTAATTTGGCTCGGTTTTTCTTAACTGAATTTAGGAATTTGCGCTTACAAACCATAACTTGATTAAAGCATCCTAATCATTTTAGTCTGTTATATCTTGGCACTCATGTCTTATATCGGAGCGAACGGTAGTGTTAATAGAAACTGTCTATCTATTTGGAGGTTTTTAAGTGTCATCATTGAACGTGTCTTACTATGTGTTTAAGGATAGAAGATACCTTTCGTGCTCAACCTTTTTCTTTTCTTCATGTGGCACTGCACAGAATATATAAAATTAATGCTTGTGCAGAATTTCGATTGAAGAAAAGAAAAGACAGAGCAAAGCTAACCAAGTTGATGTGGATTTAAGTTGTTTGCCACATTGTTTGATCGATTCAATGCAGCCATTTCATGTGCTAGAACGTTTTGTTTTGGGTGTTATTACAATCAATTTCACTAGGTTGATTGGCTTCTCTTAGTCATGATCATTTGGATCAGTATGTTTTCGTCAACGAGGTGCTAGAAAGCAGATTTTGCAGATCTGCCTTAATTTTCTTCAAAAGAATGGAACTAGCTTATGCTTTGCAGTATGTTGATAGTTTAATGGCCGTAATTCCTGAATCCTTTTTCTTACTTTATATTTTAAATAGCTTAGATTCTCCTTATCGGTCATTTGCTAGTTACTCCCTGTGGTCATAACTCATAAATACTTGTCGCCGTTGACTTTGTACGGTCTTCTTCAACTTTGAATATATAATGAGCATGATTCTGTGAAAGTAGCTTTCAGAGTTCAGACAATCCCCTACGTATGATTTTGATGTTCCTAGACTGTATATTTAAAAAAACCTTTGGTGGTCAAGCTTTAAAAGTTTAACCAAATTTTTCTTTCTTTGTTATGTTCTCTGTTCATTGGTGGCGTTCTAGTACAGCATAATTGCATAAATATGTCTACTCCAAAATTTACATATCTAATTTTAATATTTTTTCTGATGTCCTCATATGTGAATATTCTTAAACTGTTGCGACAAAATACTGACATTAGTTGCCTGATTGATATGTGGAAACGAGAGCATGACATGTACTTAGAGATTTACCTGGTTAATAGAAATTTTGTGTGTTCAACAGCAAAGGCGTTGATAAAGTAGGATCCATGCATGACCAGCCTTGGAACCTTGCATGCTTATACTCCCTGGCTCCTTGTGATTGGTTTTCTGTCTTCCCTTTTATTCTTACATCAGCCTTGAGAAGAAGTAAGCCAACTTATTCAACAGGCATATGCTGTTATTTGAAGAAATAGACTGCCTGACTTGGGTTGCTCCTGTGAGCTTGCTATTAATAATAAAGCTGAAGTACGCTGCTTTATAAATGTGCTAGTACTTCACTTTACACATCACTGGAAGCACCTTTATACAGCCAGAATTGATTGACGCGGAGAAACTTCCATCTTAATTTCTATTTTGGTGGATGAAGGAAGTAGTGGTGGCAAACTAGCTGGACAATAAAGCAGGTTTTCTCCTGTTGTGGGCTTGTGGCGTTCGTCAACTTGTGCAATGAATAAATCCTTTCATTTGGAAGTGGATTGATATTTCAAGACAATAAAGTTATATCGTGATTGCTTCTTAAAGTGCCACTCAATAGCATCTTTTTTTACTTCCCATCCTAAGAACCATTCTCATGTACTACGGTTTTGCTGCCACTGTCTATTGTTCCTTAAAGCTCGTGAAGTCTTCCGGTTGCTGTGCTCATATTCTTCTGCCTTTTTTCAGGGGATAAGGTAGCTGTTGTTAGCTGTCAGACAAGAAGAGTTGAAAGGAGGCCACCATATGCATGTTTATTCAGGTTCTGTCTTTGCTCGGACGAGGTTTCTCGCTAGCCGATAGCATGTTGTTACATGCTGAACTAAGTTGTCCTGTGAGGAGACCAAAGGGCATTCATTGCATGGGTTCTCAGTGTCCTGTATATTGGTTAAACTTATTTGTTCGTAATAAATATCATTGTGTACAATCGGTGGTGTTTTCCTTTCCTGTTTCCCCGTGACGATCTGCATTGGTACATAAATATGAGAATGCCCTGGGCTGGAGTCTATAGTGGATTATGCTCTGCTGATGAATGTTAGGCTGGGATTGTAGCAAGGAAGTTTCTGGCTTATGATTCTATGGTTGTTTGATGTGCATCTGATCGAATTAATGGTGCATCAGTCCTCGGTATACAATGTCATGCCTTATTCTTTTGATGGTTGTGAATAAGTGTTGCCACAGATGCCAAAGGTCAGCACTTGAGTTGCTCCGACCTGTGTGCTTGAGGAATGCAAAGCATAAATGCTTGGATGAAAAAAAGCATGAGGTTTGTTTCGGGCACTCAGCTGTGTACCGGTCTAGCGGTCTTGTGGTCTGTGGATACAGCAAGGGTGTCATCACATATTTTGAGCATATTTTATTCCTTTGGTCCGTACTTTCTTCCTCCTGCTGAACAAAGCCTAAGGATATCCCTGCAAATACTGTCAATGCCAAGTGAAAGTTGTCTCAACTCAAGCAGTGATAGTCAAGTTATACACCCATTATAAGGCCTTCTTTGTAAAAACAAAATTGAAAGAATTTTGGAGGATTCAAATCCTATATTAAAATTTCATATATGACCTTTCAAATACAGGATTGAGTTTCCTATAAATCTTATGAATTTGCTATAGGAGAACTATGTTTTGAGATTTTAGGGTAATTCTAACACAAGGTACAGCAACTTCAAATATAAACAGTTTTTGAGGAATTCTGACACGAGGTCCAACATCTTCGAATATTTCTTTTGTGTTCTCTTTTCTAATTCTTGTGTTCTTCCTATACTGCATCCAAATGATTCATTAAAAACTTTTATGTGTTTTCAATACCTGCAGGATTGCAAATGGTATTCAACTCTACTTTCGTGTTTTCCTATTTCTATGTTTTAGAAAGCCTGCATTCCAAATTGGAAAAAAAAAACTCAATTTGCACTTACACAAGCTTTCTAATTTACGCTGAAGAAAAATGCTTCGCGAGACCATGCATCCATGAGAGGATGTTGACACGCTGCCATCGAATGATTGAAATAAAGAATAAATTAAGAAGCTTTCGATTGAGTTTAGTTGAGCTTGATGCTCGCTACTGACTGGATGGATAGTAGATGGTAAGCAAACATGTTATTGACTCGTGAACGTGTAAGTGTGGATGTGATATGGTAGTCAACGGGTGAAGGCTAAGGTAGTGGTAGTCAATGGGTGAAGGCGAAGGTCTAAGTAAGATTGATGATATGGCCGATGAAAATATGTGCCACGTGGCAGCCTATGTGGCCGACGAAATTGTTTGCTATGGCCATGTAATTTCGTCGGCCAGAGTAAAAGCCGACGAAAATAGGTTTTTTTTGTCGGGGCCGACGAATTTACTTCTATAAATTCGTCCGAGCTAATTTCGTCAAAAAAAATTTGTCGGCATGCCGACGAATATATGCTAATTTCGTGGGCTTTTGGACCACGAAAAAATAGTCTTTTCCTATAGTGTTGATAAGTGGAGTCTTGGGGCCAATGGTCCAAGAAATCCACGTGAGACCATGGCAATCTGATCTGTTTATTTCTTTGTTATACCACTGGCAGTTGCTCGTGGGTTGCTATGGATGAATAATAGCCGGTCCATATAATGGTGTGGTTAACAGACACCACTTTTACCGACTGATAATGTGGAGTTTTACCAAATGACTATCCAACAGTGTGTAGATCTTTGCTGACAGATGGTTCATTGAGGTTATTAGAGTTATCAGAGCAAAATTTAATTATAAACTTGTACCAATTTACAAATGTCGTTTTTATAAGGTACAAATGTCACATTGAGTTTGAAACATTTGTTCGTGAGATACAGAAACCCAATTAGAACTCAACTTCGCTGAACACACATCTAATGGATATTTTTCCTTCATAAAGCAACCAACATACCAAACTATTCTCATTTCTTTGACAAAATTTTTGAATAGTTCATAGTACACAATTATTTTTAGAAACATTCAATCTTGAGATAAAAAACCGAATTAGAGCTCAACTTCGTTGAACACACATCTAATGCACATCTTTTCCTTCATAAAGCTACCAACGTACCAAACTGACCTCATTTCTTTTTACAATATTTCTGAATAGTTCATAGTACACAATTATTTTTAGACAGCAAAGACAAAAAATAAAAGGAATACATGAGTCGATCAACAACAGGCTATACTATAAATTACAGGGGTACACCATCCAACTATCTGCTTGGTGTGAGACTCCGACCGATTCAGCTAGTAGCTAAGCGCTAGTATGTGATGCCCCGGCATCTCAAAAAACTTGACACATGATTAGGTTAATCACAATCTTGGATTTGGACTTAATCAAGCTTTGAGAAAAACAACAACTAGGTCAGTAGACCACAAAGTTGAAAATTTTCAAGTTAGATATGCAAAACTTTGCGTTGCTTGGTTGAGTAGTTAAAACTTTATACGTTTTCATGCAAGACGTCAAATACAAAAGTTTATTTCAAGACATTACCTTCAAATTTGCTATTTTGTCCAATTTCAAAATCAGATGTTAAGGGACTCAAAAGTTAAAACCGAACTAGGGTAGCCTACACTCAGAAAATTTTGCTAAGTCTAGGGTTGGCACTCTTTCTCAAATTTCATTCTGAAATTACTTTAGATTTAACTATACAACTTCAAAATCTTCTTTTGTAGAAAATGAAATGGGTTTATTACCTTTCAAATGCACTAGGCCTTGATCTCATTGGACTTCATTTGATATCCCAAAGCTTGAAAACAAGAAAGACTCCACATGAAGTAGACTTGCTGTTTTACCAAACCTCTGATTTTGTTTGGCCTTATATTTCAAAATCTGTTGTAAATTGGAAGAAACTTTATATACTAAACTTGTAAACAATCTCATGATGAACAACTTTGCTAATTGGAGCCTTGACATACATTAAGGTTTGGATGGTGTTTTGGGACTTTTTCTATCAGCATATGAATTCTGTCAAAACCTAAACTGTTTATAAATCTCACTTTTTCTTTGAGCTACAATCATTTTCATGCAAAACCTTAATTGAATAAATTGTAGAACCTAAAGTTCTGAGAAACTTTATTATAAAACATAGTGGGTGAAAGTGACCCTAAATAGGACTTTTAGAATTTATATTGCAGAGGGCTGAGTGGATCAAACAGGAGTCACCGAGCTAAATCCAAATGTAAATCATATTTGTGCATGGAATCTGGTATTAAGCCTTTTGACAAATTTGTAGAACTCAAAGAGTACAATATTTCTTATAATTGGGGCTTTGTCAAATTCGGTCTCTAAATTGGTCAAATATGCGATTTTCAGACGGGAAGAAAACCAACTCAAGTGTGTTTCTTATTTTCTCCAATTTTTCCCTTTCCACTCTCACCGACAGGTGGACCCCGCGATCTGGGCAGCTTGCCCATGGCGAGCCGGTGAACGCCACTCGGCTGCCGGTCGCCGGCGCGCTGCCCGTCCCCTGCCTCGCGCTACGCTCTCTTTATCTGGACGCAATTGCGACCCCGTTCGTCACTCTCCCGTCCTTTCCCTGGGTTTCCTCTCCCAGCTCCCGTGCATCGTTCGCCATGGCCGCCATGGCCAAGCTCATGGTGAGCTCACACATGTGGCGGAACCGCCGATTTAATCCGAGCTAAGCACACCTGCCACCTATGGCTTGCAGTGTGATTAGGCCGAACTAAACCCGGTCGTCTGTCAAGAGTCAAAAAGGCTCCCGATATTACCTTTTTCCAGAGGAACCGCATCACACACATCCAGCCCTCGATGGAGCCACAACAGTTACATCATCACAGGCAGTTGATATTAGAAAATAAGTTAAAGTGCTTACAAACCAAATATAGGTAGTCAAATACATATTCAAATACAAAGCGGAAGCGTTGTGCAAAATGAATCTCGCAATGGAAACATAATACTTAATGAAATAGTCTTCATGCAATGATGAATGAGACGAGAAGCACCGAGCCCACCGGTACTACTCTCCTTCAAGCAAGTGTCCAAAAGTCATCAGTACCTACTCAAAATGTGAAGGCAAACCCTGAGTACTAATTACTCAGTAGGACTTAATGTAAGGGCTTACAGCCGACGCAAAGATTGCAACTAATCCTTAGCCATTCTTTTTATAGTAATTAAAAGTTAACGTGTAATTATCATCCTCATCAAAATGTATATCATCGTAATATAACTCGCAGGAATGTAAAGTTGGTATTGAAAACAAAACATATATAATCATAAATACAATTAGATTGTTACTACGTTGTCCTGTGTGACATTGGCATTCTCACACCTGGTGAGCATCAGCGATTCGAATCGATTTTAATTCCCGGGAATAACTATCATGCCAGGGGTACATGCTTACTGGCCATCGCGTTCCCACATATAGCCTCCATCTCCACTCGTCACGTTCCAAGTTTGATTCAATCCCGCCATTCCCCCAGGTTTTGCTCCCTCAGGAGCGATACCACGGCGTACCGGGTCAGCCCTCCCTCGAGTACAAGCTCCCCCAGGCCTAACTCCCTCCAACAAGAATGGTAGGAACCTATCTCTGTTCTTCGGATGGCACAAGTAAGACTTTCACCGGTCCCACGTCCCGGATAAGCACTCTAGCAATATTATGCCGATCAGCAGGCGAACAGCTTATCAGGCCTTAAACGGCTCGGGCGGAGTCCACCAAACCATCCACATCATTTTTCATCATAATATACCAAAATCTCCGCCCGGCCTCAATTTAGTTCCATCACAATCATGTTTAAAGTTTTCCATATATTTTGAAAACCTTTTCTTTGAAAACACCTATATGACGAGTGACTCCAATTCACTCGTGTGTACTCGCACCTAGCATTCCTAGGCATACTCGTCCTACGTACTCTATTGTAGGTGCTAGGGCCAGGGCGGCCAAGAAGTCTAATGCAATTGTTTTCAAACAACTCCTAATGCGGATGTCTAAACATCATTCAATATCATATTTGCTGGGAATTCATGGTCCTGCCTACCTTTGCTTATTTTCAACCAAACCAACAAACTAAGCTAATGTTAGTTTGCCGGGTTGTGGGGCTTTGCCCCAAGCAATCTCTTGATTACTTGGACTACTCCTCCTTCCAAACACAACTGATGGGCCCTCCAGGTCGTGAGTGGGTCTTAGTTGGACTTTTGGACACCGTGGCTCGATACAGCTCTTTGCGACGTCTCCTCGATCACGTTACTACAATAAGCGTCACTATATAAATGATATGCATGATATAATGAAATGAGTGCAAACGAATGCAAATGAACGTGTATGGTGCCGGTGCAAAGTGAATAGTAGCATGCAACAATCAACTTGACCAACATTATCATACACAAAAATCGGCACAACAATTAATTAATTTGATAGCATTTCCATTTTTCCCTATTTATTTGAATTCATTTTTAGATGCAAGACAACAGCAATAATAAAATCATTAAAAATACTTTCTGGAACCTAAACTTAACCATTAAGCACCATGATTTTCCTCAGAATTTATTTTGCAAAATAAAGTCACTTTTTCCTATTATTCATTTTAACATGCAATTATTTGTCTATTTCAAAACAGCAACCAAAACTTACATGCAGACCTTGAAACTTTAAAAATGGACTAAATGTGCAACATAGAGCATCTACAAATTTCAGTGAAAAATTTGGAGCACTTTTTATGTAGCAAGTATTTTCACTCTTGTAAAATGCTCAAAATTCATGCATGAGGCAAAACAGTAATTTAACAGTGTATGCTAGGGTTTACAAAAATCACACACAGCCTAAACAACATGGTAAAGCTACTATCCAAGTTTCATAATTTTTGGAGTTCATTTACACCTATTTTGCTATTTCTTTTGTTTAAACTTGCATGCAACAAACCAAGGGCAAAACAGTCAATTCACAGATCTACATCATACCTAGCCTGTAGATCTAGTAAATAGGAACACAATGCAACCGATCTTGCATTTTTATCATTTTTCTTTTATTTTATATGGATTTTGAAAGTTTCAGATTTAGAGAAAAGGCATTTAATTCGAAAACAACTAGGCCAGGGACCTATCTGCTATTATTCCCAATCCCAGGGGCTAGCGCATAATTTTCTCTAGACACATTGTACAGTGCATATGATGGAAATGCAAAAACACAAAAAGCCAAGGGCTACAGCTCAAAACGGCCGGCCCCTTCTTCTACCTCCAGACAGGGGACGAGCTGCGCGGTGGCTCACGTTTCGTCGGCTCGGATCCGCGTGTAGGGGAGTGGACTTGGAGCCGTGTTGCTCCAGCAAGATGTTCCAGGCAATGAGCTATCATTCCCCCTCGATTTCATCGCTTGGGGAGGGCCGAGTCAACGGGGAACGCGCCGTGAACCGGCGCTGTGCACGTGCTTGGCGATGTTGGGCTCGATCTGTCGATGGAGACCGGGAGAGGCGCCCCAAAGGATCCCACGGGCTGCGCGGTGATGCCGCGAACCCAGCGGAGGTGGTCTGATGGCGCGGGGACTGCCCGGATGTGGTCGTCCACGGCGGAGGCGCGGTGAACACGCGCGACGCGCGGCTGCGAATGTGGGGAGGACGCTAGGGGCAACGGCGGCGGCCACGGAGGTGGGGAAACGGTGGAGAGGGTCTTGGAGAGGGTGATGCTCGCGCTAGTTGGTCGGGTGGAGGTGTAGACGAGCGGCGCCGCGAAGCTTGAGCTCGGCTCCCATGGCCGGGCACTCTGTGTGCTTGGTGAACGCGAAGGGAGAGCAAGGAGAGTGAGACAGAGTGAGAACGAGGCCGGGATGGCGTCCGCTTGAAGCCAGGGGCGCGGGGCAGGCCGGGCAGGGGTCGGGCAGCGACCATCAGAGCCCGTCGGCCGGGTGGTGAACGAGCTCTGGCCATGGCCGGCCGTCCAGCCCAGTGGGGCCCACTCGTCAGTGGCTCAAAAAATAAAAAGGAAATCGGAAAATTGGAAAATGCTGTTTGAATGCAGAAAGCCATGTTTGTTTTCGTCATTTTTTAAGATCTTAGAGGCCGAATTAGACCAAACTAAAAATACAAAAGTTGTTGTAAACTTGATAATCTACAACTCTTGCATAAACTTTGGTGCCATGTTCTATATGAATTTTAGTGGATAATTTGAATTCAAATTGCTGACCAGTGTTTGACCAAGTGAATCTTCCAACTTAAAAATTCCACAGGTTATATTTTTATGCATTTTCATGGTAAATGTTATATACCAATGTTGTTCAATTGCTCAGGACCTACAACTTTGATATACAAAGTTTTGCAAGATAATGATTTTTATTTCACAAAAATTTGAAATCTCTATTCAGATCAAATTTGGACAGATTTCTCAGTTTTACAGAAAATGACCTATACTCTATTCAAACATTTATGCATGTCATGACACAAAATACCAAAGTTGTTCATTATGAAATTGTCTACAAGTTTGGTATGTATAGTTTTATCAAATTCACAACAGTATTAAAGTTACAGGGCAAATGCAAATACAGTTGAAGAAAAACCGGGTTTAACTTGCTTCACATGACTTAATCCACTCATGCCCCTAATATGAAATGTTCATATAATGATGCAATTAAGCTAATTATGCTAATGTAATACACTTGAGATGCCTGGGGCATCACAACACCCTGCTGCCTCGGGCCCTCTCCCTCCTAGCCAGCACGCACACCGCGCTCACCTCGTCTCCCTCCACCGTCTCCCCAAGTTCCAAACCACCGCCATCGCCCCTAGCGGCATCCCCATGTGCGCCGCACGCACAGCTCCACTCACCCCGGTTCACCGCCGTGGACGGCTGCCCCAGCGCCTCCCGCGCCTGTAGGCCACCACCGCCGGATGCGCCTCGGTCTCGCGCACTCAGAGCACTAGGTGGCATCGCTGTTCCCCTCCCTGTTTGGTAGATCGGGCCGCGACCACCGAGCTCCGTATGCCGTCGCCACCTACAGTTTAAGTCACGTTCCCTGCTCGCTCCGACATCCCCGCGCGACGTCGTCTTGGGGGAAGGGAAGCTCTTCACCGGGAACACGCCCCCGGACTGCCACGGCTCCAAGTCCCCGCTCCATGCCGTCGGCGCAGCCCCCGTTTCCCTCTCCTGCGCGCGCAGCTCGTCCATGTCCAAAGGTAGAAGAAGATGAAGCCATTTTTGAGATTTAGCCCTTGGCGTTTGGTGCTTTTACATCATGCTCCTGAGCGTCGTAGACAAAGTCTTGCAAAGCTTACACGTTAGCCCCTGAGGTTGATAGATAATCATGTTTAGCTCACTGATATGTGAGTTTTCGAATTTAATGCCTTTTCTAAATCTGAAACTTTGAAAAATCGTAGTAAATCACATAAAAATCCTAAAAATGCAAACTTTGTTGCATTGTGTTCCATTTTATCAGATCTACAGAATGCATAGGATGTGGATGTGTGAAATGACCATCTTGCCCTTGTTTTGTTGCATGCATGGTAAACTAAGAAAATATCAAAAATCAATATAAATGATCTCCAAAAATTACGAAACTTGAACTGTGTGCTATTTATGTAATGTATTCTTTACTTGTATTTTTGTTGCCCCTAGCACTTGTTGCAAATGACAGATCTACCCCTATATATGTTTTCAGTGTATTTTACGAATACGGAAATACATGCTACATAAACCTTGTCTAGGAAAATCCATAGAAATTATATTATACTCATTTGGTCCAGCACAGTCTATAAATAAAGTTTCACTTGTTTTGCTTGCTGTTTACTATGTGTTTTGAAAATGACAAAAGCTATGGTGATTTAAATAATAAAATAGAAAAGTGCTATTTAGTGTGTTACAAAAAATGCCACCAAAATTCGTGTAGCTATATTAATGTAAGAGTAAGCTGGTGGGAATTTTTCATGCATTTGAGTGATTGATATATGGGGGTTCTCAAAATGGTTGTTTAATAAGCTTTAAAAAAAAGAAGAAGATAAAATGCGGATGAGTACCCGGCGTGATATGGCTGACTTGTTTGATGGAAATAAACATCACCCCATCCTATGCATGTATCTTAGTAATTTATGTAACTAAATCCCTATTACATGTTTTTACCGGGTCATAGCATTACCATGTTACATTTAGGATCAATAACGTGCTAGTGTATGTATATGATTGCATGCTTCTCTAGGTCCATAAAAGTACTATTGCCGCTAGTGCTAGGCGTGATGTTTCGTACTTGCAGTCCATTACATTGTGAATATTGTCCATTACATTGTGAATATACGCTCGACAAATGTTTTACTTGCACATGGTATAGTAAAGAACAATGTAAAATGTATACTCGTTCATGTATTAAATCTGCATGATGCATTGTGAATACTTGACTTTAAAACTATAGATGTGCTATGTCACTAAAGTACTTTGGGTAAAGTAGTGGTCAGTCGCCTTTATGTCCGTCCCTGTAATGATTGTTCACATGTGTGATTGATATTTATGCATCTCATTCACTGCATCGTGCATAGCATTCATATAGATATAGTGACGCTTAATGCAGCTACGTGATCAAAAAGCAAGCGCGGGGAACTACTTCAAGCAGCGGAGTCCAAGAAACCAACTAAGATCCAAATACCACCGGAGGCCCCTGAAGTGATATTTGGAAGGAGGAGTTGTCCAGGAGATCAAGGGGTTGCCTGGAGCAAAACCCCACAACCCGGCAAACTAACCTAGTTTAGTTTGTTGGTTTTGATAAAAATAAACAAAGGTAGGCAGAACCATGAATCTCCCAGCTAATATTATCTTAGTTGATGATTACGCATCCGCATTAAAAGTTGATTGACAACCCTTGCATTAGACTCCCTAGCCGCCCTGGCCCTAGCACCTATACCTAGAGTTCGTAGAACGAGTCGCTTAGAATTGCTAGTTACGAGTAGACACGAGTGAATGGAGTCACTCGTCGCGTAGGTGGTTTCAAAAATCAAAGAACTTTTACTATTGAGAAAATAATATTATACTCATGATTTAAATGGAGACCAGGCGGAGAATAATTTTATTTTGTGGTGTGCGTTGTTGTATCATTTGGCTCCGCCCGAGTCGATTAAGGCCCGTCCGCTGTTCGCCTGCTGTTCGGCATAACATTGCTATAGTGCTTAACCGGAATATGGAACCGGTGAAGTCTTACCTTGATTTGCCCGGAGTTTCAAGGTGCCGCCCATCCCCTTGCTGGAGGCCGATGGGCCCGGAGGTGCTTGTACTCGAGGGAGGGCTGACCCAGTGCGCTGTTGTTCGCTTGCTGTTCGGCATAACATTGCTATAGTGCTTAACCGGAATATGGGACCGGTGAAGTCTTACCTTGATTTGCCCGGAGCCGCCCATCCCCTTGCTGGAGGCCGATGGGCCCGGAGGTGCTGCCGATGGGCCCGGAGGTGCTTGTACTCGAGGGAGGGTTGACCCAGTGCGCTATGGTAACGCTCCTGTGGGGCACAACCTGAGGGTTAGGTGGGGACGCTTTGAATCTTGGGACAGGATAGGTGAAGATGGAGACTATATGTGGGAACACGATGGGCAGTAAGCGTATACCCCTGGCATGATAGTTATTCCTAAGAATTAAAATCGATTTAAATCGCTGATACCCACCAGGTATGGAAATGCTGATAATGCACACGGACAACGTAGCAACTACTTGAACATATTTTATCTCTTACTCATGTTTTTTAAATTCTACATGCTTGAATTGTATTGTTTACATTTCTGCAAGATATTATTATGATATTATATGCGAATGATGAAATTGTTATTTTATGTTGATATACTGTTGTTTAAAAATCAATGGCTAAAGACCCACTTGTAAGCAAGCTTCGCGTCAGCCGTAAACCATTCCATGTACTCAGGATTTGCCCCCACCTTTTGAGTACAGGTACCGACGATATGTGGACAAGTGCTTGGAGGAGGGTAGTACCGGTGGGCTCGGTGCTGCTCGCCTCGATCATCATTACATGAAGACTACTGAAGTAATTCATTTCCGCTGCGAGATGTTTTGAAATCGCTTCCGCTATCTGATTCGAACTTGACTTTCGTATGGCAATACGTTGAAACTTATATTTGTTCCGAACTGGTTTGTAAAATAAGTTTACCTACGCTATATTCAAATGCCTGAGATGATGTAACTATTGTGGCTCCATCATGGACTGGATGTGTATGATGTCGGTTCCTCTGGGGTAGCGTAATATCGGGAGCCGAATGACTCTCGACGGACGACCGGGTTTAGTTTGGTCTAATCACACTGCAAGCTAAATGTGACAGGTGTGCTTAGCCCGGATTAAATCGGCGGTTCCGCCACATAGTATGTCAATGACTTCCTGAAAATAAAATTACCATGTGATCAACACAGTGTATGAAGAAGCTAGCTATCAAGTAAGTGGAAGGAATAGATGACCACCTTTTCACCTTGAGTTTCAGAGTCTAAGAATAATCTGCCCCTAATATTTAGAATGATAACACTCTGCGCAACAGGTAGCATAGTAGAAGGAAGGGTCTTTGCAGGTTAATAGGCTATCGACTGTTAAATATCTAAGATCATTGTGCTCTTATTTCACATTTCAATCAAATCGGATGGACCGCATGACTTAATAGCCTAGTGTCCGTTGCACACCCTAGGAAACCATTGAACTGAGGCCTCAAAACATTGGGTTATCTGATGACTTTATTAGCAGGTAATCAGTCCAGAGGGTTATGCAATAACTTGATATCTTAATCAGAGCCAGCAGATACTTCAAATGTTCATATCTTATATTGTACATGTGTGTTTATTCGGCCAAGATCCAACATCAGCTAGCACACGGAAACTAACTATACTTGTGCTACAGACATTCAGTTTCAGTGCAGACTGGGAGTTTCTGAAGCAACTGTGAGCTGCAGGGATTAATACAATTCTGAACTCAACTGATGTTCTGAGTACTTGTCACTTTGCAGAACATAAGAAGGGAATTTGCATAACGGTTGGATATTTACATGCATGAGCAAGAAGCCAACAAACTCAATCGAACATGGGGAAGGCAATAGAAGCTCAGTAAATTGTATTGAACAGAAGCCATACCATCGCTCCCCAATCCTTACTGGACGCGTGCGCGCTTCGCCAGTGCTGCCCCGCGTGGGCGCCGCGGGCGCGCGCGAGCCAGCCGGTGACCCCGCCATCGGCCAGATGTAAATTTCACACCCTACAGCAACATCCATTTAAAATGTCAGAAACATTGAAAAAAAAACAGATTTGCATATATATCTAAGACCTCAAAGATAGCATTCTAAGTTGAATTAGCATGACTAATTCTACAATATATTGAAAAAACAGTTTTGGAGTTTGGACCGGTTAAATCGAACCGGCTACAAATACTTAGGACCGGTACAATACATGTTTATAATTAGCCATTAGAAATATAAAGTTGATCACAACTAAAATATATGCTCATAAATAAATAAAAACTTAATAAAGTTACACATCACAATGTCTTAATGTTACCTCCCAATTGAATTCTTGGGTAAGAAACCTCAATAATCAGGAAAAGAATCTGTGAGTTTGGTACAATTGTTAAAAGAATATTAATGTAAAATAATGTCCTATCTCATACAAGTATTTTATCAAACACCCGGTGGGCAGCTTAGAATCCATCCACCTTGGCATAGTCTTGTCAAGAAGATGCAGGAGGCAGATAAATTATTTGCTTATAACAAAGCAAGCAGAGAGAAGGTAGGGGCATTGTTGTAGAACTGAACGACCGCGACATTGGAGATCGGAGCTGCATGTCATGTGTACTGAACTAATTGACATGCAAATAGACAATATGGAAGAGGTTACCAGGGATGCTCACGCGTGAATGGGAGACGCAGGACTGGGAACGGCCGGTGAGCTGGAGGCTTGGGGACTCACCGCAGGCGTCCTGCAGGCCGTCGCGTACGCGGCTCCCCCGGCAAGCAGACAGGTCACAATAAGAGCGGAGAGTTGGTCCACGGGCTGACAGCAGTGCTGATTGCGGGGCTGCTAGCCATCTGCACAGAGGAGCGAACACCATCGCCACCAGGCCACTGGCGGCGCGGTGCCGATGAGGACGGATGGACGTACTGAGAGAACCGCGGGAAGCTGGGTGCGAGCGAGGGGAGAGGGTAGGCAGGTGCTATGCCGAGGGAGGCGACGGAGCGGTCGGCGCAGCGGCGGTGGCCGATGGTGGCAAGGCGGCTGCGGATCTCCTGCCACATGGAGGCTAGCTTGAGGCGCCGGATCTGAGCGCCGGTCGGCGAGGGTGTAGGAGGAGGGAGAATGGGATGCGGGGCCGGCGAAGGACAGGCGGCGCCCTCCGTCGCTAGGAGAGGATGGGTTGGCGGAGAAGAGGCGGCACCGGCTTACGGGCACTGGCGGCGGCCGTCGCGGGGGGAGGAGGAGGGCCGCCGGGCCGAATCTGCGCGGCGGCCGTCGCGGGGAGCAGGAGGGTCGCCTCCTCCGCCGGCTCCTTTCTTCCCTCCGAGCTGGCCACCACCGATCTCCTCCCTGCCTCTCCCCGCCAATCTCCTCCCGCCTCCTCACCACACGGGCTCGCCTCCGCGCCTCCTCTCCGCATGCCCCCATCGCCGCGGCCTCCTCTCCCTTGCCACCGATGGGACCGCGCGTACGGAGAGGCGGTGGATCCGGCCAAGGCGAGGCAAAGGAGATGGCAGGTCCAGGGAAGAGGCGGCGGAGTGGGCTGGCGAAGGAGTGGAGAGGCGGTGCGGGTGAGGTGGTGCGGGAGCGAGAGAGGCGGTGCGGCCGTGCGGAGTCCGGCGGGCGAGCGAGCGAGCGACAGACCACGACCACGACGGAAACATGCTGGAACACCGGAGATTTTTAAAGGGGTAGAGATATAATATTACTTATTGTGGACTATATAAGCTAATTTATAATAAACCATTGCTAAATATCTCCAAATTATATAGGTGTATGATAGATTGATTAGAAATAAACTAAAACAAGCTCTGCATAGTATTTTTAGAGTAGCTTATAGATTATAGAGTAGTTTTAGAGTAGCTTATAGATTATGAAAATCTAAAATGTGTAGATTAAATAAGTTGTATTTTAAGCTGAGGTGTTTTTTTCACTTAAATCTTACTATTACTAAATACAAGTTATAAAAAAGCACGAATTGCGAACTGGAAAATATAAACCCTGCAAATTCCAAAAAAAAACCCGAGAAACATCGGGCCATCTATCAAATAGTATCAAATAATACTGACCATTAGATCTATAATGTTTTCTAAAGAATTACTCATCGTGCCATTATGAAAGACCATTAAAGTAACCGACTAAAATTACACACCATGCCATATAAAATATTATTAAAGTAATCCCTACATTTCTATATAAATTTTCCACCATGCCATTATAAAATACCATTAAATTGACCCTAAATTTCCATATAAATTACCTACCATTAAATCCATTAAATGAATTAAAGTAACCCTAGAATTTGAATATAAGTTACCCACCACACAATTATGAAATATGAATTAAAGTATATACAAAATAAATTAATTTACATATAAATTATCTATTGAGTTATTGTGAAAGATAATTTAAAGCAACACCTAAGTTTGCATATAAATTACCACTGTGCCATTATAAAATATAGATTTTAATTAGCTAGAGTCTGTTATATTGATAAATAAGATAAAAAAGTTATGTATATATGCATGCGTTCTATTAAATTAAGAACATATGGATACATAATATAAATCTTAATTAATAGTGGTCAAATGTATATACAAATTTCTAATATTATTGTTTAATGCGACCATGCTTTGCACAGATCCGTGTACTAGTTTATTTAAGCTAGATTATATATAATCCGTAGGGTAAACAACGTGGCCTATGCCAAGACTGGTATCAGGTCAACTCAAGGTAGAAACACGTGAGTGCATGACGGTAGATGACCAGGACAAGGATGAGGATTGGCACACGTAGACATCGTGATGGTCACGTAGCCGTTACCGCGCTATGACACGAACCATGAGTTCTTTTTAATTGAAACACATTCCATTATTTAATGGGCTCCAGCAGATTGCGAGAGACCAGCAGATTTACAAAGTCAAGTACATTGTCCAGCCACATAGACTTCTTCACGCCTAAGCATTGTCCATAAGCAACTAGAGTGTCAGCTACTGAATTACATCTTGTGGAGCACTTAGAAATGTTACAGCAAGAAAAAACAAACAACAATCTACTTTTGATGTCCCTTAGAAGAGCTCCCAACTCATATCGATCATAAGCTTCAGAGGACAGCGCTGTGGCCAAGATTTGAGCATCATTTTCCAAAAATAGTGTGTTGCATACCAAGAAATGCCATCAATTCAATTTCTCTCAGACAAGCCAAAACTTCAGCACAAAATGCATCTGCTATGCTTGTAAGTCATATTGTCATAATAGGTATTCATAGTAGGTACGAGGAGACTCTCACCTCATACCTATTATGAGTATGAGGTGGGAGGGTCTCCTTTACCCATTCTGTTTCGTGCGAGTGATTGATGAGAGAGAAACCATGGAGCCAAGTGATTCTTGATTGATATATTATTATGTGTCAGCATCTTAGAAAAGACGTACATCTAGATAATGAACCAAAGTGCGCCAAAAGTACAACGAAGCAAAGGTCCACTAGGTGTCCTTGGAACAACCCCTTGGACCAGCCACATAACACTTGAGGCCACTAGCAGCTCATCTTCTCTAGCAAGCAGTTTGAGGATGACAACACTTTTGCTTACTACTTGGGACGCGAGGTTGGGCTCTAGTACCGTCACATGGCACCAGTCAGCACCCACTTCCTTCAGGTCCAAGGACGTCGCATGCCACTTCTGGATTTAATGAGGAGAGGATTTTGATGGCGTGGCAAGCGCCACTTCAGTTACCATGGACATGCGATCCTAGTCGTGTGCGTACAATTGAGGACGTGCTATTTGAGCAACACTAGCGCTCCACGTTCCCTATAGTGAAGTCCCATCCGGTACGGAGCAATGTGGTGTGGTGCAGTGCGACATGACGTGTAGAGGCCTTCGGAGCATGCACCATCATGGCTACAAAATTTAGGATAAGATTGGTGGGTCCCACTTCTACATATGAGGGCCGTGCTCACCTTCTCCCTTGAGCTATAAAGATGGGAGGGGATGGCAAATGACCCCATTGTAGGGGCTTTTTTTTTCTAGACTTCTACGCTTTCTAGACCTCAGATACTCATTGTGTATGATCTTTGCTTGCAGAATAAATAATACAACCACCCACGGAATGTAGAATATAGAGTTTTACACTCCGGCAGCATGAACCCATCTTATTCGCTGTACCCCTTTCATTCTCGTGCCACACGTCATGATCCGCTGAACTTGTGGTGACTCTCACCCCCTCTGAACCTAAAGGGGTGCTAGCAATACTCCCGCTGGTCGGAGAGTGTAAAAAAGTAAGGGCCTATCTGATTGCTCTATATATTTGCAGTTTTTGCACAATACCATAGTATTCATGAATATTGTAGTATATGAAGAAAAAAGTGTTTGGTACCTCCTTGCAAAACTCTGTTTTGAAAACCACAGTATACACAAAACCATGGTATTTTTGCAGTTTTGGAAACTGTAGCCAGGAGCAAAGTTTTCTTCTGTGCGCGTCTAGCCATCTACCGCCGTCTCACGGGCGTCCCTTTCCCCGCCTCTGCCCCTAGCCCCTCCTTCCCCACCGACCCCACGCCAACTCCCGCCGTCAGCCTCTCCTCCACGGCCATGGCGCCCACGGACCGCCCCTCACCGTCACCGGCCGCGCCCATCCCGCCCCTTCTCGCCGGTCGATGCGGGGAGGAAGAGCGAGTCCTCGCACAGTGTACACCGCGCCGTCGGGCTCCCCTCCGGCGGCCGGCCTCCCACTGCCGGTCCGGTTGCCTGTCCTCCCGCACTGTCCCATCCTCTCTCACTGCCACGCCCAGGCCATGCCTCCCGCGACCCGCCTCTCTCCTCCGCCCGCTGCGCCTCCGGTGGCCGGCCGTGGCTCCTCCGTCGACTGCGCCTCCACTCGCCGGGCCCGCCTCTCGAGGCCATGCCTCCCACCGCTAGCCATGCCTCCCGCGGCCACGACTCATGCCGCCGGCATAATCTCCCGTGGCTAGCCGCGGCACCTCCAGCGACCACGCCTCCCACCGCCGGATCTGCCTCCCGCAACCTGCCTCTGTCCTGCAGCTGCCGCGCCTCCCACCGCCGGATGCAGCTCCTCTAGCGGCCACGCCTGCCCTCGCCGGCTCGCCTCCTAGGGTTGCGCCTCCTACGGCCGGCTCTACCACCTCCCTCGGCCGCGACTCACCACTAGTGCGGACCCCCGCGACCCACGTGTCGTACTCCGTCTGCCGCCGTCGCCGCATTCAGAATACTGTGTAATTATACAGTGGAATCAAACAGGGCATGGTTTTAAGAAATACCGCAAATTTACTACAGTATATGAAAACTACAGTATTAATGTTACAACCAAAATATACTGTGGTATTCAAAAACCATAGTACGAAAAAACTATGTAACCATGTTGTGACATGCTCTCGTGACCGAAGCAAACACATATACATATGTGTGTGTGTGTCCAAATTTGTCCATTGGAAAGTTTAGACATATCGGATAAGAATCTTATAATATATGTACTCCTCCCTTTTTAAAGATTCCACGCCAGGAACAAAGGCTCAGACGTCTTGTCAAGTTGTCTGATTTGTATTAGTAGTAGCTGCTGGGACAAAAGATGTTCTTATGGTCAACATATGTTTTTGCTAGAGCCAGAACCTGGATTGTTTCGAATTTCAATCACATATTCTTTTTCTTTTGCATCTAAGAGCAGTATTTTTTCAATCACATGTTCGGTTTCCTATCGATGTAAGAAAAAAATATCCCATTAATACTTAGAACATGCTTTGCAGTTAGAAGATTGTGCTAACAATATTTAAGCGGCATCCCCCCCCCCCCCCTACTCTGAATATTCTGATGGATAACGACTGAAACGATAGCTCAGGAATATATTGGTACATTCATACCCTTGCCCGACCCCTGGATACGTGGGCCCATTCGGCAGCCTCGACAACACACAATCTGGCCCATTCTTATAAAAGAAGTACCTGGCCCATATGCTAAAGCCTAGCCCGTTATACCTAAGAGAAGCGTTTCGTGAAAATGAATCTTTGGCCCAGGCTTGTTTGTTTCACGTCTAAGCTTGCCACACTCAACTTTAGCAAAGTGTGTCTGCCAAATAAAATGTGACCCTCAAAACACGTCACAAGTTAGTCAAAGCGTGGCTAAAAAACGAGTTTATGTCACGTGGGGTACAGTACTATAAAATTGTGGTAAACCGTAGTGAGGAGTGAGGACCTGAACCAAACACATCACTGAAAAATTGCAGCAAACCAAGTATGTCCGATATATGATAAAGGTAGAAAGTCCAGTTTACCTCTTCAAACATTCTCACGCCCAGGTTTTCTTGCTAAACCCTCCCCTCTCCCAACCCAAGTGCGCCCCATTTGTCAAACAGAGAGTCCATGCCACATCATTATCCCAGGTGGCATACATGACTATTGAATCAACCACTTAAGCACGGTTGGTCCAACAAATCATAATAACATGCAATTTAGGCTATCGTCACTAGGATGTGTAAAAATATGTGCAAAACACTGTAGATGTACTATGCATAGAGAGGAGTTTGAAATAAAAGATGTGATAGATGGTCTAGTGACGATAGTCTTAGTAGTGACATCCGCATCCATTGGGAAAAGGAGTGCAAGGGGGGAAAATTCAGAGTACCTAATCTCACGCAACACAATCTTTGCAGATCAAAAAGAAAAAATAAAAATGGCATCATTTCTAAATTGGACATGCAAATCAAATTCTAATCGCATGTTTGTGTTTCTTACAATAAGATTTACAAAAATAAGTCCACGCTTGATTGCGTAGGGATAATAACTGCGAAAGCATTTTAATAAAATCGTTGAAAAGTATTGAGAAAATTGCTTGACTTCATAAGGAAATGTTCTATCTTCAAAATAAAATTATTCACTTCACAAGGAAATGTTTTAGCTTAAAATTGCCGGGCTTCGCTAGAAAAATTTTCCGACTTCACAAGATAATTGTTTGGTTTAAAAAACTAAATTATGGTAGCTTTACCGTAAAATGTTCCTACCTTCACGATAAAAACCAGAGAGATTTTACAATGGCTCCAAAAGTACTCATCGATACCAGATGGTAGCACTCCTTTTTAATTTTTCTGACTGGATTATTGAATAACTAAAATAAATAAAAAAAATGTTACTGGCACCGGTCTCACCATTCTGGGTACCGCACTTACCTATACGATACCAATACCGTGGTGCCACCTATTTCTAATCTGTTGAATTTCGCTCCATCAAAAGCTCATTCATCCAATCCACTAGATTTCATGCGGGCGGTGCCAACATGCATGAAAGGGCATTTTTTGGACCCCCCCATGGAGGCAGGGAATGAGTGTAGAGAAGGGAGAAAAGTTTAGGTCCATCGCCCGCAGGCTCAGGTCCAAGAAGACAATGATTTGACACCGGCCACAGCAAGGAGGGAGGGCTCGGCTGGGTTCATGCGTCCCAAATCCAATCGAACAGTTGGAGGCAGGCAGCGGCGAGTGGGCGTCAGAGATCCGATGGCAGCAGCGAGGGGGGACAACTGAACACGCCGGAGGACAGGCAAGATGCAACAATCATGCAGCTCCACAGCGAGCCAAGCCTGCTCGCGACGCAGCATCGGGGGCCCCTCCAACGCTCGGCATCCTCGCTGCCCTCATCACCATGGTACCATGCCATTGCCATGTGATCCACCCTACAGGAACAGGATCCCCTAATTGCTAGCCGGATACAGGAACCATTTGCTCATGTGTAGGGATTATCCGCGAGGTTTAAAGACTAAATGAGACGCCCGATTTCTGAATCTGAATAGTTAATATTCGATCTGTATCTAGTATCGAAAACTAAAAATTTGATATTATTATACATACGAAGTATATATCAATATCCGACGCATTTTGACATTACACACCCGGTGACCGCCATCTTGTTGCCTATCCTCTTTAGCTCCCTTGCGAATCCCTTTCTTTTTCTGAACCCCATTAATAATGGGGGAATAGGCCTAAACCACATGCTAGGCTTCGGGGGATCCGGTTGGTGAGCTGGACACTTAATCCGCTACTCTATACTCTGAAAGTCTAAGGTTACTGGCCCCATTGACTAGCCTTTCCCCTCACTAATGTGAGAAACAAATAATTATATCTGCTCGCATCCACATGTATCTGTTCGTATCCGATCTTGTTTTGATAGAACCCCTTTGGAACGTAGGAAAAACATAAGAATTTTATATAAAATGGTTCAAAAACATAGAAAAAATATAGAACTCAGGGAGAAATACTCCAATCTAAAGAGGCCCTATCGAGTCTTGAACAGATAATGCCAATATGTAACCGAAAACCCAAAGACACAACTTGTTTTACCCGATTTAAGGATTAGTATGGAGTGAGTTCTTACCTGGGAGATGTGAAATGTTAACAAAGTAAAAATTTGTACCTATCGAGTAGATGGGCGTAGGCATAGGTGTATGCTCATACCACCTATATATACCCATGTATCTATGGGCATTTTCTATCTTCATCCATACATTTTATCTACTCAATTAAGATCATATAAGTATTTATTGGTCTAAAAAATAGTGAACTCGTTTGTTGTTATACTCCCCATTCTTTTATCCACTTATGTTTTGATAATTCATCATTTTTAAAATATGATGTATATACTCTTTCGTTTAGTGTTCTCAGTGGGTAAGGATTTTTACTTGCATGGGTACGAGTACATGTATAATTTCTTATTAGTGTGCTTGGCATTGAAGCAACTAAAATATATTTTGGCCGGCGTGGATATGAAATAAAACTACGCCGTCTGTATGTGTTTGGCCGTCATAGCAAGTATAATAAGATGATATAGACAGACCGCAAAGGATGCCATATCAGATTTGTGGTGACGTAGAAGAAAGATAAATTGAGAGAGAAGAAAATTGAGCTGCTCACTTGTAGTCCGCTCAGAGGTGGACTGCTCACGGATTTCAAAATACTCTGTGAGAGAAAGATGTGGGCCAACTATATCTTGCACCAAGTGAAAGCTATTACACTAGTTGGCTTTTAGTTAACTATATGTGATATGATAACACCATAAAATCTACAGTGAACTCTATTATTAATCCGGCTCTGAGCTTTTTAATGGATCAAACTGACCTCGCATGAGAAACAAAACGAGGGCACGAAGATGATATTAGAACATGTACTGTGCAGAATGCAGGAGGATGCGTGGCCGCTGAACCTTTCTACAGTGACAAGGCAGGCAACAAGGATTTGAAGGTGCATTGCAGAGGCAACTTTGCGGGGGGACAGAGTATGCGTGCTTCTCTCATCTGGAAGGAACAATAAATGATTAGATGGGGCGCTTGTCTGCCGACAATATGTCAGCCCTAAACAGACCTAATCATTATCGGTAATAAAAGGCCCATTGCATGCTTAACGATAGTATCTTGTATCGTGCGTAACGTTTAGTCTAGTCTCAAAGTGTCAAGTCACTCTCTCGCATTGTGTGTTGACCACACCAAAGGAGCGTATGAGCTTTATTTATAGTCAACCTCTAATTTTGTTAGTATATTATGACCATTGTAGTTGTTTTTTGTGCTCGGCGGCGAAAGGAATACCCCTACTTGCCCCTGGCATTATTCGTGGTCAGTCTACTAATCATTTTGTGAAGCAGATATAACAATATAGAGGGCATAAAAAATGTAATTCACCGAGTTGCAAGCAACCGACACCATCTTTTGCAAAATGCGACGCATTAGCAAAAATTACCCTCTAAAACTACAGAGTTTTTTAAAGATGGTTTTATACATTCGGACTTCTCGATACTAGATTAGTACTTCAAGAATTTAAGTGAACCTAATGCCCCAGGCGATTATTTTGAATTATCCCTCAACAAATGCAAAGAAAGAAAAAAAGGGGCAATCTAGTTTACATCCAAATAAAACTTGTTTGCATACCTTTTTAACATTGTTCACTAAATGAGGATCTAATGGCTCAGACTGGCACGGACCCACTAGTTCTGCTCGCAACCTCAATACCAAGTGGTGGTACTGACTCTAGCAAGAACGTGTACACTCATCTTTTGAGTATGTACACTCAGTTCTTTGTTCTAGCAGAGATTGTATGAGAATCCATCCTCAAGGGTACCAATTCCTTCTCTCCCCCCCCCCCCCCCCCTCTCTCTCTCTCTGCTAGATATGATGGATATAGATGTGCAAATATGGATATGCACATCTCTTTTGCATGCTCTGCTGGAGTATAGCTAAGATGCATGTGTCCGGAGTGCTTTTACTTCCAACCGAAGGAGGCTATTGGATTGGAATTGAGCAGTTGGATGTGGGAGGTAAGTTACATCGTGGCTTGATAGAGGTAAAGTATTGAATCGTGCTCCCTCTTTGGGATGGTTCTCCTTGGCTCCGATTGCCTCAGGCATGGAGCTATTTCTCTTCCAACCTTTCTTTTGGCTAGAAGCCGGCGCTTCGGGTTCCTTTGACATATGAAGCAAGGAGCATATACTTCAGAAGCTGCACCAAACGACGCCTTATGAATGCATTTTTTTGCCTTCCCTTGTCCGATGGGTCTAATAAAAAGTAACTGCATTGGACTGATCATTATTTCGAACCAAAGGAGATGATATTGAGGATGCAAGGATTTCACAAAAATTACATGAAAATTATAAAAACAGTTCAATTTCACCAAGAAAAAAACATAGGAACAGATAAAAATCTCATGTTCAGCCCCTAACACAGGAGCCCGATGATATCATCGTTTCCATCTCTACATGACGTCGTTTCATACTCCTAAAATTCAATTCCAGAGTCCAAACTGATATCATTAGAATTTATAACGTCAGCAATTTTGAAAGTACACCGTCCGGTTGTTCCGTTTCAAGTGAAATCATAATCCTTGCTGTCCTTTTTCCCCAAATCTACGCCAATTTTACGCCAGTCATAAAGCGTGCTGACAACACGCCGGTGTACGCGAGTAAAATCTCTAGAAAATTTCCAACCCTTGGAACTCGTGCGGCGCCATAATTTCGCAAATCTGCACCTCGGTACGAACCGCGAACTGCGAAGCATAGTGGCAACACTGTGCTTCCGATCGAGCTGGTGGCAGACACAAGGAGGAAAAAAGAAACAAATTTTTCTTCGCCCTAACAATAATAAACAAGCTTAAACCCCAAACCTCCATTGGTGATTAACATGACTAGCACTCCCATGTTCGTAAAAGAAGACGTAAACAGAGAGGAAATCAAGGTTAAACGCAGTCCCAGTCCCAGCAGGCTCCGCTTCTCGCATCCCAGCCGTCGACGCGACGGCGACGCACGGCCTCGGAAACCCCAAAAATTCTCACGAGAACCAACCCACGGAGCAAGAGGGCGGGCAGGGACGACGGACGGACGTGTATTTACAAGCAGTTGCTGGCCGGCGCCGGCGGCCGCGTGTGGGAGGGCAGCGGGAAGCTGCGTGTGGCCGCGAGCAGCGCCGCGAACGAGGAGGGCCGGCGGTCGGCGCTCGCGGGCGCGGGAGCGGCGCTGGGCGGCGGCGCGGAGGCCGCGTTGGAGGCGACGCGCTCGCAGGAGGGGCACATGGAGAGGGTGGTGGCCGGGAGGTGCATGTAGAAGGGCGGCGCCGTCTTGAGCGCGCGCAGCTCCGCCAGCTCCTTGTGCAGCCGCCGGTTCTCCTCCGTCAGCGTCTCGCAGCAGCGCTTCAGGTGCTCGCAGTCCACCTCCGTCTGCTTCAGCTTCGTCCTGCACGCACACGCACCGCACGCGGAGGGTGGGGTTTAGCTGATCGAGCGAGCTCCGCGGCATGGCCATGGCATGCAAGATTGTTTTAGCCGAGGGGGAGGAGAGCAGAGCTAGACGACTCTCTGGGCATGCACGCGCACGGACGCACCTGGCTCGGCGGTTCTGGAACCAGACCTCCACCTGGCGCGGCCGGAGGTTGAGCTGCTTCGCCAGCGCCGCCTTCTGCTTCTGCACGACGCCGCCGCCGCCGGAGGCGAGAATGCTCGTCAGTCATCGTAAAAAAAAAAAAACAAGACGACAGCGAACGTACTCTCTACTACTAAGAAGATGAGAAAGCTGTGTGTTCTGTCGTGGACTATATATCTTACGGGGTTGAGCGTGCTGTGCTCCTTGAAGCTCTCCTCCAGGAACGCGGACTGCTCCTTGGAGAGGCGCAGCTTCTTGCGCGCGGACGCGCCCTCGTCCTCGTCGCTGGCGCGCGACGACGAGCGCTCGGCGGCGGGCTGCCGCGCCGCGGCGCCCGCCCGGGCCAGGTCCAGCGGGAAGGACCCCGCGCTGTCGTTGGGCGACGACGAGAGCGCCGCCGCGGCGCCGGCCGGGTCGTCGTCCTCCTCGTCCTCCGCCGCCAGCGCCGACGACGGGGCCCGGTTCACGTCGAAGTCGAACCCGCGCGCCGGCGCCTCGGGCCGCGCGCGCCCTGCATCTGCAGCACGGTGGCAGGCGCCAGGAAAGGAAAGAAGCGCGGCCGCGGTCACGACACCACTCATCACCCCGAGGGAGCGAGGACAGGCGAAGGGAAACCAAGAAGGTTCGCGAGCTCACCGGCGTCCGGCGGCGGCCACTGGAGGCCGAGGAGGGTGCTGGACACGAGGCCGAGCCGCACCGCGGGCTCCGGCGTGGCCGGCGCCGCCCACCACCTCGCCGCCCTGCTGGCCGTCGCGCCCTCCTCCCCGCTCCCCGCCGTCCCGACCCCGAGCCCCAGGCCCAGCTCCGGCGCCGCCCGGCCGGCGTCCCGCACGGGCGCGTCGCCCAGGCTCAGCCCCAGCTCCATCCCAAAGCAGCAGCCGGAGACCAGGAAGAGAGGCTTTATTACAGGGAGGGAGGGAGAGAGAGAGAGAGAGTGGACGAGGCCACGAGGGACGAGGGGGAGGAGGAGAGCTGATGAGGTCCGGTCCGGGGCGGGTTGCCGCGTTGTTTGGTTTTGACCCTTCGGGACAGCGGTTTGACGAGCGCACGTGAGTGGCCCGGCAAAAGGGAGCAGGCAGGGGGGATCGAATCATGAGGGCAGGATTAGTATATTATATTATTAAAGAAACCGCGCAGGGGGGCGAGGGCGACGACGGCATGGGATGGGAGCGGTGCTCTCTTTTTTGTTCGGATGGCGATGCAAGGCATGCAGATATACAGCGGGCAGCAGCAGAGCAGCTGCGTTGCAGTTGCAGCTGCAGCTGGGCAGCGGCAGCAGCCCGCAGCATGGGGATGGGCCAGGCAGAGGCAGCCGCTAATAATTATGTTAATCATCACCGTGGGCGGGCGGACGTATATCTTTCCTTCCCCTTTCGTTAGTAGCGCCCACGATTCTTTATCAGAAAGCTGGGGCACGCAGATGCAGCTCCCTCCGCCTCCGCCTCCGCCTGGCCGGGGGATGGAATGGATGCGCGTATTTCTTGGGGAGCGTAGTATTGTTCTTGCCCCAGGTGCTGCCACGGGCAACTTGTACCGGAGCTTCCTTTTCACTGCGACCGCCGCTCTCGACCACTGTTTCTTCTCCGCGCTACCGGCCATTGCCCACCGGACAAAACAGTGTTATCCTCAAACCAACTTCCCGTGGATGGACGCATGTGCGTCCGTACCCGGCATGGTGTGCGATCATTGTTTTTTTTCGTGTACAGCGCGGGAACAGTGTTTTGCACGTCTATTTCTAATTCTCGGTGACCTCAACCTCAGCGTGTCAGCTGAAGCCCAAAGAGGTGTTGCCCTTGTTTTTTTTTTATATGTAAAATGCATAAATTGTTTTGATGTGAGACGATATCGGGGACCAAACACAGCACGCGATGCGCCATACAAATAATTAGGAGTCCGTCGTCTGTGTAACTTTCTGCGAGAGAAAAGCCCTGTATTGCCGGTCGTAGGTGGGATGATGACGACGGGTCGACGACACACTCACTCGCGCACGCAATGATCCTGCAGGCATGTCTGTCGCCCTACCCTAAACACCTGCTTCCCTTGTTTAAACAACTGTCTTGGATGGATGGACGGACGGACGGACGCACGGCGAACACACGCAGACGCGCATGATTACGGCCATCAACCCCTCCCTCATCCGACGCCATCATGGATTGGTCACGGCGATGGTTGGCATGGCATGTCCGCATGCTCGCATCGCGCAATCGGGCGAGCAATCCTGCCTGCCCGGCTGCTTGCTGGTGCACACCGGGGACAAACCGACGGGGTCTGCTGCCTCGCCCCAATCCAATCATGGAGGGCGCATCATGGTGTCGCCGCGCGGCGACCGCGTACGTGCCCGTGCTCGCGCGCTGCTGCTGGTGCTGCAGCCAAACGCGGTGGATGGCCGGCCGCCGGCGAGCCTCGCGGTTGGATTGCTGCCGGCTGCCGCCGCGCGCCGCCGATCAATGAATCGTGTACACGCGATGCAATCACTCTGCTACCTGCGGGGTTTGTTGCTGGTGGAAATGAACCGGGAAAGGCTAAAGGCTACGGCGAGTGCTTTGTGCACTACGCTACTACGTGGTAGGAGTACGTATACGTGTGCTGTTTAACCTGTGCTTGTGCTGCTGTGCGTATTGGGGCGCTCCGGCACGGCCGCTACGTGACGGGATCACGCCGGCGTTAATGCCCGGCGCCCAGGCGGGCGGTCTGCACTGCACGGGGACCTGACGGTTCGCGGAGCGTGCCGAGGTCGCCCCCACCTTGCCTTGCCTGGCTGCCTGCCGCAACCCCTGCTCAACCCCGTCTGTCGCCGGCCGCGCATTGAAGGCGCGGTTGCCGGTGCCACGCCCACGCCCATGCACGGGCCGGGCGGACGTACGCGCGCGCCCTGCTGAGCTCCTTCAGCTCGCACGCTGGGTGCTGGCTGGCTCTGGCTGCCTGCCTGGTCCATGCATGCATGCTCTGTGCGACTGTGCCCCTGTGTGGCCTGTTGGTGGCGCGGCGCGTCTCGGGCAAACGCCGATCTGCAGCCGCACGACGCCACCGCTTCCGTCTGCTTGGCCGGCCGGTCCCCCCCGGGCGGGCGGCAGCCATGGCATGTGCAGCGGCAGCGTACGTACGTCGAGGAGGCCGGGAGGGTCCGAGCCGAGCAGTTCCTCTTCCACGTTCCGCCGCTGCTGCATGCTGCTCAGCATCTACAGCGGCAAAGCGGAAGCGGGCGAGCGAGCAAAGCAGCGCTGCTGCTAGTCTGGGGCTGGGCTCGTCTGCTGGTGCTGGCTAGCCACCAGCTCCTCTGCAGTAACCGCACCTGCAGTTGAGTCACTGATATGTGGACCCCATACTCAATGGGTCCACATGTCAGAGACATAACTGCAGGTGCAGAGTAGGATCTCGTTCCCCCGCCCCAGGTCGACCCTTATCCTGTTGGACGTGGTGTCCCCCCTTGGCTTGGGGCCGGCGGGTCGCGCTCCACGCCTTGCTGCTGCTACAACCGGGGCTACACTGTCTGCCTGCTCTGCTCCTGACGCTGCATGCCGCCTCCTATCAGTTTTTGGCGTCAGTCAGTCTGGTGCGAACACCGTTGCTGTCGTGTACTCGGCCAATACTACGTGTACATGCACGTAACAGAAGGGAAGCAACATGCAACCTGTACTGCGTGTCTTGCGCGCACGGTAACAGTCGCGGTCGAGGCCCCAGCCGAGGCGGGGGTCACGCTTGTCTCGCCGGCCGGCCGGCCGGCTTGGGCTCGGCAATAATTGAAGCCGCGCAGAGCAATCAAGTGCCGGGCGGCAGGGGCATCGCAGCAGCACTCGGGCGAGACCCGAGGCGAGGATGCGGAGAGCGCTGCGCATCGCGGCCGGCCCCCACCGACGATGCTACTAGTACGGCTAGGGTGAGGGAGGGGAGGGAGCACAGGTGACGCGCGAGGGCCCACCGAGAGCACAGCGTGCGCCCTGCCTTCCTGCCATGCCTGCTCACGTCGTCACGGGGGCGGGGGCGGATGGGAGGCCACGGCGGTGGTGCGTGCAACTGCACGGTCACGTCGCAGCTGCTGTTAATAGCAGGCAGGCAGCGGGGATCCATCTTTTGACCCGCGGGTACAGATCGTAGATGATAGATGCGTGGCGGTGGTGGTGAAGAGGCGCGCAGCCAGGGAGACGTGTCACGGCCGGCCGGGCCCCAGGCGAAGCCGCGCCATCGCCCCCGCGCCGGCACGCCGCCGGGAAGGCCCGGGGGGTTTTGGCCTCGCGTCGCGTGTGACATCCACAGAGCTGGCTGTCTTCGAGCAGACTCGAGAGCGAGGTTGTGGAGAAGTTTGCCTGGCTGGGGCTGCGGCTGCGGCTGGCGGCTGGCGCCCGCACCGTTTGATGGCGACGCGACCGTGCGTTCGCTGGCTGTGGCAGGCAGGAGAACCTTTCGAGCGCACAATGATGCTTAGCTCCGATCGAGCGAGTGATCCAGTGATCGTGCGAGGCATTGATGTCTCTTTATGCATCGTCCTCTGCTGCGTGCCTGCGTGGTGGAAAATACCCTGAGGGGCGAAGCCAGCAAACGACACATATACAATTTTAAGACAACACCATTGACTTGAGCTTACTATACTAACATGCTGAAAATAGGTTCATTAGTACTAACAAAATTTCCTACCTGGTGCCAGTGCACCACCTTGTAGTTTTCTGTACCTCTGCGATGCTGGTACGCTACTACCCCTACTGCTGTAATTTTGGCACGCTGGGTTCGCAGCGCTTGGTTCCAGTACGTGGATACGCGCAGCGTTTGCGGCAAGTCCGAGGTGAACACGGCCATTATTACTCCCAAGATCTCGCTCGATCTGGGGCTCCGATTCTGGGAGTACCGGTACCGTCTCCCGCCAGAGTACGCGCGGTGGCAATGGCGTCGCGTCGCGTAGAGGGGGGACGCGTAGAGGTGGCGCCTCGCCTCGGGCGCCCGGCTGTCTGTGTGAGCCGTAAATAGCGCCGCCTGCAACGACCTCCTGCTGCTCATGTTCCATCCACCCTAGCGCTGCGCGGCGTAGCGCTTCACACAAGGCAGGCGGCAGAGCAGCGCTCCGCACGAAGAAGCTATGGCCGGATCATCGCAGAGGTACAGAAAACTACAGTTCTTCATTATTTCCAGCTCCTGCCCGTTCCAAATCTATTGAAGAGGCGATGTGGTAATCCGCTAGTCTAGTGACCACTGCAGAGGGAAAGGGTTCTATGCCATTAGGTTGTTATCGGCAGCCGTATCCCATCGTCTGTATTTTAAACATCATCGCATCTAAATACACATGCTTGTAACACCAATTTTACAATTTCCACATTTTAGAGATCTACCATTACAATTCGTTTATTTGGAACTATAACAGTAAAATTTAGTCTATATTTGATCCATGCCATTATATATGTCTAGGAAGCTGTTAGACCCAACTATTGTACTTTCGAACGTCCTAAAATACCCTTGCTATAGCCATCTGCTACGTCTCACCGACACCCGGTCTCCACTACCCATCTTCTTGACTCCCCTCATTGTTGTCGGCGGCCCTGTCCCACCTCCCACCCGCACGCCGACGCCCCTGCCTCGTCTCTCGTGCAGGCGCCAGTAGCAACACGCCCGCCTCCCTCCTGTGCGTCGACGGCCCCGCCCCACCTCCCACAAGTGCGACGTTGGCCACTCCCCCGCCTAACTCGCGGGTGATATCGACCCTCTCCACCTTACCTACGTGCGCTGCCAGCCTCTCCCCACCTCTCACGCGTGCGCCGCTGGCCACTCCCTAGCAGGCGCCGCCACCCCCTCCCCGCATTCCCCACGCGCGCCGGTGGCCTCTCCCCGCCTCGTGCACACTACCATCCCCTCCTCCTCTCTGCTTCATGTGTTTCCCTTCCTCGACCACCTCCACTGAGCTCAGGCTACAAAAGTTCGGCGGAGTTCCTGCTAATGATCAGGGCAGGTGAAGGGGAGAGAGACTGTATCAGGGGAGGAAGAGGATGATCCTGATGAATGGACCCATGGGGCTGAGTCTCTTGTGAGGACCACGTAGAGGGGCACAATTATCCATACGAAAATATGGTGCCTTATAAGTGGGCCCAAAAGCATCTATCGGGTATAAAATAGTGTATCTCGGGTAGGGGAAGAATTGTAGTGGCATATATCAAATAGATGAATAGTAATGGTGGAACTCTAGAACCATGAAAATTGTAATGGTATAGATCTAAATAACCCTATATGTTGTCCTTTGACTATTTGGGCCTTGTACTTTCAATCCATGCCATAAGAAATGGGCTACAACTCATTAACACAGAACTAGGTTTACGTCATCACATTGCTACAGCCTACAGGCACACAATCATGTCGGCTTGTTTGGATAACCATTTCCGATCAAAATTGAAGAGGGTTGGAAGGGACGAAGGAGATTATTAGGGGGAAAATCAATTCATTTCTCCCTCAATTTCCTCGATCCCTTCAATTCCGAAGGAAAATAAGTTTTGATAAAGGAGACTCAATGATATAAAGGGGGGTGAATTGTGATTACTATCACTATAACTAAAGATCTCTAAAAACTACAACTACTAAGCAAAACCTATGCAATATAAAACTAGCTATGTGCACTAATGTTTTGCTAAATGTTGCTAACTCTGTCATGACTAAGTCTTGCAACCTAATTTCACTAAGAAACTAACCTATCAAGCAAGTCTAGGAATGTAAGCACACAATTGCAAGAATGTAAATATGAAAGCTAAAGAGATAGGTATAGAGAACGCAAACTCAAGATAATGATGTGGAAACACACAACAGCAGTAAGCTCAATCGACCACACCCTATACCGAATTGTTCAAACCTAATATTAAAATCATATATGTATTTATATATAAATTAGCAAAAGTGACCGTGCGTTGCAATTGCAAAACATTATACGATGTATAATCCTTAAAACAGAGGAAAAAAAAGGTAAAAAGAACTTGCCCACGTTTCTATAGTTGTGGCTCAAATTGGCCCAACACGGCCCAACAGAGTCCCAATCCCCGCAACCTTGGCTTGGGCTTGGAAAACGGCAATCCGAATGGGCCAAAAGTGGCTCAAATCCCTCGCGTCATACCATCACCTACCGATCAAGATCTCACGGCCAGAAACTCACTCAACCTTGTATAAAAGACGAAAAAAAATCGTCAGCAAGAATGTCCACCCCCAGGTGATCGCGGGGCCGTCAAATGGCCTAGCAGCGGCGCCCTCTCCACCTCTTCTCCCGCCCCGTCGTCGAACCACGGCTTCCCGCGCCTCCTCCCGCTCGACGCTGCTGGATCCGTCTTGGCGCCTGGCGCTCACGGTCCTCGCCCTCCCCCGTGCCTCCTCTCGTCCGGCGCGACCAAATCTAGCCTCCCGCGCCTCCTCCCTCCCAGCACGACCAGATCTGGCACGGCGCCCCTACTGCTCGACAACGTCCTCTCCTGGCGCTCATGGTCCTCGCCCTCTCCTGCACCTCCTCTCGCCCAGCGCTGCCGGATCTAGCCAGGACCGTCATCCTCCCGGTTCGCGGAGGAGGGATCCAGCCTGATGCACCCTCCTCCCAGCTCGCAGCGAGCTATAGCACGCATGCCCCTCCTCCACCTCACTGTCTCCTGCCCTTTGCAGGCCGCACAGGGAGGCGCCGCCGCGGGTGTCCACTTGTGTCTCTTGCCATCCACTTGTGTCTCTTTATTCCATCTCATGTTGACTTAAGAACAAGCATATTTTAGCCTTGAACACACGATATGGTATTTTACCATGATATATTTCTGCTTTGTAATTTCTCGTGATGCACCGACATGTATGGATCTTCATTGTTCGCCATTGGGCCGGCGGGCTAGTAGGTCACTTTGGATTAGTATTGATCTATGCGGGTGCAGACTCAGACTCTCAGAGACGCCGCGGGCGGGGGCCACGGGCGGATAGACGCGGAGAGACCGTACGCGGAGTTGGGTAGCTCACAGGTGGGGCCCACCTGTCAGGACGGAACAAGAATCCTTATTCTCTTTAATATTGGTAGAGATAAAAGTCATCAAACACTATTAATAAAGTATATCTACCTATGCCATCAATTGTGTCAATCAATTGTTTAATGCCATCGAAATGGCTTTTCAAACCGACAAAATTCAAATGCTTTGATTAGATCTGTCACATGAATTTTGCGACTATCAAAATCAAACAATATCCAATTTAAAACTCATATTTACATATCCAAAAATAAATAGATAGATAGATTCTAATGGTATTGATGTAAAATTCCAAAGTGTGCACTAGTCATTAGAGATATTAAGGATGTTAGGACACGTTTGGTTTCAAGGGGCTCGAGATCCGATTGGTTGTTTGGTTGTGATTGAGATCCACCCTAAAACATTGTCCGGTCTAAGACAAGACACATGATTGGCTCTTAAGGATAGTGCCGTGGCCAGCGTGCGCTCCATCTTTCATAGCACCACGACACACCTCTCTAGTCCGACAACGCCAACCACCATAGCATATCGTGCAAGCACGAGGATTTTAGATGCCGCAAGGGCATTGTTCGGTAAGACCACTTTTTAATTAAGCCATGATTAGGTTTCTTGATGTAAGGCTAGGCTAACAGATTTGAAGGGAATTAAGAAAGGAACCGGACTAAGCCAATTTAGCCTAAGATTGGACCCTAATACTCGTGTTACTTACCTTGGTTAATTAGAACCTTAACTATTATCTGTTTAACACTAATTAGTGCTTATTAACATGCATCACTAAGCAAGTTTTTGAATGAAGCAAACACAAGAAGGGGATTGCACAAAATTAATCTATTAACAAAACCCTAAGAGCTCAAAACCCCAATCATTCACCATTTCACCTTAAGAAGAGATGACGGACAACAATATTAGTACCGCACAACAGTGGAGGCCAACCCATCAGTTAAGTTCAGCGGTTGTCAATGTCACTAACGACATTGTGGAAGCTGTCTTTTGCTTGGGCTAATTTTCTAATTAAATTCGACCAAGTGTGAAGATTTATTCAGGAGAGTTTTAGTTTCCAATATTTCATTAAGCGTGGCAATGTTTATTTGTTTTTGACCAATATGACTATATATTTTTGCCACAACATAAGGTTGTCCCATTCTACATTTCTATTTTTGTACAAGATGTTAACACTCAATTATAAAGGTAGAAGTTCGGCTATGTGTGCTTTTGGGAATGTTTAATTAAGAATCCGTTGTGTTTATTAATTAGTGGGATTCTGATGTTGATGATCACCAATATTACGAATTTATGATGCATCTTTGCCAATGATTATTTTGATGTCCTTCAATATGTGTGAATAAGTCATGGTAGTTGAAGAAGGCACAAATAAATTCCCAGATTGTGATGGTTCGTTATAGATTGACCTACTGGGCTCATTCTCAGTGGAAGATTCATTGATGCGGCACATTGGGACTGATTGGTAGTGATAGCTATGGTGGCAGCTGCAACTACGGCTGCAAAACTTATCTATAGGCCTGTGAAAGGTGCGGATCGGTGTGACCCATTTGCTGCCCCTCTGCCCCGCTAGAGAAAAAAGAGGGTCACGGGGCAACCCGCCCCTCGCCTCACCCTGCCCCGCGGTGCACCCAAGGTTGAACCTATACGATGTTGATCTTGCTTTAACCTGGTGCCGCGCGTTGGATACTAGGATGTGTGAGCGATGATGCACTCATCCACCCATGCATGCTTGACAGTCCATTTGCGTATAACTGATCATATATATCCTCGCCTTGATGCTGCTCTTCGTGTCTGCTGCCGATGCAGCCGCAGCCTCCGTTATTACCACTACCACTATTATGGCCTGAAGGTCGCTGGCGGCCTCCTCGTGATCGTTCAGCCTGGACCGCTACGGCGCCTGCGGCGATGGGAAGCACGACGATACGCAGAACGCAGGCGCTGGCCAAGGCGTGGAGCGCGGCCTGCGCGTCCTCGCAGTCGGCCGTCGTGCTCGTGCCCGGCGGCAAGGGCTACCTGCTCAAGCTCGTCACACTCTCGGGGCCCTGCAAGTCCAGCGTCACATTCACGATGAAGGGCACGCCGGTGGCGTCGCCGAACCGGGCGGGCTGGAGCGACGTGGACAGGAGGCACTGGAGATCATGTTCCGCGGCGTCGACAGGCTCACCGTGAACGGCGGCGGCGCCATCGACGGTAGCTGCGAGACGTAGTGGGAAAACTCGTTCAAGACCAACAAGGCTCTCGCTACTCGTGCGATACATACGTTTTCAGGAGGCCAGGCAGCTCGATCTGGTGAGCAAAGGGGACTAAGAATCAGGAGGAGAGCGATGCGGCGGGAGCAGCGAGGCCGTGAGACCACGATGCACGAAACCAGGTGGCCGAGAGGAAGCTCCGGAGTAAGCGCGACGAGCTCAATCTGGTCGGCGGAGAAAGCGGAGAGGAGCAGGATCGCTTTCGAAGGAATACGAGGGGTAGGGGCGAGAGAGCGGCCCGAGGTTCGACCCTAGGGTAACCGGGGGTCAAACCCTGTTGCTCCTCTTTGTTTTGGGGTCGACCCGACCTGATCCATGCGCTGATTTGAGTAGCGGACCGACTTCACAAGAGGGTCGAACCGGACCCTTAACAGGCCTACTTATCTACATGTGTTAGTGCACTATGTGTGGTAGTAGTGCAACTGCCGCCTGAGCAATGCCATCCGATCAGCCCCGACGGGATCGTCATGATTGTTGGTGACATGTCAATATAATTATGAAGAGAGAGTTTTATAGGAAGGTGAAAGAATTTCTTTCCGATGAAGCTTGCAATATACTGTTATCTAGACTAAATATGTGGCGCTCTCTGAAACAATGCTATTATATCGTGCACCGAGAATATATGACTTTATTATAGATTGTGGTGTACAAGATCCCGTGAGAAACATGGATACTACATTAAATATGTTGTTTAGCTATGATTGTGCGGACACTAATATGTTTGCTCAGTTCTTTTATAAATACCAGCGTGTCAAATGTCCTAGTTCTTTATTTCATTGCGTGAAATGAGATTACATAAAATCACATTTCATTGGTACAAAAATACACTTAAAATCACGACACTACTACTCCCTCCAATTTTTTATATGACTTAATGACGGTGCAATTTTCCACTAGAATTTGTCATATAAAACAATTCAGAGGTAGTACGTATTTTTTGGAACATTAGGGGTTGCTTGCTAGCCCCCCTACCCTCCTCCATCACTGCGATGAATGACTCATATGTGGTGTATCCTACAGAGTAGAACGGGTTTATAATGGAGGTGTGAGTATCCGTTTGTTATGCAAGGATTTTATAGGAATCGTGAAGAAATCTGCATGAATTTTACAGAAAAATATAGAAAATAGAAAAAATTCTTTTCTTCGCACAGTTATTTGTAGGTTTTGTTGTTTTGTATAAGGAGCGGTACTAGCACGTTGGTTTCCACTCGCATGACGACTCGTTGCCATCCCTGTGCCGTGCTGGGGCGCCCCACGGAGCACGGACCAGCTAGGATAATCCTGATATCTCAATGATGCGCGGCCAAGCCCACCCTGTCGGGGTAGATCCGACAGAGAGCCAGGCGCAATAATTAGTACGGCCGCGCCTGGCCGGCCGTCTCCACTCGTCCGCTCCACCCCCTTCCTTCCCTCTCCAGCCAGCACGGCCCCCCACGGCCGCGCGCTGGGTGCCGCAATAATGCGCCGGTGATTGGCCTGGCACGCACGCGGACCGCCATTGCTGCGCCCACGGCCACACGGATCCACACCCACCAGGCCGGCTTCTCCACCGGTGACCCAGCAAAAGGTAGGAGAACCGAGAACCGTAGAAGACTGGAAGCCGCTGAAGGCCAAAAGACGCGACCGCGTCCGCGTGCGTGTGCCTCTCCTTGGAGCACCGCGGCGACCTGCTGCCGGCAGCCGGCCGGCCGGCCGGTAGCGTCCCGAAACCTCGCAAAGGCCACTCAGGGCCGGCCTGCTCTCTCTCACATGCCTCACCGCGCCACTACTGCTGCACGGCAGCGTGCATGGAGGGACCATAGTAACAACGGCGGGGCCGGGTTTCCTAGCTAGCTAGCGCGTGATGACTGATGAGGCCCGCCTGATGATTGACTGCACCCCCGCCATGATGGCATGTGAATGGACGCAACGGTCCCGTCGTCCCGATCAATGGGCAAGCAGCCAAGCACGCAGGCGCAGCCACACGGTCGACAAACGGTAGTAGAGCCTCTCTGTCTCTGAGGACGTCCTGTGGCCACTGCACACGGCCCACGGTGCATCGCGGAAGCTACAGTGCCTGTCCGATCCGCCTGTCCTTTTTTTTTAACATAACCGCCTGTCCTTTTGCCCCTGCCCCTGCGTTGCATGGCCGCATGGGCGTGCATGCATGATATCTGGCGCTGGCAACGCTGCCAGGCTCCAAACAGGCGCCGAGAGAGACGGCGAGACGACGCGGCCTCCGCCCTCCTGTCATCTCCTCGCCTCTCTCTCTCCGCCCTCCCGTCTCGTGTGGTCAATCATGGCACACGCTCCGAGCAATCATCTCTCTTCCCTGTCTGTCTCTCCCTCGCTCTGTGTCGCCTTGCCTGCTGCCTGTGGCGGAGAGAGAGAGCGCGAGAAGCAAGGAGCGAGCCACTCGTTGCATGGATACGGATTCTATTCTACCAAAAAAATACGGATTCCTGGCTGACCCACATCATTCCTGGCTTGGCCTTGCCATTGGAGAACCTGCTGCCATACGTCCATTCAGGTGTCTTTCACTCTACTGTACACTCTAAAATTAGTAAAAAAGGACGCTGTATCTGGATAGAAAAGATGAGGACTAAACGACAACATGATTTTATTAAGTGTAATAAATCTATCAACAGCGTCGTCATTTTTTTATACAGACGATATTTCCCATAACAGAGCCCTTGTTTGTCTGTGCCGACCCATCAGTCCAGTCCAGTCCATCCACACCAGAGCGCAACGCAAGAGCGAGGAAGAAAATCGCACCCAAGGAGTAGAGAATCAAATACTTTGACCAATTACAATGCCGCCCACGCCAAACGGTGCGTATCTTGTTTTTTCCACGTCTGGCCGGCCCGCGTACATCCAGTGCACTGCGGCGCCAAGAAGCAACATGCACTGGCGACTACGGGGTGTTTGACTACGGACTAAATTTTACGTCTATCGTATCGGGTATCGGATATTTGATGCTAGTTAAAAATATTAAATATAATTTAATTATAAAACTAATTACACAGATAAGAACTAAACGACGAGATAAATTTATTAAGCCTAATTAATCTATAATTAGCAAATATGGTGCTGCAGTAACTAGTCGTTAATTGTGCATTAATTAGACTTAATAAATTCGTCTAGCTGTTTAGTCCTCATCTATATAATTAGTTTTTTTAATTAAACCATATTTAATACTTCTAACTAGCGTCCGGACAGTCCGATGTGACACGGGCTAGAATTTAGTCCCTAGATGGTATTTCCCACCCTCCATCGCCTCTGTCTCCGTCACCTCCATCCCTTTTTGTTTCTTCCATGGAGTTTTAGAATCCGGACTATAAAAAAATCTATATAGTTGCATAGAGATTTTAGATCATAGTACGAAATAGCGTGCTATAGCACCGCTATAGCAGTTTCTACAGGCTGGATGCTAACACTATTGCAGTATAAAATAGCGCGCTAATAGCATTTCTCGAAGCCTGACGCCGAATTCTATAGCGCGCTATTTTGTACATTGTTTTAGATATATTCCTACTATGCTCTTTATTACTTATTTATTGATGGGAACTTATGGGAAGGGCAAAATAGGCATTTCATGCAACATGTCATGGCATTATCTCCAAAAATAAAGAGCGAGCACGATTATGCCTTGTTTGGTTGCTATGAATTTTTTTCACTTTGTCCAAGAATATGTAGACCAAGGTTGATAACTATGATTCTCTCTTGCAGCGTAGAGTGATAGTTGGGGTCATAACTTGTATTAGAAAAATAAATGATGATTTTTTGATTATTTTTTTAACAATTTTGTATTAGCAAAGTTAATTTATTATTAAATGTCTAACTAATAAAAAATAATGATAAGATCATCATAAATATTTCTAGCATAAATTATATTTTCTTCCATAATCATATAAAATTTAAAATTCAAATTCAATTTGCAGACGAAGAAATGAAAAATACAAATTTATCAAGAGGTAGAATGTACCAACAGAAATAGTTAGAGGGGTGATTTGAACACATCAGCATGCCATATCATCAAAACCACTCAGAGGTTATTTGTCCGGTTTTCCATACTTCAGGGTACAAAACATCCGGCCTCGTAATTCAGGGTGTGATGTATTCTACCCTATATACTTCAGAGGTTATACAGACTTTTTCCTGACCCATCCCATGCCACCAAATCTTTCTACCTCCTCCTACCTCTATTTCTAAGTATTTCCTCATGTGGTTCCATCCACCCCATCTCAACTCAAGCTTACGCCATGCACCTACATCCACGTTCCACCCTACACGCATGTACCACTACGATCGCTGTCTTTGTTTCATGTGTGCAAGGATCCGGGGAAGAAGAAACAACATCGTCCACTGGTCCTTGTGAATCTCGCAATCAAGAACTATGATGGCGATCGTCTCCTGCACAATGCAGTGGCTCTCCTCCCGCTTCCACTTGTCACCCTGTACTGGCCACCTTCCTCCAAAATTTGAATCTATTAGACCATCTTCTGCAGATCTCAAACTCCACACTGTTTATAGTGACGTAACAATGTTTTGAGAGCTTGCCTAATAGTAGAGGTGGACGAGCGGACAAGTTAATTAGAAAAGCAAGCAGAAGAGGTGCAGCATTAATAAGGCCACATTTCGATCCTTGTACATTGGGGTGGGGAAGGGGGGCTCCTATGTTACCAGGCGCAACCTGCAAGATGGGCCTTGCATCCTCCATCACTCACAAACTCCTAGTCCTAGCCTAGCCAGGACTCCAGGAGGGAGCTATGAAGAAGAGGAGAAAGTGTTGTGGCCCGCGCACGTTGGTGTGCTTTCAGTAGATGAAGTAGTTGGTGGGCTTCGACCGGTTAAGATGGCGGCTGGGCTTCACTGTTGTGTTTAACAAAAGAGTTGGGTAAATTTGTGCACAGTAAAAGAATAAAATGTTGTAATTTGTGTTTAGTAAAGGTGTAAAGCCAAAGTGATCATATTTTAGAAAATGAATCTAGATCATGAGTTTGCGATGCGGCCAGCCGGTGAGGCAGTGACGCAATGACACCTCTTGAGACTGACTATTCATCTTGACGTTTAGGTTTTTTCTTTCACTCTCAATCTACAGCGACGTGCCGACGTAGTACCTGCAAGACGAATTGCTGGTTGAACCGTTGTCCAGTTGCACACCCAAAACCAGAAAAGCCCTGTTCGCTACCCCTAAATCCAAGGTAGGCCTGTACATGGTCTGGGCAAAGCGTTTTTTTGGTTAAAATCCAACCCGGACCGTAAATAGTCTAGGCAGACGGTTTGGAACCCAGCGGGTTGACATGCACCTGTCGCTGGCACTGACGTCACGACGAAGCCAGGACGATGGTTGTGTCCATGCGGCCGTGCCTAACACACACGTACGCCATGGATGGGTTCCACGAGAGCATGAGCCCGGCCAGCTGATGGCAGAGAGCCAGAGAGGGAAGGTTGAACTCAGGGATGACGATCTGGTACGGCGTTGGAATTTGGACCGATTGGTGCTTGTAGCAGTAGCTGTCCAGAGGGCCGAGCTTCGTCTTTTCAATCAGTGAGGACTGGAAGACGAAGAACAACGAGGGGTGGTTTCGTAGCACACCGACGATCGTCGATCGTAATTTGTACGGGTTTTTAGCGGTTTGGAACCGTAGGAAACCAACCCGGACGTTGTTGCTAGAGCGGCTTCGATATGGTCTGGTTCCTGGTTTGACCGGGTTTGAACCGGACCATGGGCTACTCCAAGGGATAGATTTATTTTTATTTTACATCGGATAGATCTTTTTGAGATAATATTAATTTCTTCAATTAAATGTGTGTATATCTGCTGTCATAAATTGATAATCTATCTGTTCTGAAATATAATGTTTCCTAGATTTCTCCTAAATCAAATTACTGCAAGTTTGACAAAGTTTACAATGAAACAATAATGCTTTTAATGTAAAATAACCATCATTATTAGATCATCTATTAGGCAGCCACGAGCCGTTCCATCTGATCTGATATCCGTGGCAAAGAGGGTGTACAAACACCAAGCCGATGTCAGTGGGAAACATGACGATTTTATGAGACGCAGTCGGCAATCAGACTTCGACGGGAAACAGGACGAACGTGAGGCTGCGTCTCTTTCCCCACCAGTCAAAATGCACGTTCAGTGAGAAAAAAAATAAAAAGTTTTTCACTTTAAAAACGCCTCGGTCCAAATAGCCTACCTAGGGTCTTCTGGCCCACCTCAGCCCCGCTCCCCGCGTGCAGGCTTCATGGGCCTGGGGGCTCCTCCCTCGAGGGGATTTGTGCACGCTCGGGTATGTTCCACAGATCGCCGCTGCCCCGCACAGGTAGGCCGTCACCCGTCCTCCGCCAGTGGTGATGCAAATCAAACCTTTTCTCTTGCCGCTCCCCTCTCTTTGCTCTTGATGCGCTTGCGCTCCAATTCATGTTGTGCTCTCCATGAAGGTTCATATATATGCAGGGATGTACACGGTAGAAATAACGATTTGGGATGCACGTATGTTGTTAATCTCTTTATCTCTTTCTCCATTGTTCCTATCGTTCATGCATTGATTTTGGGCTGTTTCTTGTTGTCATGGTACTTGGTTTTGGGCCAGATTTGCCTCACGCCGCCACGTTCGTTCTCGATTCTATTCTTGATTGTTGGGCTGTCAAAATTCATTGCAGAGGCTCACAAGCGGGCGCATACGTGGAAGAGTCATTTCTCACACCATGTACGAATATGTGTATTTGCGGTATTGGGCCACGAATCAGTTGTAGGGAACTCACATTATCGTCCTCGATCAACTGCTGAAGGATGTAGAACCATCCTCCAGCAGACCAGCTGAAGATCAACTGTGATGGCGTCTTTATAAAATTAGAGAAAACTAGAGAAAAGTGGCGTCTTTACAGAATCAGAGAAAACGGGAGGCTAGAGCTTTATTATCCGGGATCATAAGGGCCATGGGATTCTAGCCGCAGCTGGTCGCATATTCCTGGCCGCCATGGGTGCAGGCAGGAAGCTAAGCTCAGTACTCAGTTTTTCCTCAGGCGAGGATTCGCACCTGGCACAAATCATAGTTCCATTGATATACGAATGCTACAAGCCCCGGCGCGAATCCAACATTCACATACATTATTTATGGTTCCCGAACATTGCACATAAAGTGCCAGATCGAAATGCCACAAGAATACAGCGTCTCGTGTTAAGTATAACGAGGCTAAAGCAAACACACGAGGCTAAAGCAAGAGAACCCAGAACGGAGGCGGCGGCGGCCGCCCGGTGCTGCACTGCACCTACACGGAATTCGTACAAGCAACCTGCACAGATACAGAAGCAGATATGGTACAAATAGTACTACAAACGAAGGCGTCCTGGTGAAACTTCCCCTTTAGCCCTTCAGCAGACTCCCGTTTTCTTCTTGTTCACGACGTTCCTCCAGTGGGCGGCGACCTCCCGCTCAATCTCCAGCACGCTCTTCTTGGCCACGACACCGCCGTCCGACTGCGCAGCGGTGGCGGTGGAGACCCTCACGGCGTGGGCGCGCTCGTCCAGCTCGTGCAAGATCTTCTGTATATCGCTGACGAGTCGCTCGGAGAGGCTCCTGCTGAAGTCCTCCCTGATGACGACGCGGAGGACGGCCACGTGCTCCGCGTCGGCAGGCATGGTGTACGCCGGCACGATCCAGCCAAACCGCCGCAGGTTCTCGGAGATGTCAAACACGCTGAACTGGCTGCTGTCCTTGAGCGAGAAGGCCACCAGTGGCACGCCGGTCTCCTTGGATACGATGTCGAAGCGCCCGGTAGCCGCCACGCCTTCCCGCAGGACTGCCGCGTTCCCCTTGCAGTTCTCCATGATAGCCTTGTAACCCTACAGGCCGAAAGGTGGCACCAAAACACACAGCAGATTGTCACGGGAGCAATAGAGCACAAAGGAAAACTGAAAGAAATATGATGAGCCTATCAGCGTATTATCAATCAACAATCATACTGTGATATGTACATATACTTCTCAAGCTGTTTTGAGTCAAGATGAGAAAGAACGGCAGTACCTCAAGGCCTAAGCGTATGAGCTGATAGTACTGCGCAATGATCTGACTGGAACCTGAAGAAAATTGCCAAGTGCTCTCAGTATGAGAAGAGACCAAAAGAATGATGTGAACCTGAAAGAAAAATACCTTTGGAGAAGTTGAGCGTGAAAGTGGGCTGGTCTGTCCCCAGATAGTTTATATGGAAGATCAGCTCTTCAGGCAAATCCTCCTTGCTCCTCCAAATAACCCAACCAACACCAGCATAGACAAGGCCATATTTGTGCCCGCTGACATTGATGCTCTTCACTAAAGGTAGCCTGAAGTCCCACTCAAGTTCAGGGTAGAGGAAAGGTGCTATGAATCCTCCACTCGCAGCGTCCACATGAATAGGCACATCCCACCTGTATTCATATACAACAGAGTAAGCATCTTGATTCTTGACGGACACTTGAGCAGAGTATGTTGATTGCTCTGCTTTGCAGTAAAAGTACTAGTCATATCTACAAGAAACATAGCAAAGTGTACTATTTGGATGACTTCAGGACAATGCCCATTATTTAAAGCAACCAATAAGTAAATTTAGTGACATTATACTGCGTGGAAGATGGCACCCTTGGCAATGTTCGTTTATCATTCAAGGCTCCGTCTGTATTGAGTCCATTGTTGGCCAGGCCAATGGCCATCTGGATTGAGGCCCAATATTGGCATGCCCAGCTGTCAAGCCAACAGAAAGTTCTTTTTTTTGGCCACCTGTGGCCAATGGGCGGCCCAAACAGAAGTCAAATAATGGCCGGCCAATGCATTGGCCCCGCGCACACTAGATGAGTAGATAGCATCCAAAGGGTTATCGCTTAAGATTCATTTTTTATTTGGAAATAAGTTCTGATTTACCCATGATCTATGGTACAGGCCATTTGTGTTACACAAATAATGCAAGCAGTGTTCTTTTTTGGAAATAAATTTGTGGCTTCGCTTTAGAGATGTTTGTCTAGAGCAAGGCATTGTCTAAAACCTGTACTAACATTCATTAACCACCACTTCATCAGGCCCAAAACAGACATCAGCTCAACGCTACTAGACCTACAGATCGCTAGTGATTGCATCGAGAAGGTAATGCCTCTAAATCCCAGACATCAGATAGATTGCTTACCCAGTCTCCTTGTTCTTTTCTGTGAGAAGGTCATTCAATAGCTTGACATCTTCAAACTCTCCTGTGAGAGTAGATCCCAAGATAGCCGCAACACAGATAGTGTTCTCATCCACCATCTCAACAGCCTTGACAGGGTCCATGACATAATATCCTTCTGATAACTTAACCTCCTTTAGTTCTACTTCAAAATACCTTGCAAATTTCTCCCAGCAAACCTGGGACATTACAAATCACCAAAGGCGTCCTTAAGAAACTTATGGTGGTTACAATGTGATAGTCTTGTCTGACAGTTTTACACAAACAATTACCTGAACATTAGCACCAGTGACAATGTTCGGTTTGTCATATGGTTTCCCCTGTTCCTTCCTCTTGTTTTGCCATTTCCTCTTGAAAGCTAGACCTGCAAGCATGATTGCTTCTGAGGATCCCACAGTTCCAACTCCAACAGCCGTCTCATCCTCCTTGATTGGCGCATTGAACAAGTGAGCTATCATATTTACACAGCGGTTCTGCGAAAATAACAACAGGCAATAAGCAAATGCATAACAGTCAATAGCAGCAGAACAGAACAGAACAGAACTAATAAGCAAGTAGTGTCTCCTGCAAATGACCAAATTAGTAGTATCAGCAGTAAGCAAATAAAAACAGCTGGCATAACTAGTCAGATGTTGGCTCAGCAAGTTGAATACGCCAACAAACCATCCGTTATAACTTGGCCCCAGCCAAATGAACCGAGCTACAATCGGCTAAGGGATTGGTTTGTCTGTTGCTGAATACAACCAGTTCGGCACTTTGGCTGTTATTCCTACACAATCAACCAGGTAAATGCCAGTTTCAGGAAGACGAATCTGACGGCAACCAAGATAGAGTCGGTGAATCAAACCAAATTCAGAAACAAGTTAAAATACCAACATAAAGAAATGGTTGAAATAGCATATTTTATCATGTGAGGGGATAAATGTTTATTTATTTGTTTATACTGGAAATTTGGATCCCCCCTCTTCACATCCAGGCTTATCATAGACCGAGGTTAATACACAACTACACAGAAAAGACAACTAAAACTTTTGGCATGTTCACACTCAGCCTTTTTACAACTATGACTTGCGTTCCATAAATATACACACTTCTCCAAACTTGTGTATATTTTGTTGTCTGAATCCCAAAAGCTTGGGGTCAGAGTGAGTGACCACCTGTTCTTGGCTAGTATATTGTCTTTGGAGGGCACTTTCGAGGGCAGTCGGATGGACGGCATATCCATGACTTTCATATGGAAGTCGGATGGACGCTGAAGCAAAAAGACTGACAGAGCCTTGCCAGTAAGTCTGAGACTGAAGAAGAACTGAACAGCTGGTAATAAGCTATGCGAAGATGGATCCGAGGGCCATCAGCTAGCAGCTGGTAGTACGTGCCTGGAGCTCGGTGGTGACCGGGTACTCGTCCATGTCGACGTAGTTCTTGTTGATGGAGTCCATGATGAGCTTGTCGCACTCGGGCTCCATCCATGTGGTGACGAAGGACGCGAGGTTGAGGCGCGGGTTGCCGTCCAGCATCAGCTCGTCGTTGATGATCTGGTACGCCGCCTCCCGCGGGATGGACCGCTCCGGCATCCGGTACCTGCACCCACCGCCCAGCCAGAAGCGCCGGATCAGCACACAATCATCGAAAGCGGCGAGCCGTCGGCCCCGGCCGTCTGGTCTGGTCACCGCACCGCGGCAGGGGCTCGCGCACGTAGCGCGACGCGAAGGTGCCGGACACCGTGTCGTCCCGGCTGGAGCTCGCGTGCGAGAGCACCATGGCTGCTCCCTCTGCTCTGGTCTGCTCTCCCCTGCTGCTGCGACGGGGGGACTGGGAGTGGTGCCGGTTCTTGTGTGGTGGTGGTGGTGGTGACGGTACAACTACCAATAATGGAATCCGAGATGCGTCCTGGCCCAACCAGCGACCTCCGCGCGGCTGGCTGGAAGCCTGAAACGGAACTGCCACTCGGCCACCACCCCCGAGATTTTTGTTCTCGAAAAAAAGAAAGAAAGGCAAGGGCAGTGGAGAGCAACTGAACTGACCGTGGGAGCGAGTCGCGGACGTAGCGGGACGCGAAGAAGGTGGAGCGCACGGGCTCGGCGTCCGTGTCGGCCCCCGTCGCCGCCACGCTAACCACCATCGCTGTCGCCCGCGGTCGGAGCGCGCGGCGAGGGGAACCGGTTCGGTCGGAGGCGGGCGGACGGCGACGGCGAGGCGTCGGGAGGGGAGGCGGGTGCGGTGCGGGGTGGCGTCGACGTTGGGGCCCCGGCGCGACGGGGACGTGGCCGGTTGGGTTTTGGTTCGGTTTTAGAAGCCGGGGGCGCGCGCGGCTGCCGGCAGCTGTTGAGCGGAGCGTCGCTGGCACACGTATCCATAGCCCCGGCGCGACGCGTCCCGCCGGCGAGGCGAGCGTTCTACTTCTACGTGGCGCCGCGTGGCGCCGCGTTCCCAGCCGATCCTTCTGCCAAAGAACACTCCAGACTCCCATCCACAACGGCGTTCTCGCAGAGTTCTCGAGCCGACGGGTGGCTGACGACTGATCGCGCGTTCGCTGTCTCCGCCCTGCTCTGCTCGGCGGGCCGCTACACCGGGACCGGGACGGATGTGTCGGCAGCCGCCAAAAGTGGATTGTCTGCGGCCCGTGCCAGCAACGGCTCGCTTTTGTGGCGTCCACGGCAAAGAGGGGGAAAAAAAAAAGCTCTCCTGCAAAAGGACCGCTCCGGTAAATTTGAATTGGCCGTTGTCTATAATTAGTTCGGATGCTCCCTCTATTCCACCTTTATTTATAAGACGTCCTGCAAAGTTTCGGACGGAATAAGAATCATGGAAAGTGGTGTAGGTGTACACTGAGTTTGCGCAACATCATTTTGCGCTGCACAAATAAAAATGAATTGGATCCTAGACATTTTCTAAATCAAAGGGCTTTCTCAATCAGAAACATTAGTAGTAGCTTTCTTGATCGGTACATGATTGACTTTAATGTGATGACTGGAAGCGTGGAACTTCCAAGCAGTTGCTTCCTTAGCAAGCCAACATTAGGCGCATGGAATTGAAGAGCTTTTTTCATCTCGTTTTTAGTTATGCCTTTTAACTAAAATATTTATTCCCTGAACCGCTTAACATTTTAATGCGTAAAACTAGAGCGCGCTTGCGATATAACTTTTGAAATATTATTTTTTTACTCATCCTTAGTCCCTGCCTATGCTAATCCAGACAATGGATAGCTCGCTCACCCAAACTCGTGCTAGGCTGCATGAAAGCATAGAATCCCTTCCCGGCTTTTCGTCCGTAGACATGTCTGTATTCTTCATCTGACATATCTTATCATATCAAAACTAAACTTTAATGAGATCAACTTTAATCCCATCAATCATGGGACATGTACAAGCAAAATATTAATAAATACTCCACAGAGCTACAAATTCCAAAAGCCCGTTTGGATGCATGATACACCACAGCCACAGGCCTAAAACTCCGTGGAATTCTGTGGTCTGGCCCTACATAGATGTGAGATTGGGCCCAGCCCATCGAAGACCCCCACCATCCACGGCCCAAGAAAAACACACAAGAGCAGACAGGAAGCCGAGGTGCCCAGCCCCACATCACTACCCCGCCATTTCCCCCAAACCCAACCCCCACATTCCCGCCGCCCTTCCTGGCTTCCCGCCACCTCTCCCATGGCGCCGCCGTCGGCGGCCACGCGCAGGAAGCTGCAGCACAAGTTCCGCCTGCGCGGGTTCGCCCTCAAGGTGGACGCGCTCGAGGAGGCCGCCGCATTCCTCGACCGCTTCCCCGAAGCCGAGGACGAGGCGCTCGACCTCCTCCTCGACGAGCTCGACAAGGAGCCGCGTAAGCCAGCTCTCCCACCTAGGCTCCCCTACGCGCCGTCTGTTGTCTCCTCTTGTTTTTGGCTGCTTCTATTCTGATGCTTGTAGCTCTGGGCGTCTGTGGTGCTCGCAGTGCAGTCGTCGATACTGGACCGGGACGCTGTCCGGCGCGTGGTGGCGCTGCTTGTCGAGGCGGAGGAGGCGGTCGACGCTGCGTCACCGGCGCTCACCAGCGCAAGGTCCGCGCTGCGGGTGGTGGACGCGTTCCTCGTGCCTCGGTTCCACTATGACCCAATCAAGAAAGTGTTCTACGAGTATGTGAACGCGGGCGTTATCTTTGCAGATCTGAGCAATTCTCTATGGGGACTCGAGAATTTGTTCCTTCTTTTTTGGCTTCTCCATTGAACTAGGCTTAACTATGGCTAGTATGGCCGAATCGGGTGCTAAAATAGTGATTTTCGATTGAGGGTCGGGACTCGGGTAGCTTCTGCCACAAAGGCACTATTTAAGTACGTTATTCGCTCTAATCCAGCATAGACTTGGGTATTCAGCAAATTGCTTCTGAGTAATTCGTCTTTTAATTGCCTGGTCATGTGGATTTAATGGGGTTAAGAAAATGAACTCGTTTTCTTACTAATAAGTTTCATATAGACCGCACAACTTGCTGCAAGAGCTTGTTTACCGTACAATTTGGCTTTTTTTAGGAACTGTACAAGACTGTCATGTTTCAATTGTTGACTATGTTGGGAATTTCTATGCATAACAGGCACACCGGCAGGTTAGCTATCCATGGAGAAGCTGGAGATAAAGCTTCCCTTTATAGGGACAGGTACCAAGTGCTGCTTCAGAGGCTATCTCGAGATAAATATTTCTCTAAACCAGCTTTTGATACAGTTGTGGCAGAAGATAGTAGTTGTGAGGTACATCTCTTTTATATTAGCATATGTCTACCATGGATTAATACTTCACTCCAAATATTGGCGTTTTTTTTTGCAATTTTTAATTAGTTAGTTTCTCTGTGTGATGTTATTTATCAGTTGCTTTTTTGGTCATGTAGATAACTTCTATACAGTCTCTAATTGGGTGCACCGGACGGAGATGGATTATGGGGGTCATATCGCAGTTGGAGGAGCGGCAATTCTACTTGGAGGATCTTACTGGAGCAGTTCCAATTGACTTATCGAATGCTATATCCTGAGAACCATTGTAATATAAGCACTGATGTCTAGTTGTTATTACCTTCTTGTGAATAGTCTAGAATAATGTTCCATATATTTTCTATATCAAATAAAAATATGTTTAACTGGTAATGTCCTCCAGTCACCTATTGTTTACATGTGCTAGCATAGAAGAGTGACCATATTTTCAGCAAATTTTAACTGATGTATAGCATTATCCATGCGCCTTTAATGCCTAATAAGAAAGTAGTGCCACTTTCCTTAACATTCAACACAAAATCACATCAGGTTTTTTTGTTGAAAACACTGTAATTGTTGCGGAAGGGGAGCTTCTTTCAAATGGCATGTTCCAGGTCTGTAATTCTCATTTCCTAGTAAATGTGCAGCTCTTTCATTTGAGTCTGATTATATTCAAATAATGCACAGGTCAATACATGTGGGTTTCCTCCCCTTGAAGACAGGGAAGCATCACTTTCATTGCTGATGGGTCTTGATTTCTTTGGAGGAGGTGTAATACCAACAGAAGAAACAGTACGTTCAATAATCTCATTCCAAATATCGAATGGTTAGGTCTTGTCAAAATATCTTCACTGATTTTTTGTACTACTGATATCTAACAGATAAGATTATCAGCACTGGAAAAAAAGGCCGTGAATGATATGTTTGTCATACTATCAGATGTTTGGCTGGACAGTCCTGAGGTATTTCTATTTTACATTAGTTGGCTTTGTGCCATTGTCATTATTGTGTCCTACTCTCAGGGTTATGTATTATCTCGTAGAGAAGACTATGGAGAAGTTAGCTGTTGTTCTTGATGGTTATGATAGTGTAGAAGTGGTGCCTTCCCTCTTTGTTTTGATGGGCAATTTCTGCTCCCGGCCCTGCAATCTGGCATTCAATTCATTTGAAGAACTCAGGTTTGATTCTGTTCCATTAGAGATGACTGAAAGTTGTATTTTGTTGTTATTCCAGTGCAAGATAAGGCCTTACCTATGTAACTTCACACAGATTGCAGTTTGGAAAGCTTGGGGAGATGATTGCAGCTCGATCTAGATTAAAGGAACATGGCCGTTTCTTATTCGTTCCAGGTCCTGATGATGCAGGTACTCCAAACATAATGATACACTTTTAGCTGATGGTCCTGACATCCGCCATCCATGCGTATGATGCACTTCTATGCATGCGGGTGTAAGAAAAAAATCGACCGGTGGGGGTTAAGACCCCCCCCCCCCCACGGCTATCAATTAAGAAGTTTCTAACACCTGGTCCGGTCGAGAAAGGCCATGAACCCTAATCCCTTGGCAAACGGATCCGCCACCCATGGTTCGGGCCTTAACCCGTGCTTTGAGATCCCTGTCCCTTACATGGAGGACCCTCCTACCATGGGTTGATTTATTGACCAAGGGGCTAGTGTGTGGCCTTTTTTAACCAACCTGAAATTCGCTCTCACGGGGATTCAAACTCAGGACCTAGATGTGCTACTAAGGCTCCACAACCATTGAACTACATGCCCTTTCACGTACATTCTAGTGTAGGGAAATTTTCTCTGATATTGATAGGTCTAGAAATGAACTTGCTCACCAATATAATCTCATCTGCTTCCGCTGATGCTGCAAAGAGAGGGTTCTTTGTTTCTTTATCATGATATGTTCTCCACTTGATAATAAAAATGCAGGTCCTTCTAAAGCTCTCCCTAGGTGTGCGCTTCCGAAATATCTAATTGAAGAACTTCAGAAGCACATCCCAAATGCAATCTTCGTAAGCAACCCTTGCAGGTTTGACATGAAACTTGTGCCTACAATTCCAACTGGTACCTTGTTTATACTTATTTGAATCTGTATACATTAAGGACCAAAGTTAAGAATCAATATTTTAGGGGTGAAACTAGTATTACTTTCAGTATGGAAATCTGAATTGTTCATGCTAGTCTACTGGTGTGCATATTATGCTTTCGGAGAGGCAGCACAGTTCATCACACAGTTCATCATTTGGTTTACTTTCTGAGTAGTTTATTTTTGGAAAATGATTCATACACTTACTAACCACTGAGAATACTATAAAGTGATTGATTTGAACAGAACATCTTGTTCAAATTATTTTACCAATCTGGATCAAGACGTAATGATTAAAACAACTCTTCAGATTGCAAAAATCTCAGTTCTGATCTATTTCATCTCCAATAAGGAAGAGATTCATTTCTTTCAGGGTGAAGTTCTATACACAAGAAATTGTGTTTTTCCGGCAAGATCTCCTTTACAGGATGCGGCGGTCGTGTCTCATTCCACCAACAATGGAAGAAACAAGTGACCCTTTTGAGCATGTAAGTAAAATGGTATCTATTTTTTTGTTTTTATAGTTAGCATACCCCCTTTCAAAAATTAACCAATCTTCTTTCTTTCAGCTGGTAGCAACTATTACCCATCAGAGTCATCTTTGTCCACTGCCTCTTACAGTTCAACCTATCATATGGAATTATGATCATTGCCTTCGGTTGTATCCAACTCCTCACACGGTACGCCACTTGAATGTAGTTTATGCATTCTTGCATTAAAAATGGATCTTTCTTGTGCTCTTCTATTAGCTTGAATATGCACGACACGACTCAAAGTGCTTTTACTGAATAATTATAAGGGTTCTCACTTCTCACTAAAACTTATGGTTTTGTGCTCATTCTTCTTTTTTTAAAACTTATGCAGATAGTATTGGGAGACAAGAGTGAGCAGAAAGCCTTCAAATACACTGGAATTACTTGCTTTAATCCAGGTTCGTTTGCAAATGACAGCACCTTTGCAGCATACCGACCTTGCACTAAGGAGGTTGAGCTTTCTGCTTTAGAAGGCTAACATAAAGGGAGAACAAACTTAGGCTCTCCAATCTAAGAATATCGTCCAACCCGGCATTCTCCGACTCTTCCACGACATATGTTGGCACTTGCACTGCACATCAGCCATCCAGATTGATATTTGTGGCTCTGGTAGATAAAGGAACATGCCACATCCACTCAAGAACCAGTGGACATAACATGGCATCCATGAAGCTGTAGTGTTTCTCTGAAGATATTTAATGCTGACATCTGATCATAGGCAGAGCAAAGCAATAGAAGCTGATAGTAATGATGTTTATGCAAGCATCTCTAGATGGTTATAACTGATTGACATTGTATGTTTACAAAAAATATTTTACTTGTACCATTTATAATTTATTGTTGTATGTCATGGTACGAAACTGCATTTTGAGAATGTCCCTAATTGTTCTATCATAAAGTATTTGATTACCCAACTGTTGATCTATGATGTTTCGTCTGATTATTCTGAAAAAATGAATCAAGTATTATTATTGAACAAAGAGAATCAAATACTGTGTGGCGCACTGGTGCTGAAAAAAAAAAGGTTATGCTGGAATAGTTGTCACGATGATAAGCCGCTTGCAAAAGTTTGTGCCAAACCTTTGTTGGAAAAGGTATATTGACAAGTTGTCTTAGAAAGTTCACAAAATGTTATGTGCAAAAGTTGCATAAATAAATTTGTAACATAATAGAAAGTTTTAAGAAATTTCCCCCCTAAAAAGTAAAACCAAGGCATGTCTGGTAAGTCTGGGGTGTTCGATAAAAAAATGGTGGAGGATAGTGAATTGAGTCAACTATTTGCACTTTTTGACCTACTGTTTTTTAACCCATAAAGATAAACTAAGATTGTTCTACGCCTGCTAGTATTGCTAAGGTGTTATCTGGTGCTTTCCACTAAGTTACCTAAAAGACTTAATACCTAGAGCATTCTAACCAAATCTATCATATCAACTAAATATGAAGATAAAAGGCACACAAGGCACGCTAACGTGAAAACATAAATGCACTAAGTAAAAGGCAATACAAAAGGAGCAAACTCTCGAAACGAGGATTTATCCCATTGTATCAGTGTTAAAGACATCCCTAGTCTAGGATAGCTCCAAGGATATGAGGTCGCTCACCAAGCTTTCCCTAGGCCATCATCTTAGGGCTCAATTATGTTGATAAAGAGTGATGAGCAGACTTATATATGCTAATAATGATCATTGAGTTTGAGTGCAGTTGGGTTTTGTACCGCAGATTGTCAACCAAAGCTCTATTTTGGCGCAAATGGCTCTGTACGATTAGTTTCACATGAATCATTCGAGCTCTGCACATTATTGGTTAGTTCTTAGGAATTTTAGAACCTACTATCCATCCCTCTTTAGTCAGCTTCCTCAATCCTACATCCCCCTTCGCTGTAAATGGTCCCATGATTGTTTGGCGTTCATTCACGCTTAGCATTGGACCCTTCGCAGCCTAACACGCAACAGACAAATCATCCCAACATATGGCAGATCTTCACTCAGCTATGGTCATTTAGATGAAATCTCATGTCAAAAAGTTTCTCGGTGTCACCAAAACACATACCAGTATAGAACACAGGGATATTTGAGCACACAAGGTATCTTTATCGCTTTGCCAAAACATGGGGAAAATGGGGCGATGCTAAGAGGATAAAGAATACAAGTAATGTTATCCATATATATGTTGAGTAATTTAAAATTGATATTTGTATGGTCTCCAATCACAAATAGATGTGCATGTGCAATTGTGCATTTTGCCCAGTAGCGTAGATATAAACGTGAATGTGCATGTACATAGTAGGTCGTAGATATGGACATGCAGAACAGGACGGGGATATAAATCTTACTATTACTAATTAGAGGCTCCTTTTAGAGCCTCTATGTTAATCCTCACGAAACGCATTAGGAAAAAGATAAATCTTAGAAATTCTCACAAAAATCAGAAATATCCGACCATCGATTGACAAATTGAAATATTAATAGCCATTAGATCTGTTTTCTAAATAATTACCCACCTCTACCATTATGAAAGGTTTTGAGTTCAACTCTCAACGAAAGCAAATTTCTTTTTTTGTGTGCAGTTTTTACATTTTCAAATTATTTTCTGAGTAATTATTCACCTCTGCCATTATGAGAGGTTTTGAGTTCAACTCCTGATGAAAGCAAATTTCTTCTTTTTGGGTTTTTTTTTATTTTCAAATTTACTCTCAGTTTTTTTTACATTTTTTTCCATTTACAAATTTACACTACTAAATAATCGCATAATTTTTTTTCATAAAGATTCTAGAAACATTTCTATAAAACATATATTTTGTGCCAAATCTTGCTATTACTGATTGGAGACTCTTTTTGAAGTCTCCTTTTAATTCTCACAAGATGCGCTAAATAAAAGATAAAATCATAGAAATTCTCATATAATCCGAAACAACGTCCTATCATCGATTGTTGAAATCTTAATAGCCATAAGATATGTTTTTTAACATCCCAACATTGTATCATAAAATATAGATTAAAATAATATTAAATTTGCATATACATTACCTACAATGACATTACAAAAGATGAATTAAAACAATCTGGTCTAATATTATTACTGATTAAATCTATATCCCCTAATACTTTAACCCGTGTGAGAGCACGGGTTGATGGACCAGTAAATGTACAAATTGCGCTACGGAAAACGAGTACTCCTATGTATGGTCTTCTAGAACTGTCAAGCAGTTTGAGTTCCAGATTTCTGCTGGTGCCTGGAGCTGTTAGTACCAATCAGTTGGCGCTCTTCCGACAAGGTCGTGGATGGGGCCTCAGACCCCTTGATCAGCGCTTGCACAAAATGCTATTCGTGTGGCCCTTTCCAACATCCCGACAACATTTTTTTGGAGGGGACGACTCCGGCAACAGTATTGATCTTGTTGCGTCTTCTCTTTGGACAGCACACGGAGAGGGACGAGTTCGTGTGGAGAGGATGGATGACGAGGTAGGCGACATGAGGGCCCCAGAAGCAGTTGTTCTACAATCTGGAACAAGGTTTCAGGGAGCCAGTTTGACGAGAACAAACGTGCCCATACGCATGCGCCACAGCTAGAAGAGGACAAAGGGCAAAGGCCACGCTGGGCACCAAGGAATGCAAGAGGGTGCCTGATAAATCTGCTTCTTCACATGTTCCAAAGCTGAAGACAAACCTCTCGGTTTTCAAACTATAAAAACTGTCTCTAGCAGAGCATGTACAGTATAATGTATATATGCATTTTGCGCTGTCGGATAAGTATGCAGCAGGACATGGATGTAGATATGCAAATATGGACATGGAAAATAAGTATGGACGGCATGCTAGAGATAGTAAGAAAACACAGCCCAGTTTCCTTCAGGCTAGAAGAAACCGAAGCTACATTGAGCTGCCCGGGTTCAGTTAGCTCCTCTCTGTCTGGAAGCAGCTGCAACTCATGCAATGCCTGGGTTGCGTTAACTTTCAGGTGCTTATAAGCATCAGTGCCAGCAGCAACAGCCTGCCCAGCGGTACTACCCTTGTTAGCCACACAACAGTTTCTCAGTACGAGCCTTGTCCGCTTGTCCCCTGGTACAAAAAACTCAAACGTGTTCCTGGTTTAAGCAGTTAAAAGCTCCTGCACAAGGGCAAGTAGTTACCGCAACAATCTTCATCACGCTTCTTGGCATGAACACGCTGGGTTTCCAAATTCATCCTTGCGCATCATGATTCAGGAATGCACCGTCCCCATACTCGAGTTCCATTTTTACTACTACTACGTATTTCGCAGCAGTACAGCCAGTCAACAATTTACACCGGATATGCATGTACAACTCGCTCAGCCTCTTGTCCTTATGACGGTAATGGTGCCTCTGCCGGCGGTGTGGAGCCTGGTGAAGCCGGCCACGGTTTTACCCGACGGCGCCGGCTGGTCGCGGGCCAGCACGCGAGGGGGGCACGCGAACTCGCCCACCGGGTGCCGGACGGGGCGGGCGGGCGGCGTGAGGATCCACTCGTTGATGTCCGCGAGCGTCACGCCGCCGTCCACGCCGCTGGGCTTCACAACGGTGAACGGGCGCGCCGCCACCACTGTTCCGGAGCCGGCGGTGCAGGACGCGTGCGCCTTCCTGCACCTCTTGCGGCATTCGCCATGCTCCGTTGAGTTCTCTGCGTGCAGAGAGATGAAGCAGAAAATGAGATCTCTGCGCGGGAGAGAGCGGTGAGAAATCGTTGTTGCTGCGGTTCATTGTGCCCGGACCTTCTTCAGGTGCCGAGCGCTTGCACGAGCTGTTGGCACGAGTTGTTGCGCGCGGGCGCTGGGCGCCACCGGCGTCGCTGGCCCATAGGTCCACGTTGCAGTGCGACGACGAAGACGCCGAGAGCTCGGGTTGTGCCGGCGTCGGAGTCTTCTCCGGGGATGTCGGCGCCGTCGGCAAAATGGAGCTCAGGTCGGAATGATCATCATCTGCAGAAACGTTACTGTTACTCTGTTCTTTATAAATAAACGACTATAAAGTACTAAACGAGCAGAACAACCAAAGTGACCGAAACGGTCCATATAAACATCGAAGTTAAAAAAAAACTGTTTTTTAATCGGAATTATAAGTACTGCCTGCCAAGATAAGCCAGGCACATGATGCACAAATGATGGGGTTAGGGAATGTGCTGCTAATCCCAGGTGGGGCCAGGCATAAATTTCACAGGCACCGTGGTTATTTAACAGGGTAATCATCAAAGCCTGTCCTAGTTGTTCGGAATCGTACCACAATCATGAAATCAATGAAAATTTATAGTACCAAAGTCCTTGGACACAGTAAAAAAATTGGGCGGAGTGTGAACCAAGGAAGTTGAGGCCTGAGAGAGGAGAGGAAACCAGCTTCTGAACACTTACATTGGGAAGAGATGGCATTTGCCGCACTTGCCTTCGCCTCCTTCAGAGCGCTGCAGGAACTGAAGCCCCCATCCTGCAGCTCCTTGTCCGAGCCCCACAGGCTCTGAAGAGGCGGCATAAATAAACAAGAGTTCAGTGAGAAAAGCTACTGCAAAAAACACATGTGAATTTTCATAAATAAACAAATTTTAAGCCTGCAGCCCTGCACTCACTTGGAGTAGCTCATCCAGCTCCCCGGGCATCGCCATCGCATCCTGCTGCATCGGCAAGCCGGTGGCCACCGCCATTGACGCCTCGGACACTACCAGGGACTCCATGCCTAGCACACATAGACACAGTCGACGAGTTACCTCCACGGAAACAAGCTGCATTCAGGGAAGGACAACAAAACTGCAGGACTTGCAGACATGCACCCGCGAGACCTACATTTGGGGACGAAGCGCTCAAGCTCATGCGCATGGGTTTCAGGATCAGCGGCACCAGCTCCCGCTGCTCCTAGGCCAAAGTAGCTGAGCCGAGGATCCCATTCCCATCCAAGGAGGAAGCTGCTGCTGCTGCTGCTGATGGTGCTCGTGTCCTCCAAGCTGCATGCCATGGTGTCTAAAGGCCACCAAGCCTGCGTCCCGGCGTGCAGGGCGCTTTCTTGGACTGTCTGATCTGTCTCCATGGAGCAGCAGAGGTGGACAGTGGGGAGGGGAGGAAGAGGAACTGGGTCCTGGCCTGGGAGCCTGAGGCTGAAGGTGCGTAGCTAGAGAAGTCTGCCATGCGTGCTTAAATAGCAGGGCTTTTGGGAGGCCGGACGCCTAAAGCCGAAAGGCTGTCGTCTGTGTGTGCTCTGCGCGGGCTGCAGTGTGGTGTGGCATGTCGATCAAGCACGGTTACTCAGGGACGAGGGGAAAAAAGAAGAGGGCTTGGACATTTTGCAAAGGGTAAAGGGGGCAACGAGCCAACGAAAGTGGCTTTTGTTTGCTGTGACTCTTCGACCTTTCGTTCTTTACTGACTCTGCCTCTGCGTCTCATTTCCTCGTCCACCCTTTTTCACTCTTCCATTTTGTAGTTGCAAACCATATTGTCAGCATAACCACGAATAATAGTAAAAAAATTTAGGGTCCATTTATGACTTAGGAATTTCATAGAAAAAACCGAAGGAACATGGAAAAAATCCAGTGTTCCAAATGTTATCGTTTGTCAAAAAAAAAAAATCAATCATGGAGAGGAAATTGTTGGTGATACGCCGAGAGATAATTGAATCATTACAATATTATTAACTAGGTGGTTTCTTCGCGCGTTGCTGTGGAATTTAAGAATGATTTTCAAATAGATTCTTTATTGTTCAATAGAGAAAGACTATATGGAGAAAAAAAATCACAATTGAATGCTTCTGTTTGAATGAAGATGTCCAATGAAAAAACTGGCACTTGCAAATACAAAACGTGAGCCTACTTGAAGAATTCAGAATTAATTGAGAAAAAATAGGTTATACATTGACATGATAACAACGGACTCAAATAGGAACAAACTTAAAATCAATCAACTTCATAATAGATGGGAGGGCATCGGGCAGTGCCATGCCTAGGCTAGTTTCCATTGTGACTTGTGAGAATATGAGAAAGGTGGCACCATATTTGGTGCATGTGCAAATAGCAATGCCACTTCTCAAAGTTGGCCATGAGTCTGTCCATACCTAGCCTCCGTCAAAAATTCTAATCCACTGTATAATTACTTTATCGTGCAGCTAGTAGAAGTTATCATCCTTCAAAAAAGAGCAAGTGATTTTATTCTTGAACTCTGATGTGCATAAGAAATGTTTGACAGGTCCAACCAAGTTGATTAACACTACTAATTCAATTGTTCAATCTAGTGCTTATACTGAAAACAATTTAAAGAACTAAGTCTATAGTTTTAGGAGCCGTAGAATAACATGAGAAGACGAACTCCATCCAATATGTAGTACAACCTCACATCAAATTTGCCCCCTTTTTAAAAAATTTGATGGATACGACAATATGTATGCAAATAACCAATGGATACTGATCATTTGAGAACTCAAGTTGAATACACCAAAGGCCCCAATTAGTATGTATGCAGCACAAGATGTTGGGGTTGGAGGATGGCAAAAAGGAAAAACACAATACCTGATTACATGATGATCCGATGATGATAATAATAAGAGCTATACAATAATAATTTATTTGCCTGTAAAGTTGTTGAGAAGATGGTTTCATCATTTTTCCATTGGTTAATAATGCTGAACTGTGAACTGCAGGAGTTAGGATTGCATTGATACCTGATGGGTGTCTTGGTGGCCAAGGAGTCACAATGAATGGGAGAAAGGAATTGCATGCTGCATGCACCCAATTCATGGAGAGAACACGTTCATCAGTTGTTGCCTGGCTACATGCACATTGAGAGGGTGCTTGTGTCATGGCCACCAGTAGCATTCATTGAGAGGGAATACAGAGAGACTAGAGACTTGAAACGTTGTAGGACCTAATCGGAGGAGCAGTGGATGAGTAAATCATGACAATGGATGAGTGAATGCCATGGTAATAGCTAGTGTACACATGGACGGATGGATGATATATAGACATCTTAATCGGACGGTAGCAATATTTCTGATGATGTGGCTCAATGTGAGGGCTGCTTTGTAGCAATTAATGAATTGTAGTGGCCTCCATCTATATAGATATATAGGATTAAAGACTCAAACAGAAGTCTTGCTTATGAGACACATTTAAAAAAATAAAATTTAAAAATTCTCATAAAACAAAAAAATTATGTCCATCCAACTAGTAGCCTTTAAGAATAATAGTCATTGGATACAATTTTTTTTTAAAATACCCACCATACCATCGTAAAAAATGTGTTAAAGTAACCATATAGATTTTTATATAAATTACCCACAATATGAAATATGAATCAAAGTAACTACCAAATTTACATATAAATTACTCAACATACTATTATGGAATATGAATTAAAATAACTCTCTAAGTTTTGTATATAGTAGATTATCCACCATGAAATTATGAAAGATGGATTAATTTAAAACACACCTACATCTGCATATAAATTACACATTATGCCATTTTAAAAGATAATTTAAAGTATCTTCTAAATATGCATATAAATTATGCAATTGTGAAACATGAATAATTACCAACATGTACTATTACGGAAAAATGGATAAATACAAAATGTGTTTATGTTTCTAAAAGTTACTCATTTTAACCACATGTATCATACAATGAAAACTAACTCAAAACAGTAAACACTATTAACTATAGCCCATCATACTATATGAGAAAAAAGTATACAACATTTATATGAGTATTCAACAAAGGAAAAACTGAATCGGAATGCAAATGCAATTGAAATCATATAGAAATATAGAATTCTACTACAACATAGAAAAGTCACAAAAAATATGTTCAATACTACACATACAGAACAAAAACAGGAATCTCAAGACAAAACAAGGAAAATATGAGGTTAGACCTCATACTTATTTTTCTCTAGAATCAATACATAGTATGTCATTCTATAGGAGTTTCAAAGAATTCGGTGGGATTAAGCCCTTTGTTCTAAAGGTTAGGGAAAATTTTTGTATAAATTAAATCCTTCAAAATTTGTTTACTTTTTCTCTATTTCAAAGGGGCAGTGGCGGTCTCCTTGGGCATAGCTCAGGGGGCTTCTACTCCTTCACTGTAGCAGATCTGTTTGGCCACTACTAATTCTTGTAGGGCATTGGGAGTTAGTTTTGAGAAGCGCCTCATTGTTGTAGACTATAATAATGCTATAATAGCCCATGCCAATTGAAGCTAGAGCTAGTCGAAGTTGTACATGAAGGGGCCTAAGAGCAATGTTAATAATACAATCAAGAGTAAGCTTTATGTCATCGCTACATCATGTATAGCCAATCTAATAGCCTACTCGTATAATAAGTTAGCTATATGTACACACATAACCATTAATATCTAGCCCACATCCATCCTCACATTTTTCTCACCAACCTTCTTAGAGTCCATGATGTAGCTGGTTACTAGTCTGCATGCTGTTTCTCTTATTTCTCCCACTCTCTCTCCTCCAACTCACCGTAAATCTGATGTCGCAACTTGTATAGCCTGTTTGCATAGCCTTATTATATTTGCTCTAAAAATGCTTACTCTTGGGAGCTAGGTACCAACATTTATACTCCATTTGTCACAGAGGTAACCATTAATTCTTGCATCTAAAATTTGTTCATAGATATAAACATTCAAGGTGTTACATATGAAGATCTCTCTTGCGTAGTCTAGCTACTTAACGAGGAGTAGTCTAGCTATCCTAAAAATATGATAAATATGCTTACATTTGTCGATCGAAGGACCACGGACAGGGTGTTTCTCAAAATACTGTGTCCTTCTTCTAAACTATTAGCCATTTGGCTTTTTAGCACTGACTTTGACTATTGGTCTTATTCGAAAAATTTATAAAAAAAATATTGAAGTCATACATAAAGTATATATTATGTGGTCAAAGCTGATATCAAAAAGTTAAATGACTTGTATAAATAATTCGAAAGTCAAACGATTTATAAATAATTTGAAACTGAAGGAGCAGCTAGCCCCTCTTAAACGTCAGAATGGTCGAAATTAAAGTGGATTTTTACGAGGCCGCTGTGTACATGTACACCAGCTTTTTTTCATGTGGGAGACCGAATTATTGGTACCAGGCCGTGCATCATGCATCACGCAACAGTGCAAGGTGAGACAAACGCAAGGGAAGAGGCCCCACGCAACAGAAACATGCCGGGGCATGATCGGATCATCAGTATTTGGAGAAGTAGTGGAGGACTCGGCTAAGAGCCATGTCAATGCCATGCGTGCATGTATAGAGGTAGTAGGCAGGTAGAGCGCTGGGGTCAAGGGGACCAAGTTTTCCACGTCATAATTCTCACACAGTCAGAATTGCTCATGCCGCTGTACACGTTCATCATGTCGTTATTTGTACAGAGGGAACGCACTACCGCATGCATATACATGCACCATCACACACGCTGCTCGGTCGTATAATCGTTCGTATGGTACGTAATTATACGGGATGCCTTTATTCACAAAGAATTGAAGTACGTAATTATACGGAAGCTTTTGCATTATTAAAAGACTGGATAGTGGTACTGGTACCTAGTAGCTCAATGTCGTCTACGCATGCCACGGCGTAAAAGGCAGGCCCTGTTTGGGTATAAAATCTTTAAAACCATAGTTTTACAATACTATGGTTTATTAAATGCCATGACAAAACCATAGTTTTGCAATACCATGGTCTATCTAACACATGTTTGGAGGCATAGTATTTTAGTCTCACTTCCCTCCACAATGGAAACTTTAGTCTAGACCAAAGTTTTCAATATCCCAAAAATACCATGGTATTAGCAATACCATGGTTTTAGATACACAGTTCTCCCAAACACCTTTTAGTTCAAATACTACGGTATTCTCAAATACCATAGTATTACTGACAAACCATAAAAATATTTTGTTCTCAAACATGCCCGCAATATTATCAGTACGCTATGCTTCAGATAGAGTGGTACGTGGTGGATGCATGTATATATCGCAGTCGTAGTCCTGCTTGCACGCAGCTGCAGATGGGCCCGCGCGCATGCATATGCAAATATGCAATAGCAATACCTTGAGCTTGTATTTGCCGCCACGCATGCATGCATGCTTTGCAGTTTGCCCGCGATAACGTGAAAAGAAGCGTCTGGGGAAACAGGCTACGATCGATGAGCTGCATGCTGCTAGCTACGCCACAGTACAGTGCTGTCGTGCAGTGTGCGAGCTTTAGCCGCTTTTGCTGTGGTCAATGCAATCTATCAAAGATCCAAGCGGTGCCATGTCTCCAGCAGCCTTGTCATCATGGCACCATTTCGAACCTGACGCTGATCCATCAGAGCATTAGCTAGTAACAATGCCTCTTTATTTTGGACCTGATTGATATATGTAATCTGTGTAAGCCAGGATGACACACCCACTACTGGATGTTCATAGGACTTTCACTTGCCATCAAAACTATATATCAGAATAGTCGTAAAAAATCACAAGGATTCTATGCACCCACGAAAATCTTGGAATTAATCAAGCTGGATCGGCAAAATACATCATAATAAACTTCTTAAAGCACACCATATGTAGAATCGGGAAGCTGACAAATGGTTAATGATGAGCACAAATAAAAGGGAGTACAGGAGAGGAGGGTTTCAACGACTATTATTAACTAGTCCATCAACCCGATTTAAGGTTTATTTTAATGCATCTTTTATAATGGCATGTTATGTAATTTATATGCAAATTTAAGATGTTATTTTAATTCGTATTTCATAATGGTATGATGGGTAATTTTATGCAACTTTAAGGGGTTATTTAATTCATATTTCATAATGGTATGATGGGCAATTTTTATACAAATTTAGGAGATTATTTTATTTCATCTTTCATGCTGTTATGGTGAGTAATTTTTTAGAAACTATAATAGATCTAATGACTAATATTATTAGAGCTACGCGATGGATGACAGAATGTTTCTGATTTTATGAAAAATCTTAGGATTTATTTTTTCTAGAAAATAGATCTATTATTAGAGCTACATGATGGATGACAGAATGTTAATTACATAGAAACATATCTAATGGCTATTAATATTTCAATCTGCAATTGATGATAGGATGCTTCTGATTATTGTGAGAATTTTTATGATTTTATTTTTTATTTAGCGCATCTTGTGAGGATTAATAAGGAAGGCTCCAAAAGAAATCCCCAATTAGTAATATAAAGATTAGGCACAAAATATCTGTTTCATAGAAAGATTTGTAGCATCTTTATGGAAAAAAAATTACGGGATCATTTAGCAGTGTAAATTTGTAAATGCGAAACATTGACAAAAAATGAGAGTAAATTTGAAAATAGAAAAAAATCTACTAAATAAGAAGAAATTTGCTTTCGCTGAGAGTTGAACTCAAAAACTTTCATAATGACAGAGTGGGTAATTACTTAGAAAACAGATCTAAAATGTGGAAAATCTGCCAAAAAAGAAAAAATTTGTTTTCGTTGAGAATTGAACTCAAAACCTTTTATAATGTCAGAGGTGGGTAAATACTTAGAAAACAGATATAATGGCTATTAATATTCCAATGTGCCAATTGATTATTGGATGTTTCTTATTTTTGTGAGAATTTTTTAGAATTTTTTTTTTTGCGTTTCGTAAAGATTAATGTGTAGGAACTAAAAAATCTCTAATTAGTAATAGTAAGATCAATTCCGACCGGTTATAATACGACAATCATGCTCTGACAGTGCGTGCGTAGATAGTAAGCGATTTTAAAACAAAGGCGCTCGATCGCGCGGTCGATGGTAACGCGACACATGGACTCGATCGATCGGAATCTCGCTCTGTTCATCGCGATCAAGTGAACCGCGAGTAGCAGTAGCCCTACAAGCCAACTTCCAAGGTGTCATGATTCCCCGTGTGTGTTGGCATTTCCCCCCAATTTCTTTTCTTCGTGCGTGCGCCGTGATTTTTGTACTTCGTCGTTTTGAGTGGACGTGCTTCCTGACAAGTACTCAGGCGGAGCGGACCACACCATACAATATAGGCTAGCGCCTAGCTGGGCTCGAAGATCTCTGATGAAGTATGTGGACCATCCCAGCAGGATTTGTCCCACGAGCTAATTTTGTATTTTTGCATTCGATTTTGCAAAAGCTAATGCCTAATTTTTTATTTGATCGGACCTATACTTATCTTGTGAATTGAAATGGCTAGGTCCAGCCAATTCAGCCGATGAGATTTATATTTCGCCAAAAAAAAACATTAAATTTTCTATACGAACTTTGGTAAAGATAACATAAAATAGTAAAAATCATAGAGCTCGATGTGATCCGGTTTCACTTATAGTTTTATATTTTTCATTTGAAATTATTTTGGTGCAAAATGTCAATAAATGTTTAGATCTATATTTTTGGAGATGTGCTGGGAAAAAAATACATCTTGTCATTTAAAATGGCAAAATCTAAATCTATTAGGTTTAATTCGATGGAATTAATCTCACTATTTTAGTAGCAAAAAAAAGTATACTTCTACTTTTTTTACTTGGTGTTATTTAACGAATTAAAAAAATCGGGAAGAAGAATCCTTTGCCCACACGACCCAGAACAAAATCTGTTACCGAAACACACAACACGTGCTACAGTGCTATACACACCGTAGGTAACCAAGAAAATATGCAGTTGAAACCACGTCTTTGGTGGAGATATTATAAATAATTTGAAACTTCTATTTTGCTTGCTCATAAAAGTATGGAACTTGGCATACATGTTTTCCCTCCATAGATGTGCCTCGTAATAACAAAAGTTGGGAAGCAAACTAATCTTTGAAAAAAATCATACAAAAAAAGACATTGCATGTGCACCGGAAAGATACTTCTAGATTTTTGTGCTCTATACTTTGAATGCATCTGGAATTCATCACTTTCCTATTTTCAAAATGAGTTTGCATCCCAACTGTCTACGACAATGTACAAAAATAGGTACTCTGTAGACATAATTTTTTGAAGCAATCGGAATACATTTTGTATGAGAAAACCTGTTTCCACGTTTGCGGGCTAACCCAAGCAGAAGTCACGTTTTGCTCTTTTGAGCAATATCCACGGCCCAGCCCTCAAAAATATCACCGAAGTTCCCGGCGCATCAAAGGAAGACCTGGGGCCCCATCCAATAAAAGGTGATTTGGGCCGGAGCTCCACCCTTTGTTGGGCCCATGTAAGAAAAGAAACCAGTCCCCCATCCAACAAAAGGGTGACGCAGTCTAGAGACGGTTGGGCCGGAGCTCTTCCCTTTGCTGGGCCGTATCACATCACCCCAGGTTTTTTCCCCGGTGAAATACACCTACCAAAATAAACACACCTGAGCCCAGACCTCAGAGCAAGGTCGGCAGCGAAAACGCACGCACGGAGTGGCACGCTGTTGCCGAACGTGCAGGTGCCCGGCAAGGCCAGTGTGCCGGAGAACGACGCGACGGCGGGCGTCCTTGTCGCCGTTTTGTCCCGACGCCGCCAGGTGAGCGCGCGCGGCGACGAGGTGTCCGGTCGTGGATGGAGCGGTCACATGGCATGTCTCTGCTGGGGCGCGGCGGCAGGCCAATCAATCAGTGCTCGATCGACGGTGGTCGATCAGGACCCCGGCCGGCCGGGCTCTCACGCAAGGTCCCGCCGTGTGCGTCCTGATCACATGCGCATGCGCTCCAGGCCTACAAGAGGCTTAGCTTTTGCACGATTCGATCTCTGTCTGCCGCTAATCTAGCACAGCTGGGACGCCCGGGAGGGATTAGATTAGGCAACCTACCTGGTAGGATCCAACTAACCTCCTTCACTAGCGCTGGTCTGTCTTTCATGCGAAGAAACCAAACGACAGCAACTAATCCAGCAGGGAACAATGTTGATGGGCACAGCAGAACGCGTCGGCCATGTATGTTTGGATTCATTATGTGTTAATAGTTTCTCGGTGAAAGGCTTGTGTCGTGATGATTGCACAGTTTTAGGGTGTGTTTTGTTGGAGAGTGAGGCGAAATGGGATGGCTCTGTATTTGTTTTTAAGCAAAAAAGATAATTTGATTCCATTTTTCAATGACGAATAGTTCCATCCTACTTTTAACACCTTGGGCACACTAGTCCCATGTGGGATGCTTGGGCACTGCACCTTGACCATTAGCGCCCACGGCGTCAAAACCTGCATGGGCTAGAGGCGGCTGTATAGTCTTTCATGTAGCATAAGTTAGGGTTGGAGATGGTCCATTACTGGTTAGTTGTTGTGCCCCAAGACAAAGGCGACCTAGGTAGTATTACGATATACAGAGTGGATTAGGGAAAATTTGGTGTTTTTTCAACATCTACTATAGTTAACCATTAGTCATTTTTGGCTATTTCAAGATATAACAATTAGTTTGGTGCTCACCTAATTTAATTTGCTTTGCTATTATCTATGCCCATATATTTAAACCCATAGAAAATAATTATTACTCCAAACATACCTCTAATCATGGAAAATGCAAGTTTCATTGTTCTCATTTGATTCAAAAGCAGCACTTGGCACACTCTTAGTTTTGTCTCCCACATGCTGAGATGCTGCCACATGGCATCAGGATTAAGCTATTACAATACCTAAAATGGAGAGAGAGACAGAAACACCTCCTAGCTACGAGATAGGGAACAGAAAACCAGCAGCACGCATGCGGTGTATCAAGTGCATTTTGGTGCCAGTCTAGAATATAGATCCTTGACTTGTTCTCGGCTTGCGATTGATATATATGGAAGGGGATTGATATATATGATATAGCTTCCTCTGTAGAAAATGACTGCTATGTTATAGTGTCAACCATGACCAAGAGATTGATATATATGAAAGGGGATTTAAATATGAATTTATTTTTTTGATAATAAATATGAATTCAATGATACTAAGGGACTCTTTGGGAGGAGGATCCAGGCAACACTTCATCAAAAGCCTTCACACTTCATCACCTCTCCCTGAGGACCCGGTTCAAGCTGACTCTGTCAATGCCCAATGCAAAGGGTTGAGCTGGTCTTACCTACTTGTCCCATGGTACTATCCCAGGTCGGGGAACCCTGGTTCTCCAATCGCCAACAACTTATCCTCTTTAATTAGAGCTTCACTATTGGATCATTTTTCCCTTATATATACACTTTTGACAGAACTTCATCTAGAGCCACAAGAGGGGCAGATTTGAAGCCACCTAGGAAGCTCTAGCCCTGCCAAAGAGGCCATGTATGGTACATCAGCAAAATCTTAAGCTAACTTTGAGATACATGCTGACTTTAAGAATAAGAAGGGAGCGTGCTAGAATATTTAATTGTTTTGCTAGAAGGTAGTGACTCTAATAATGCCATGGTTACTTTTGGAAAACAGGAACGACTGTGCTGAAATGTAAAGGGCAGCTGAAAGCATGTTGGACCACGGTTATCTGCTGTTGTTGGGCAGTTGCGTTCTTAGTGCTAATGATGATGATAACAGATGGAAAGTTTTTTTGCTTAATAAGAATTGAAGCTAAACCTAGCAGCCGCAGGTGCGTCGTCGAACTAGAGTAGGTTCGATCATCAGGCGCTGAGCTGCAATGCATACACCACAGACGGCAATTGTAGGCCAGACAGAAAATAGACTCCCGAGTCACATCGTTCCGTACTCTTACGTTTTGAAGAATGCTGAAGATGTGCTACAGATGGTTTGCACCACTGACCAAAGTGCTGCAGTAATAAGCAGTAAGCAAGAAAGGACGAGTGATTGCGAGTTGTGTCAAGTACTCGTACCATTCTCATCTTATCCGTTTCTTTGTGGACTGTTGACTGAGTTGATACTACTTGAGGCAGCCCAGAGTTGTACAGTTATTTCTTTTGCATGTCTGGTGAGAATATGCAGTATATATTCCTTTTCCTTTGTGTTTCTGATCCCTGAAACACGCACTATCCAGTATGTATATCAGTATATGTCGTGTTTCCTTTGTAGGACTATTGTTCTGATTCTCTGTCCAGAAAGCTTCATTTGTACAAATACCAAATGGAGGCACGGGGTTATGGCGCGCCACGGGACCCAATCATCATCCATAGACCATAAGGTTCCATGCATCTCCCTCCTCTGTCCCTGTCTTGTTGGAAGCATTTTGGAGCAGGACAAATGGGCACGAAATGGGACGCAGGCTGAGCACAACAAGGACAAGCGACCAAAATGCCTGTTCAAATGTTCAGTACGTCATGCGCGCCCAAAAATGCATACTACTCCAAAGCGCCCTACAATCGCAACAGCGCGCTCAAGGGACGAAAGAAATTGGCCCATTCCGTCCATGTGGATATGGAACTACATGCTACAGTGCATCTTGCGTTGCGTCTAGAATCATAGAACAAATTAACCCGCGGTTAGCCGTCTCCGGTGGTCACTGCCACTGCCACTGCCAGGTCCATTTATATTGATCACGCAAGCAGCGCAGGCGCACAGGCGGTTTGCTGACGGGCCGGTGGCGGGGACCGGGGACCCCCCCCCCCCCCCCTCCACCACTTCCTGGGAAAAGCAAAAGCCGGTGAGGTGACGAGGGCCAGGGTGACTCTGACTCGTGGGCCGTGCACACACACGCCGGCCGGCCGGCCGCTTGCTTGTCTCTTCTGGCCCCGATGGGACAGTCCTGGTCCAAAGCCTGGTGTGCAGCCTTGTTGCTGAGCTCGGTCGATGCTTCAATCACTGGCGGTTTTCTGCAGGTAAATCCACTTTTACCTGATCGGCAGGTCCTCCGGTGTGCCTGTGTAGGTGTAGTGTAGCCCGCGTCAGGGCGAGTCAGCGGCGATCCGGCGTCCAGACCGTGCCGTCCGGCGGCAGAGGCAGCCAGCTAGCGGCTGCATTGCTCACGCGAGCCCGACGCCCACACACCTCGCTCGCCGCGCCCCTGCATCGATCGGACCACGCGCGCTGCTCCGTCGTCACGTCCCACGTACGCATGCCCGCTTCCGTCCACCTGTACATGCCTGCCGCCTGAGTCGCCTCCCTGTGGAGAGGTAAGCCGAGCAGCAGCAGCAGCCGAAACGGCCGTGTCGCGTGCGGCGGCAGCGGCCGTGTCTAATAGCTGTCCATGCACGCTGACGCTGCCTCTGCCTTTGTGTGCACGGCCGCCGCGCCGAACCGATCGCCCGCGTTGGAAATTGTGGAGTAGGATCGGACCGGCGGCCGTCGAGGGCTCCAGGCGCGCGCCGGCCCCTACGCCACACGCACGCACCGGCCACCGCGTCGCTCTGTGAGGGATCGAGGTCAGCGACTCGCTGCGTGCTGTGTTCGATCTCCTACGTGTACTTGCGCCTCCTGTCCCTGGGACGGGATCACGAGTCGGCTGCGTGTAGTGCGACGGCGCGGACGGCGTTGTCACAGGGGTGCTCACGAGCGAATTGTACCTTGCGCCGCCGCCGCCTGTCACCATGGGTCCTGCATGTACAATTTTGGGATTGATTTGCCAACTGGACCGAACACAACCCGAAGCGTGATTTTACGACTAGGACCTCAAAATCTAAATCTTACTTTACTATTACTAATTAATTAGAGACTTCTTTTTGAGGCCTCCACGTTAATCATCACCAGAAAGCGATAGAAATTCTGACAAAAATCAGAAATATCTAGCCGTCCATCGTATACATCTAATAATAGTAGCCATTACATTTATTATAATTTCTAAAAAAATTATCCACCTGCCATTATGAAAGATGAAATAAAATAATCCTTTAAATTTGCATAAAAATTACCCACCAAACCATTAGGAAATACGAATTAAAATTACTCCCTAAATTTACATAAAAATTACCCACCATGCTATTATGAAATACGAATTAAAAATAACCCCTAATTTTGAATAAAATTACCAGCCATGCCATTATGAAATACGAATTAAAATAACCTCCTAAATTTGCATGAAAATTACCCACCATGCCATTATAAAGTATGAATTAAATAACCCCTTAATTTGCATATAAATTACTCACCATGCCATTATAAAAGATGAATTAAAATAAGAGCAAAATCTATATATAGATTACCCAATATGTCATCATGAAAGATAAACTAAAATAATTCTTAAATTTGCATATACATTATCTAGAATATCATTATGAAAGATGAATTAAAATAATCACCTCTAATATTAGATTAAATCTATAACTTCTAAAAATCTAACATGCTACTATGGATTAAATCTATATCTTTTAAAACTCTAACCCGTGCGAGAACACGGGTTGATGGACTAGTATTACAGAACGTGCTAAAAGTATAGTCCTAAAAATTTTTACAAAATAATTAAAGAAATTTAGTTAGCCATTGCTTTGGTGACCTCTAATAATATCAAATATTTCTGGTGTCCAAAATAAGGACTAAGATAACGACAAAATTTACAGATAACTTACACATCACTATTGTCGTCCTTACGTAGATTTGAAACTTCTACACTTCTTTTGATGAATAGGCGCAGCTAGCATAGTCATTAGCAACCGTTAGTATGGTGCTACATGTGTTTCGGCATGATGGTTCCTAGACGTTAATCACTGGGTGGCAATGCACCCCTCAGGTTATGGCATGTGTTTCCGCATGACTCCTCAGAGCAATGCACTCCGCAGCAGCAGAACCATCCCTTTCGACATGACCTCATCTCATATGTCATCAAGGGAAATAGACACATTTACTTTAAAATGTCATAAATCTTTCATCAATCATCCATTTTGAATCCGCTTGTACTGTTAAATTCCTTATGACGATATCTTTAAATTGAGATCCATATTTGATATGTTTTCAAATTATTTGATACGACAGTCAACTTATATTAATATTATAATAGTTACTTATACACAAGTCGTGTGGCATTTTATAATGCACTTGATAGAAAATAACGTGCCTTACTATACTTTCACTGATATATAGCAGCTTATATATCACAGCATACTGACTTGTAAGTCTCATAGCACCAAACATTATATTAATTTACATAAAGGCTATGTAGTTATACACCGACATTGTGAGAACATAACTTGATACACTGGCATGCAATATATAACTCAACCTACCTTTAGATTTTGGGTATACCTTACCACATTAAGGCTGTCTCCAATAGGGATCCCTATCTACATTCTCTATTTCAAAATCCACTATGTCTACATCTCAAAACAGTGCAGCATAGTGCGAAAACAGTGCCTAAATCCTCATTTTGCCTATCCCCGTTGGAGACAACCTTACAAAACATGACTGGCTACATTAACATAACGTGACTTGCTACATTAACAAAAACATAACTTACCAGCGCATAGTTACAAGTTAGATGCTTTAGAAAAATTGTATAATACAAATTATGAACAATGTACGTTTTCAAAATTACCCTCTTGTACCATTTATAACATCTACTGGACTAATTTAAAGTAAAGGTATGGTGTCTGAGACCATGTAGGCCAAGTAGATATATATGTATTTGTGATGAAAATATATTTTCTGTAGTTTTGGAATCATGAAAATGTACCAATGGAACTGCTAATTCATTTTAGAGATTAGTGTTCCATGCAAATAAGTTGTATAACTTCCTACTTTTGATAAAAAACCATATATTTTGGTTGATAGATTTTTAAAATGGTTGTTGATAGTTTAGCTGTGAGTATTACACTACTCTTTATAAGAAAATACATGAGACATGCTTATGCATTAAATTTTATATCAAAATATATATGTCATGAGCCATGCAATAAAAAATATGTGGCACATTCAAGCTAATGTTTTAACTAAGCACATTCTAAGACACAAACGTGGATACATATGTGAACCATAAATATGGATATTAAAAAATTTGTAGTAACTTATTAATTTATCATAACCAATAGAGAATAATGTTAGCAAATAGACACACACATATGAATATAGAGCGTGCAAAGATGAGTAATTTTTATTAGTCCTAGGTAAACCTCTGATATTTACATTTGATAAGATTATAGCCCGCATGAGAGCATATGCTGGCCGACTAGTAGTTCCAAGAGGAGGCAAGAGGTACCCATTTGTTGCTACTGCTACAACCCACTTTTTGGAATGAGGCATATTGATATATATATATATATATATATATATATATATATATTATATATATATATATATATCACTTCAGTTTTATCTATATTATTACCATGCCATTATTGGATGTGTGTGCGCGCGTTGCCACCTTTGTCTCCGCCCCCAAGCTTGTTAGATTTTTCTTGGGAACAAAGGAGTTAGTTGAGCTCTAACCATGGGAGGCAGAGGCAATAATGGGGGTGGGGTGCACCAATGAATAGACCAGTGGAGAAGCAAGGCAAATATTGAGCTAGAATTGTGCGTGAAACTATTAAGATGTCTCAAAGAGGAGGGTGAGTCGGACTTCTACTTGATTTGCGAGAATTAAAATATTCCAAACATTCCAATTCACCCAAGTGCCTAATTGTCCTTAGCATGTGAGTTTATGACTACCACTAACTGGGCTTGCAATTCATGAAATTTAAACGTAGAAAATAAATTGCATAAAAGTAAAGGAGAGAGGGACCAAGCTGGTTTTTCCAAGAAATTGAGGAGTGGGCAATCTCCCTAGTCCTCGTGGGTAATTAGGTATAAATTTATGGGATAATGTATATTCCCTCCCTATTTAAGTATATGTCAAGTTTGATTTTTTTTAAAATAATTCATCTTAAAAACATTATAAGTTATTATTTATTTTGTTATGATTTGTTTCATTACCGTAGAGAGTTTGAGCATGAATTATTTTCTTATATGTTTGCACACATTTTGAATAGGACGAACGATTGAAGTTGTAGAAAAAATCAACCGCGACTTATATTTAAATACGGATGAAGTATTATCAATTGTAAAGCAAATGTGATCAATTTATATGCAAATTTAAGTGATTATTTTATTGTATCTTTAATGATGGCATGTGGATAATTTTTATATAGATTTATGAACCAATTGTTCTGTTCATTATGATTTTTTCTTTTAAAAAATTATAATGTGTTATTACCGTGAAGGATCAAAAAGGTCTCTAATTAGCAGTAATAGTAAGATGGAATAAAACTGTCTAGATCACAAAAATCAGGGGAGGAAGGAATAAAACTTATGGGGTGTTTGGTTCCTAGGACAATGCATTATCTCTGGAATCAACGTGTTCGTATGTCTTCTCTGACTCTTGTGCGTCTTTCCCCGTTGTTCTGTGACTGTGTGAACTGTCAAAGGCCGCTCAAAAGGCTGGAGTCACTGAGCCAGGGATCTAGCTGCTGCATGCACAACTGAAGCTTAATTTGTGTAGTCTTTGCGTGGTCCTTGACTTGGTACAGGCACATCAGCACATGAAAAGGAAGCTCTGCCGCTGGAGGAGATCATTCTTGTCGGTCTCGCTTTCCATCATCGTCGAGCTCGATCAATCAGCTTCTCTGGCTGCTGGTCCTTCACAACGCTATATGGTAGGCCCGTCGATCCGGACGGCCCTGCTGCATTGTGAGAGATGCAGCATGCAAAAAGGACACCGATGCTACGGCGTATGTACAAACTAACCAACCCTATAGCAGCTAGCGGCGTGCAGGCTGCTCATCAGCTAGCAGAAGGCCGTCACAAATAATTAACTTATGTAACGCTAATGCAAGTGCCAATAACAGTCTACAGATTATTACATACGTGTGTAGCCATTAGCCAAAGGTCATCAGTTTGCTAGGGTAGTGAGCTAGTGTGGTGGCCGCGTTGATATTTGCATCTCTACAACTACTCAACTAGCTGGACTGCAGAAAGAAAAAGGATCGACGAGGTCCCTGACGTGTTATTAAGCTCTAGTAGTGCGCTATAGTACTCCTTGCAATCGAAGGCTTCATGCATGGTTAGCAGAACGAAGGCAGCACATGCAGGCCTAGAAGAGCTAGCATGGCCGTATACCGGTGAAAGTCGTACTGGAGATCTTGTCTCGCTCGTGGTGTGGTAATGTCATGCATGCATACTCCTATATATGTCACAGTGTTTTGCTTTGTCGATCTGTTGGCAGTGGCGCAGTGGCCCTAGTTAGGTAGCTACAAAACATGCATGTTTGTTGTTTGGACCTTCGTGTCTGGCTGCTGTTTGGTGTCGCGTGAGTGTACGGCAATCCCCGGCTTACCGGCAGTCTATCCTCTTAACGAAATACTTGCGCTAAGCACGTTCGAAAAAAAAACAACGGTAATGACGTACGTACGGGCACGCTTGTCTCATCAGTATAAGCTGCCTGCCTGCACCTGAAAGGCTGGAACTGGAATCTCCATCTTTTTACGGGGAGTTAGAGATGGATGAAAGGGTCGAGAGATCTCCCTAGGCCGAAGCGATCGAGGATCTCATGGGGACAAGAGAAGGTGAGGTCAGAGGTCCATGCATGAAACGTTGCGAGCACACTGCACACTGTGGCACCTTCTAAAGACAATGCGACCAAGAGGCGAGCTAGCAGGCCGGGCCGGACAGGCACACCTCGCGAATGATACGGACTCGTGGGCACTCGGGGTTACCACGCAGCTGCTGGTCCTGCACTGCGAGGCCGCACCGGCCGGCTGCAAAAGATGGCTCCATTTGCCCCCCAGCAGCTACCTTTCCAGCTCGATCCATCATCGACCGATCGACCTCACCTCACCTCACCTCACCTCAGGGCCTCCCGGCCGGCCCCAATTAAGCTCATCAGCCCCAACCGCCCTGGCTATGTCTTGCTTGCTAGGAGTAATATAATCTAGGATCGCCATGCGTGGCGCTCTCGATCGCGACCTGAATTTTCTGCAGAGTGCAGATGATAACCTGAGCACCTGATGGGTTTCGGTTCCCTCCGGCTGGACGGCTGGACGTGTACGCGTCAACGCGTCCGCGTGTGCCCGGAGTCTCGCTCCACGCACTCCACGCGCGAGCTGATCATCGAGGAGCTACCAGCTGCATCTCGTCGACGAATTAAAGCCAGCTGAAAGCTCGACCTCACTCGATCTTTATGGGGAGGCACGCCGCGGATTCGCCATGGCCAAACCAGGATCTCATGGGAGTTAGAGCGCACCGTACCTCTGAATTCCGAGGCCCAATGATTAGCGGCCGGCGAGATTCTCCCCTCCCTCAAAGTCCCCTCTCGCGCGCCTCCTCTGGCATCATGCATGCATGGTGGCAGTAGCTTCGTAGCGGCAGGTCGCAATGCAACGGCGACGACGATGTGGATACGATACTCCAATGATGATGGCTGCCTGCCGCCGGCCGGCGCCATTGCATTATACCTATTTTGCCTTTTGAGTAATCTTGCCCGGCCGGGAGAGGGTCGCATGTGTTCCAGATCCCTTCCTCTCCCCGGCCATCATTATCCCCAACCCCGCCCCATCACCACGCCACTAATTAAACAAAGGACACACGCAGCATATCATACTGCACATCGATCAAGCTCGCTAGCTTACATATATATAAGTACACACACTGACTCTATGGTACGTCTTTTGTACACATGCATGGAACAAAACAAAACAGATCAGATCAGTGTTTGTGAGGATGATGCGTATGCTGCTGGCTACTTGCTGCCATGGCTGCTTTTTGTGCGTGTTCCTCCGCTTTTAGGTGAGGGACCGGGGGGGGGGGGGTTGCGGTTTCAATCAGGCACTCAGGCCATATGGCTGCAGCTGCAGCCTGGCCTGGCCTGCACTGCCACTGCATGCAGATGCAGTGGTAACTATAGCTAACAAAAGCCAAGCATTCCATTTCCTCGTAGGTTCTTCAACCGATTACTAATTCAGTTGCCCATCATGTGCTCATATGGTAGGGCCTGCAGCCTCCGAGCTGCTACTACTACCACACCACTAAAGATTAGCACTAATTAACCGTAATGAATGCGTACATCTTCTTGCAATGTAGTGTTGGTATGTACTTGATGTACTACTTCCTTTTTGCCGAAGAATATATAATGAATTTGCATTGGTGATGTAGGATGGTTTTGTGGATATGCATGCATCATATAGTTATACATATGCATGTTTGATTCTCAATCTTTTTTTAATCAGAAAATGGCTTTGATGCAACATCTCCCTCTAGCTGCTATCAGCACAAGACCGTGCCAGGATTCTGATCAGTAGCTTCCTGTGTGCTGATGGGTGGGTGTCGAGGCTGCATAATGGCACAGTAAATCTCTGGTTGGTGAGGAGCAAAGGACGCCGCTGATGCACCTCCATGTGAGGCCGGGCCTACTACACCCAGCGCTCTCCTCTCGGCCCTTATCTTATCACCAAACCGAACGTCGTCGTTCAACAGTTGGCCTCGCCAGGAGACAGTAGAGTGTTGCACACGTTTTCATGCATTGCACTTGCACCCAGCCCAGTCCACCATCGATCGATTACGTACAAATATACTATCTCCATGCCTGCCGTCCGCGTACAGGATCGGAGCTTGTACGTACGTGCGTACGCACGCAGAATGAAGCAGGAGACAAGGAGCACGGACGACGGGCTGGGGCTGGGCAGACAGCAGCTAGCGGCTACATGGTGCTGGGATGCTGCTGCTGCTGCTGCCGGTCTTGCCAGGGCCAGGGGCTCACTCTCGTGCATGTCTGAAGCGTCGTCGCCCTCGCCCTCGCCCTCGCCCATGCTGTCGCGCTGATAGCATGATACAGACAGCTCCGCAGGGCGAGCTGCCGGTCGAGTGCAGGGCGCGGCGTGGCTGCAGATTTACATGTCCGTTGCCCGGCAGGCCGGCCGGCAAGATCGGTGGAGCACGGAACAGGGACTTTGTATGTAACTGTGCAAGTCCTTGGATTGAACCCCAGATTCCTGATCGAGCTCACTGTTGAGAGTTGGACTACTTCAGCGACAAATACGTACACTGACGTGTGATATGCATGAGAGCCGAAGAGGAGAAGGGACCGACTACTCGACTAGAGCTCTGAATGCTTTGTAAACGCATGCACACATGCACTACCATAAGTAATAAGGGAATATTCTGTAAACTACAGTAGTTTCGAAAGTGACCATAATGAACTGCAAGGGAGATACTATACTAGAAGAAACAGATTAAAATTAACCCACGAACTCTTTGTTAAGGTATAGTATATGGTTCCTTTTGCTATGCAATAACGACGCAGTACACATAATAAACTCTGCAGATGATAATATAAAGTATACATGGTAGTAGGTCTATTTCTGCGCTGATCGACGGATAGATGGATCATCATTCACTTCACAGCTGATTAACAGTTTGTAGAGTACAAATTAAAGCAGAGAATACAATCATGCATGCATGCATGGCGCTTGGAGAGCGAGGCCGAAGATTTTACGGGAGAACTAAATTAAAGCATATGCATGCAGTTGCAGCCAGCCAGCCACAGACCACGGTAGCATGCTGTTGGTTCGATCGATCGAAACGGATTCCTTTGGTCTGAAGCGAGGGGGGCTTTATGCGTGCGTCGAACAGAAGAGGCTGGGGAGAATAATTGCCTTCGCTCTTCTCTATCTCCACCCGGCCGGGGCGTGGCGTGGGTCCTCACATTCCTTTTGGCATTACCAAACGCTCCGGCACAGTGCCGCCCGGCCCTTGTGTTGTGTCGTCGTTTGCTCCATCCCATCGATCAATTTTACATGAGGGCCCCCTCCATTATTTTTTGTTCTTTCTTGCTTGCCCATACAAACCAGAGTCCATTGCATGCACCTAGTCTAATTGGCTTTAATTTGATGGACCAGTTTAGTTGAGCTGTAGATTTAGATATGCATGTCTCAGGGGTAGGGATGAAAACGATAACATCATCGAAAGACATCTCTGTGTAGAGGTGGACCTGCTAGAAACTTTTTAATTAAGTGGGGACACGCCTTAAGAACAACTAGATTTAAAATTTAGAAGCTTAAATATCGTGAACATTTATTACTTACCTTTGGTCAAAATTTTGAGTGGGGGCCGGTCCGCCCTACAGCTCTGGGTCGTCGCTTCATTAAGTTCATTTCAACCCCCTTCTTTCATTCAAATGTTTGATTCCTTCCACTGAAAAAATAAAAAAAATGTTTTGAACAAAACTTGTATCCCTACAGCTTAGGGGTGCTTGAGATGCATGTACCTAAAGAGCAACATTTTGTTTATGGAAATTTGAGGTTACTTTTGAAATATTGCCACTATATCACTATATGAGGTGCCATAGAAAAGAGAACCACAACACATATCTTGATATTACTAGTTGAAGAAGAAACATGCTAGAAAAAAGACATAAACCATATAAATTCAAAATTCTCACAAATATTAGAAGCTTTTGACCATCAGTTCAATAAATATAGTCATCATAACCATTGGGTCTATTCCATTTCCTAAAATATACCCACCTCTACCATTATGAAAGGTAATATATATCCTCTAAATTTGCATCTAATTACTCACATATATTATCATGAATAATGATATGAAATAACCTTGATGTTTCCATCTAAACAATATACCCTTCTAAACAATTACAAAAGATGATATAAAATAACCCCATAAATTTGCATTAGCTGGTCCACCAACCCAAGCTAAGCATAAGTTAGATTCTTAGAGGCATATATGTTAAAAGTTGGCAGACAGATTTAATTGCAGGAATATATAGATATTTTTTGTTACTAATTATTTTCTCATAATAACATATTTTGACAATTTAGATGTATGATTAATTGATTTACTTTATATTTAGTAATGGTAGAGTGAGTAGTTTTGATATAAACTTAAGGGGTTATTTAGGATTATCTATAATAAAGGTAGGTAATTTAGATACAAATTTAGGAGGTTGTTTTATATTTTTCTTCGGTAATGGCAGAGGAATAGATGATTAAGATGTGGATTTAAGGGGTTATTTATGTTGTTCATAATAGCAGAAGTGGTAATTATTTTGAAACAAAATAGATCTAATAAATGCTATTGAGATTTCACTCTAGATATTTCTAATTATTGTGAGAATTTTTAGATTTTTTAGACAGTGTTGTGAGGATTAACATGCATATTCCAAGAAAAACTCTCATGTTAGTAATAGCAAGATCATTCCCATTTTTATTCACCAAATGCTTTAAAAATTACATTAGCCAAGTTAAATAGTGCGACGCCAACATTGTAATGACCTCCTTGAAAATGGGGTTAAAGTATACGCTTGCAGCTGGGCCCTCTACGTCAGTAGGACTGTAGGCGTAATAACTAACGGAGAGCAGTTGTCGAACTACTGTGACCACATTTTTTATAATATCTCTGAGGGCATGAGGCCCAGGCAGGGCATTGATTTGATCGTCTTCAAAGGGCATGTTTTGCAGCTGGACGGAAGATCACGTCCTGATCCCCTCCTTGTTTCTTCTCCCTTGTATTGATCTTTCCCAAAGCTTATATATGCGTTTTCCTGTCCTGGAACAGTTGCAAAGCATTCTGAGCAGCCCCCACATAATTCCTTAGCCTAGCAATGCAACATTTGTCCCCATGTGCGAACCTCTAGACAAAAATCTAACCGCCTCTGTATCCCATTATGTCCTAGACAGTGATTACAATTGTTTTGGCTTTAACTTGCTGGTACTTTCTACCACATGCAGACTGCAAACGGTGATGTGGTAAGCAAAGGATAGGATCCGAAAAAAGGCAGTCAAAACTCTTCTGTTTTTTTTTTTTTTGACATGACAAGGGGCAGTCAAGCTTGTTGCTACGTTTGGATCACTTCTAAAGCAGCCTGCAGGTTAATTCAAGGTTATGTTCAAGTACTGAATTCGTAGCTTCTACTGCTGCTTCTGCACTCCTGTTATATTGTAACAGTGTCAAAAAACTAGTAGTGTACTGTATCTATGTATGTGTATCCATGAACAGTAGCTGATTGTCGTTTCCGAATTCTTGCTATGACGAGACATATCACACAGCATCATATACGCACCCAATTGATCACACGGGGCCCGGGGTCCGGGTGACACTGTGTCTTCTCTGCGCATAGCCCTCTCATAGTTGTCCAATGGTCCTCTCAAATAACTGAGTTGCCCTGTAACTAGTAGCTTATGGGGCAATCCTGCTAAACCTTGATGAGCAATAATATTTTCGATAAAGCGCTGGTGCTAGCTGCATGTGACTAGGCATGCATGTTAGTATAATTGATTGCTCCTAGTCCAAAAACATATTCTTTGACTTTTCTATAATATTATTTAAACTATCAAGTGGGCCATGCAAATTTGTATGGCTGCTAGATCACTACCGTATATCTTTAATACAGATTTCTCTTGTGTCGGTTATTTATTTTTATGTATATATAAAAGTACTTTTTACACTGTTGTTTTGGAACTTTGCTTATTTATTCGTGGTAATTTTTTCCTTTGGTCGTGCAAGTGTCGTTGTTGGACAACTATTGTAGCCAAATTGTTAAAATTCAAGCAATAATGTTATATACCTTATGAAATTTTTAGTCATTTTTGTTTTAGCTTTAAAAATTTTAGTTTTTATCTTAGAGAACTAATTACTCAGTCTCCAATGTATTTAAACCACTATTCTTTAGAATAACATATTTACAAAAGCTAACAAATTCGTGATATTTTAGTTTTTTCTATGACTTTCATGGTTCCAAATTAAAGATTAACCTTAAAAGTTATTGGTGGTAAAAGTTATACGTACACAGTCTGATCTTGTCCATTACTTTCCACTTACTCGGTATGATCATGTCCAAAACTTAGGCCTCCTTTTGGAATGGATTAAAAGTAAAGGAATTTGAAAGGATTTTTGAACATAGGATTAAATCCTACTAGTTCCTTTAAAATTCCTATGGACTTCCCTCCCCTATATCAATTTTAGAGGAAAATAAGTATGAGGTTCGACCTCATGCGTCCTTTCATTTATGTCTTAGGATTCCTATGTTTTTTTTGTGTATATCCAAACACATTTTTGGTGATTTTCTTGTACTAGTCCATCTCATCCTGTGCTCTCGCACGGGTTAGAGTTTTATTGGTAGATGTAGATTTAATTCTTAGTAATATTAGATGTCAGTATTTTAATTCATCTTTCGTAATGACGTTATGGGTGATTTACGTGCAAATTTAGAAATTGATTTAATTTTTCTTTCGTGATAGCATATTAGGTAATTTATATGCAGATTTAGGGCTGATTTTAGTTTATTTTTTATAATGGCATTGTGAGTAATTTATATGCAAATTTAGGGGTTATTTAATCCATATTTTATAATGGCATGGTGGGTAATTTTTATGCAAATTTAGGGTGGGTATTTTAATCCATATGTTATAAGAGCATGGTGGGTAATTTTTATATAAATTTAGAGGGTTATTTTATTTCATCTTTCATAATGGCATGGTGGGAAATTTTTATATAAATTTAGGGAGTTATTTTATTTTATATTTCATAGTGCCATGGTGGGTAATTTTTTAGAAAATATAATAGATCTAATGACTACTATTATTAGAGTCATATGATGAACGGCCGAATGTTTCTGATTTTTGTGAGAATTTCTAAGATTTATCTTGTTTTCTAGCGTGTATGGTGAGGATTAACGTGGAGGCTCCAAAAGGAGCCTCTAATTAGCAACATTAAGATAATAGATTCAGTTGCACGGCCATTACAATTTATGTTTTCCTATTCAATTCCTTTGATCTGAGAATTCTATATTTTCTCTTTGGCACGTGGGAATTTTAAATGAATCTCATATGAGTTTCGTAGAAAATAGTTCAATCTCGTAGAAAAAAAAGATTTTGGAGAAAAAAATCTCTCAAGTACAAACGGCGTATTGTGAGAGACATATGTAACATAGAGATACATAGCAAATAATGGTACAGCTGCGCACAATTAAAAATTAAAAACAGGCATACAGCAAGAACCCGGCATGCCCGCACGTTTGGCCGAGAGAGGGGCTCGAGCTCGAGCACACAGAAAAAACCTTCCATTTGGAGCCAAGCCAGCGGTGTGCGCCAAGTACTACTTCTTAGACTATCTCTAACAGACTGATTAAAAGAATGGTCTATCGATCTAACTATTTTTCTCTATCTACAGCAGCGCTATGCAATATCGATTTGTACTAGAGACAATTCATTTAGACACTCCATTAAAGACGTACGTTAGTCGTCCTTACCTGGTGTTGCATGCGTAATACTATATTCTAATGGTGTCTAGCTCCCTTCAACATAGTATATAAACACCGGCAATAATCAATTAATCAACTCCTCCAACTAGTGTTATAAGCGTCCAAACCAATCATTCCCATGGACTAAGCAAGGCCTCCCCCTGGAATCCATCTAGGAAACATGACAAAGATGGGAGAGTTCGATGGAAAGCCAATCAAGGGCACAGAATTTTATAGACAGGAAAATTTAAAATCATCAGAGTGATCGAGGCACCAGCAGTTGTCTCAATCGAGAACCGAAAGGTTTCTTATCTATCTATGTATAATTATATATCCATATATATGCATCAATCTGTTTGTTTATTTGTGCATGGCAGCGGTAGCCGCTTCTGGCTTCTGCTGTCCTGCAGCTAGGCCATGGCCGTGCGCGCTGGGCTATAAAATATGCATGGCGACACTGTACGACCGGGGTTGCGATACGTACGAGGCAGGCATGCATGCAGATGCAGGCGGGTGCTAGGGACGGCAACCCATGCACGCCCACCGGCGTGCCATGTAGGCGCTCCTCTAGGGAGAGACCGGGAGCTAGCAGACACAGCCAACTATGGAGGACGTTCGACGCAGCTAGCGCGCTTTGATGTCACACAGACGACCGAGGCGAGAGGAGTTTTGAAGCATGGAACAAATGCCTTGTAACCGGTAGCAGTGCGCGGCTAATTTAAGAAACCCCGTTTAATTCTGGCAGTTCACTCTGCCTGACAAGCCACACTTTGTGGTCAAACGGGCGGGCACATGCATGCATGGTACAAGTGGATTACTTTTTTTGGTCCCATCTTTAGGTTGAGTCAGAGCACATCATTAACGTATCGTCTAAATTCAAATTCTACTACTATGTAGCTACAATGTCATTTTCATATTATAGACAACCATATAGACGATCTGCTGAACTTGATCTTAGGTCTCATTATCATGCTCTATTTGGCAGGCCACACTTCTCTATTGAAATGGTTTTTCAGATGGAGTTGAAGCCATTGGGAAAAAACTTTTGGCAAAACAACTTTCTAACGGCCATGTAGTAAATTTAGGTGCATAAAAGGGATGCATGAGAAGCTCGGTGAAACAATTTTTTGGCTTATTGTTTGGAGTGTAAATTGTTTTATTTGGTTGGTGGGGATGAAGCTATTTATTTTTTTACTTGTTTAGTGAGGTGTTATAAAAAACAGTGTAGAAAACTGCGAAGAACCCCTCGAATAAGTCTTTGATTTTGTCCCACATTATTATCTTGGCTCTTTGACCATGGTCAATACATATGCACCTTTTGTTCTCATGCATAAGGTGATTTTCTACATATTGGACTAGATTTGGGATGTTATAATTTGCATCGGTAACTTCCAAAGAAAATAATCTGAAAACGTATGAAATTTATGGGTTATTTTGCAATCCAATGTTGTGTGATTATTGTTTAAGGTATGGCTATAGTATTTGTTAGGTATATAAGGCGCCAATGATACCATCGCACTAGTTTCAGCTCTGCGCATCTAAATTCTACTAGCGCGCTGAATTCACATTAAATAAGAAGGGGGTTTACCTAATCTGTGATGTTTTATGTAGTACGGAGTATATATTTACTTGATTTGTGTAATTAGTTCTAACCAAAATGTTGCCATTGTATGACAAATAAAACAAACTTTATATTCCTTTGGTTCCCGTAACAACCTATCCCCTCTATTTTTATCAAAAACAACATGCAATCAACCAGCACATGTTGCCCCTACCACCACTAAGGTTCCTTGCTTAGGCTAGGAAGTTTTTTGTGAAGCCTTCCAATCAATGGGACATCTAAATTTTTGCCACTTTTACGGATGTCAACTAATTACTGACATGGCAAACGTGTTGCCACCCACCTCGTTAGAGTGGCAATAAGTTAAACATTCCCTAATCGACTCCATCTTCTCGAAAGAATGTATATATTCTCACTATCTACTCTCTCCCTAAAAAAAGAGAATTTCTCTGATTAAAAACAAAAGGGAAAACAGTTAATTTATTTGGAAATTGGAACCAGCTACATAAATCCAGAAGCCCCAGATCTTACAGCTAGTAGTTTTGGCTTCCAGACCGATGAGAAAACAAGGGTACCCCCTGGTCTGGAACCCAATAAAACACCTACCAACTCCATCTCCTTCCTGGAGCTCCCCTCGCACCCTCCCTGCATGATGCAATCCTAAAGAAAGCTGCTGAAACATAAAGAAAGCTGGTAGAAAGCTGCGTCCCCTCTCCCCCTTTGGTGTTGTCTGTGTAGCAGCAAAGCCAAAAAAACAACACTGCTCCTCCAAAGACCTTTTCCATCGTCCCCTCTCCCTCTCTCTCTCTCTCTCACCTCTCTCAAATTCATTTCTAGCTGTACCCACATCTCTCCCCGGCCCTTTTGTTTTGTTTATTATTCACACATCTCTCCTCCGTCCTCACACTCTCTCTCTCGTCTGGTCCGGCGAGCCCTCTCTCTCCTCTGTATCATCTATCTATCCCAGTGATCTATCTACCTCCCTCCGCCGGGCTCCAAGCTTATATAGAGACGCCTGAATTCCATTGCCCCATTATTCCCATCGCCCAACCTCAATCACTGCACCTCCCACGCTTCTGAACTGTGATCGCGGTCCAAGAACACGGCCGCCGGAGAGAGATTCGTTGATTTGGTTGGGGCTGGCATTGATTGATTGATCCAGCAGACCGCGAAGGGACGGGAGAGAGGGAGGAAGCGAAGAAGGCGGCACCACCAATCCACCATGCTGAGTTCTTGCGCGCCGCCGACGGTCCTGCCGCCCCCGGAGGCCGGGGCCGCGCCGCCGGAGCCGTTCCGGTCGCTCCAGATCGCCACGGCCAGCGGCGCCGGCGCCAAGAAGAAGCGGCGGCCCGCCGGCACTCCTGGTAAGCGCCCGCCCGCCTGCCTGCCTGTGTCTCAAGCAACATGCATCCAATTACGCACCACGTAATAAGCGGAGTACTCCACTTATTAAAAAAAAGAACGATTTTTTCAATAAAAAAAATCCTCACTCGGCCATCCGCCGGCATGCAGACCCCGACGCGGAGGTGGTGTCGCTGTCGCCGCGGACGCTGCTGGAGTCGGACCGGTACGTGTGCGAGATCTGCGGGCAGGGGTTCCAGCGCGACCAGAACCTGCAGATGCACCGGCGGCGGCACAAGGTGCCGTGGAAGCTGCTGAAGCGGGCGGCCGGGGAGGCGGCGCCGCGGAAGCGCGTGTTCGTGTGCCCCGAGCCCAGCTGCCTGCACCACGACCCCGCGCACGCGCTCGGCGACCTCGTCGGCATCAAGAAGCACTTCCGCCGCAAGCACAGCGGCCACCGCCAGTGGGCCTGCGCGCGCTGCGCCAAGGCCTACGCCGTGCACTCCGACTACAAGGCGCACCTCAAGACCTGCGGCACCCGCGGCCACACCTGCGACTGCGGCCGCGTCTTCTCCAGGTACGGCGATCGACGAACGGGAGCCGATCGATGGGTAATATGCCTAATTAGGGGGGAAATGACTAATTAGGGATCCCTCTCCCTCCCTCCAGAAAGGCGTGATGATTTTTGGTAGAAATTTTGCGGGGTCCGTCTACTGTACCTTTATCGCCTCTCTCTCTCTCTCTCCTCTCCTGGCGTCCGTCGTCAAGAGGAGGAAGAGGAGAGAGACGGGAGGGAAGGGACAGGCACAATTCCCGAGGGCGTAGCAGCACAGGCCTGCCCTGCCCTGTTTCAGCCATCAGTGTACGTGTAGTCGCTCGCGTACACGTACGACGTCCGTTGCTTTTCGCGTTTGCTGCCGCCACGCCAATGCCAGTGATGACGACAATGCCCATTGCCATGGGGCATGGCCTTGGGTATGTGTGTACGTACGTACGTACGTACGTCGGGTGGGTGGGCTACTCCGCTTGGCTCTTGCAAGGCCTCCATTGAATGCGCCCATCCATGGGAACCAACCAAATGGCCCCAAAAGCTCGCGCCCGGCCTGACACCGAGAGAGATCGCACAGCCCCTGATCGCCCGCTTGGCTTCTCTCGGTCACGCATCCTTGTCTGCTGCCAGCACCCGGCGATTGCTTGCAAGTCGGATCCCATTAAACCCTATCGTCTATGCAGCTTCAGCCACACAGGCATCGATCGCCATTTAAACCCTCGGCAGCTCGGCGGAGCATGCAGCTCGCACATACAATACACCATTAACATACTGCCATTCATATGATGCGCCGGCCTTACAGGGTGGAGAGCTTCATCGAGCACCAGGGCACGTGCAACGCCGGCCGGCAGCGGGCGGAGGCGCCGTCGTCGCCGGCCAGCGGAGGTGGGGGCACCGGCGGGTTCGGCGTGCCGACGGCTGCCTCCACGTCGCAGCAGCAGCGGCGGCAGCTCCACGCGGCCATGTCGCGGACGGCGTCCAGCGCAAGCCCGTCCAGCGGCGGCGACCAGGTCGCCTGGCCTGCTGCCCCGGCGAAGGCGAGCCCCGCGGCATTCCACCACGGGTTCGACCCGGCTCTGTCGCCACCGGATCCGGCGCCGCACGAGCGTCCCGGCGCCCACAGCCTGGAGCTGCAGCTCATGCCGCCGCGAGGCAGCTGCGCCGCTGGGGGAGGCGGAGGCACCGGCACCGGCATGTGCTTCGCCTCGCCGCATTTGCCCGCGGCCGCGCTTGTGCCGCCCCAGCTGGGCGCCGCCGCAGACCCGATGCGGCTGCAGCTGTCGATCGGGTTCGGCGGCGGCGAGATTTCGATGTCGGCGTCGGCTGCGGCGGCGAGGCTGAAGGAGGAGGCCCGGGAGCAGCTGCGGCTGGCGGTGGCGGAGAAGGCCGCGGCCGAGGAGGCCCGGGCGCAGGCGCGGCGGCAGGCGGAGGTGGCGGAGCAGGAGCTGGCGAGCGCCCGGCGCATGCGGCAGCAGGCGCAGGCGGAGCTGAGGCGCGCGCACGCGCTCCGGGACCACGCCGTGCGCCAGGTGGACGCCACGCTGCTGCAGGTCACCTGCTACAGCTGCCGCTGCAGGTTCCGGGCGCGCGCGGCCGCCGGCGCCATGAGCTCCGAGGTGGCCAGCTACGTCTCCTCCGTCGTCACCGAGGGCGAGGTCGACGACGACCGGCGCCTGCACATGCGGCACCAGTACCACCCGCTGCTCAGCGCCGACGACGTCGCGCCCGGCCACGCTGATAGGATGATGATGGACATCAACTAGCGCGGCGGCCGGCCGGCCAGCTCGTGTGCCATTGCCAGGCCCATGCATGCAAATTAAAGATCTTTTTTTTCTTCATCTTCTTGTGCTTCTTCTTCTTCCCCAGCTCGCCCACTTCGATCTCTTCTGGCTGGCTAGCTGCTACGTACCTTATTAGATCCGGCAGGCAGCTGCATGAATGCATGCATGGTGGTGTGGTTAATTAGATCAATGAGACATGGTGATGGGATCTGCATGAGGCAAGTGAAGAAATTTAACCAGCTGCCGCGAGATGAGGAGGGGATCGTGCGTGTCTAAAGCTAACTGCGACGACGTGCATGGAACCTTTCGCTTGTTTGCTTGCTGTTGGAGTTTCTTACAATAACATTTGTTCGATCCATGGATCGGTTCAGGGGACCGGCCGGGGCGTTTCGGCAGCCGTGCGTGCATGGCGAAACCGAGAGATGAGAAGGATGCATGCCGGCCAGCTCTTGCCACCTGCCGTCATTTCATCAGCTCAGCTGCTAACATGTTCTTGAGAGTTGCCTCATACGTTAATAACAGGTAATGCATTCAGTTTCAAGCGTCTAATAATCGCCTGATCGAGTAGTAGCCAGTAGGTCAGGTTTCTTTCTTTACAGTTGACGGCACAACCAAGACTGACTGAGTTTTAGCCCAACCCCAGCGGAAGAATATGAGGGGACAGTGAGTGAGGCTGCCGGGGGCCGAGGTGCAAAAATGCTCACGTCCCCACCGGCTGGCGGCGAGGTCTCCAAGGGAGCCCGGCCGGTGGAGGCGCACTATTGCAGCTCGATCTCAGCCCCAGACGACCCGACGGCCGCTCGCCGGCCAGGTCAGAGACGACGACGACGCACATGACAATAAATAAATGGGCAAGGGGAAGCAGATGTGGACGCATGGTTTTCAGTGCCCTGCCACTACTACTCACTTTTCTGGGCCACCACCCACCGTACGCACCCCTCCTCTCCTCTCCTAGCTCTCCCCGTTTGTCTGTCTCGCTCTGTACCGTGCACTGAAAGATAGGCAGAAAGTGTTACTGCCCGTGTCTGCGCCTGCACTGCGTGTGGGGCGGCGCTGCCTCCTGCTCCTGCTGCCACTGTAGCGCCCGGCCGCTGCTGCCACCACTCTACGCTACGCTACGCAACGGCATTCACGACGCACCGCACGGCCCTCTCGGTGCAGAGCCTGCTGAAGATCTACTACCATGTACTATACCGTCGTCAATCCGAGATGAATAGATCGCCCATGATCTGTTGCGATGCGAGATGGAGGTGTTCTGCAGAAGGCTACTACTAATCTACTATGCTGCTACTGCTGATAGGAGTACTATAGAGGAGTCGATCTCTAGACCGGCTGGCTGCTGGCCGGTGGAACGAGGAAGGAATAGTATGCATACGGCCGGTGGATCGTCAATGGAATATATATGGATTGCGAGCTAGTAGTAGCTAGCTTCACGTTCACAGCACAGTGGGGTTTGTTTTTTCTTATGGCATGTGAAGGGCACTGAGGAATATATTCCTTGGTGTGCACGCAGGTGACGCGCCCAGTAGTCGTCTACGCGGAGTCTGTCTACCGGGCTTTCGGGTGAGGATCGAATCCATCACCCGAAATTCACGCCTCCACGTGCTTTCTTCCGCTGCTCCTTCTCCCCTTAATCCTACCATGTCCACACATCCTTTCTTCCTCGTCGCGGTCGCCTCCTCCTCACCATGTCGCCCCTGTCCCGCCCTCCGACCGCGGCTCTGACGACTCCCACCGCCAGATCCGCCAGCGCCGCCCCCTTCCCACGCTAAGCCGTCTTCGCCGGGGTGGCGAATCGTCGCCCTGCCTTCAGCGCCGGCCCGGCTCTGACGGCGTCCCAGCCGCCGCCACCGCCCACCACCAGCTAACCGAGGCAAGCGGGAGGAGAAGAGGACGCCCCCGCCGCCGGCACCGGCCCAACCGGACTCCTCCGCCACCCGCAGCCGGCGGTTAATGCCGCCCTGCCGGGTCGATCCGCCACCTCCTCTGGCCCGCCGGCCTCCCCAGACACTTCCTCTATGTCCGGAGATCACAGGTAACCTCCCATCCCCGAAACCCCGAACCCTAACCCCACTCCAACCCAAACCCCAACCTCGCTGGCCGGAGTTGGAGAAGAGTGTGGCGTGGCGGCATTCTTAGATCAGTTGAAAAAAGTTCCTCTGCTATATCCGTGTGTGGTGTGCTACCATGGAAAGGAAGATTGTATTGTTCGTCAACGTCCGTCTCTGCTGCCCCGCGGTCAGATGCGCGCCACTTAGGCTATCTTTATAGTATGATAATGATCTGGCAAACTAAACTTTCTGGCGCCCCAGCTCAGATTTCCACTTGCTCTGACTTCAGACCTGCCTTCAGGGGAGACTGCTGGAGAGGGAGATCAAACTATAGCTAGCTAGGTTGCTCTGACAATTAATTGTACGCCTAATAAACTAGTAGCTAGCTTCAACTCGGCAAATGATTATATGCTAAAACGAATCAACACACCAATACCCCATACTGTTATTGCATTGTCTCATTAAATACACTGCTATCATATCGACCAATTTAACTCCTCCCACAAACATATAACCATACCTAATAAGTAATCAAAATAGCAAACTGAGGATAAATACTTTAACCTGAGAAGGGGAACGCCACATAGATTTTCCACGTGGGAATACAAGCTCGAGGAACACAACAAACTACATCCTAGAAAAGAAAACCAGTTATGCCACTCACATTTGAGCCCTGCACTAGGAGTTACTCTAGGGGATGATGGCCTTACCAAGAATTAATTTTGAACAAGGGTTGGCTAGGAGTTTTTTCCCTGGAAAGGACGGGTGTGGCGACTAGGAGAGAGCGCCAGTACAAAATGGATTTCTATTGTGCAGGGCCAATTATGTGGCTATATTGCATTTGCATATTTAGGTAAGAAAAGCTACTCAGGACTCCACAATAATCTGTGATGCGGATAACACCCCTGCGCATGTAGTACGAACACAGTACCGCGTCACGCCACGGCAACATCTCAGCGTGCTGCTCTCCTTTTTATGCCGCAGATGCACGTACACTCGAAGCGGCTTTGGATCCTTCAGCATGATCGCAGTTGGTCCAGCATGCATTTTTTTCAGGCACTTTAATTTTGCTGTGTCACAAAATGCTCCGCGGGCAGGGCTGCAGACCTTGAGTTGCGCTTGTCAGGGCATTTGTAGCTTTCACAATATTTTTGGAAATTCTTATAACTCTTCGTTGCTTTGTGCTGGGCTTTCTTTTCCTTACTTTTTTTTTCCTTTTGCTTGTTCTTCCTTCAAGTTCGAGGGTGATCATCTCTAAATGAAAGTATTAGGACATTTTTGATCCATGCCACTCTGGGTTTTGAAATTTGACTTCATGTTGTAAATTATACCCCCTATGAAACCAATTTTGTTAACATATTAAACTGTTCAAAACCGTGCAAAACACCCCCATAGATAGGCATATCTAGATTCCACGTGTTAGTGCTACCTCTCCCTTTGCCTTTAATTTTTCTTCTAGCCTTTCCATTATGCCCAGGGATGAAACTAGGATGGATATGTGCGGATATAAATACAAATAATTATTTTTCTCTCGGATTGGATTCAGGTGCAGATAATTTGGATATTGCTGTACATATCATCGCCATTACTAATATCCAATTTTGAATCTCTAAATGAATATGGATACTGGACGGATATTACTATTCGTTCGTTTATTGTCCAGACCCCTTTAGACAGACGGATACTCGGGAAATATCCGTCCCAATTTAATCCCTATTTGTGCCGCTTAGACGTGATGTCGCGTCCATTCTACACACCGCTCGCCTCACATGATTCATGGCTCTCTGCCCAGCAGAGCATCAACCGTTGCTCCTCCTACCAAATCCCAACGGCAATTACTATGGTACACCACAATAATTGTGAGCCATTCATTTTAAATTTAAATGGATAAAATCAAGTATTACCTCATAAAAAGTAATGCCTTGTAATAATAAAAAACTATTTATTTAATTATAATATTGAAAATAGGATAAACGTTGATAACTAACTGTACCACGATATAGCAAGTCTTGTGTGATCTATTTTCTAAATGAACGTGACAACCCATTCGTTCTTTTTTGAAGCGTGACACCCCTTCGACAACCTATTGACATGATCTTTCTTTTCTAAAAATGTGACACCCCTTGCTCACGGTTGCCTTTGCACATGTATGATTCAACGTGTCACCTCAAACTAAGAATGAAAGCTTTATTCAATATCAATATCGAAAATAGGATAATAATGTCCATAACTAACTACCGTGGTCTACCAAGATTGATTTGTTTTACCGAACCCATTAATGTGATCTATTTTCTGACTGAACGTAACAGCCCTTGCACAACGTGAGTGGACGTGACACCATCTCGATTTCCCTTGCACACGTACTAGTGGAGGCAGACCGATGAGCAGGTATATGAATGAACAAAATATTGTACCCATCAAGTAGAACAGGTCTTAGAATGGGTGTATACGGGATTTAATCCGGACTAAGTACACCTGCTATTTCTGTCTTGCAGTGTATTTAGACTAAATCAAACCCGGCCGTCCGTCGAACTACCCAAAAGGTCACTCGATGTAACCATCACCCAGGGATACTGACATCATGCACGTTAAGCCTTCGAAAGAGCCACAATAATTACAACAACACATCATTTCATACAAACATAGATTGATTTGTTACAAAATATTTGCTCAAAATGGGTACAATCATACTGAAATAGAGCTCCAAAATAATTTCGCAGCAGAAATCATAACATAATACCGATATACTCTTGCAGCAAAAATAAAACATCGAGCTATGACATTGAGCCCACCATTGTCATTCTCGATCATGAAATTCCTGAAATAAAAATATCAACAACGTAGGGTAAGTACGTGAAGTACTCGTAGGACTTACCCGTGGACGGTTTCAACCCGACACATTTAAGAGTATGCAGGGCTTTTTGTGGACTTGACTCTAATCCGCTTAAGCTTACTAAAAGTGAGTCCTTACTTTCAAGTGTCATTCATTTTTTACAGTATAAGCCTCATTTGGTTCATTATAGTTATCATCGTGATCATAATTCATATATCTCATCATCTCAACATATATGTCAACATAAGGTAACTTGCAGGCTTGTAAACATACAAGTACAAACATGTAATATAAAAAGCATGATTAAAATAAATAAGATATTAAAATTATTACTACGTTAGAACGTTAGTGGCATTGGCATTCCCACACCTGGTGGACATCATCGATTCGAATCGATTTTAATTCTCGGGAATAACTATCATGCTAGGGGTATATGCTTACTAGCCATCGCGTTTCCACGTATAGTCCTCATCTTCACCTGTCTTGTCCCAAGATTCAAAGCGCCCCCACCTAACCCCCGGGTTGTGCCCCCTCAGGAGCGATACCACAGTGCCCTAGGTCAGCCCTCCTTCGAGTACAAGCGCCCCCAGGCCCATCGGCCTCCAGCAAGTGGATGGGCGGCACCTCGAAAACTCCGGACAAACCCAGGTAAGACTTCACCGGTCTCATATCCCAGTTAAGCAATCTAGCAATGTTATGCCGACCAATAGGCGATCAACGGACGGGCCTTAAACGACTCAGGCGGAGTCCACCAAACCATTCACATCATTTTTCATCGTAATATACCCATATCTCCGCTCGGTCTCATCTTTTCATCAAATTATATCGTATTGTTTTTGTCGGAGCGGACGTGCTCCTGGTCGGGTGGCGGAATGCACCCGGCCGAGATCCTAAGTACTAAGAGTAGTTAGGGGGAGCGATCGTTGTTAGCTGGTCAATGGTGGCACGATGGTGACGAGAGGGTTTAGAGTGGTTCGGGCCGCTGGAGCGTAATACCCTACGTCCACTGTGGATGTGCTCTTGTATTCCTATCTGTAGGTAAAGACAGTGAAGATTGTGTGCTTGTGCTTGGTCTGAGGAGACCGTGGAGCGTGTCCTCTTGTGTTGCGTATGCCTCCCCTTTTATAGCCAAGGGGGGCATGTACATGGTGGCCGGGCCCCGACAGGTGGTCCCGGCCCATTTCCTCTATGCTATAGCTCTATCTTGTGCCTGATGTCCAACGCTCCCATGCTTTGCGCCTGTACCACCGACGTGACTTGGTATGGCCTGGAGATTCGCCATATCGTCCTGTCGTCTGGATACGGCGCCGCGCCGTCCTTCCTTACGCCGCCCTGTCCCATCGGCTGCTAAACCCGCTGAGAGGCTTCAGAGGCCGAGGGGCAGGCGATGCGCACGCGTGACAGGACAGGGCGCTCGTAGTAGCGTTGTAGCGCCGCTACCTAGTATTAGGCTGAGCGCGGCCGCCGCGCGTGGCGCGGCTCATGATGAGTACAGCGTACTTGTTTACTCAATATAGACCCCAGTGTAGCCGGGGAAATCAACTGTAGTGCCCTGCTATCGCCGTCGCGCCTTGGTAAGGCGCGCCCCTTTGCTTCGCCGCCGCCGCCTGCCAGCGGCGGTGCCAGCGGCGAAGGGGGCACGCCCGTCTGACAGCGGCGGCGTCGGCGGGCAACGGGGGCACGCCCGTCTGACACTCGTGGTGTCAGCGGCATCGGGGCGCGCCTGCCTGACAGCGGCGGTGTCAGCAGCATCGGGCACGCCCACCTGCCCGCAATAAATGCAGCAGGTGGGCGAGGCGCCCGCCTGAAGGCCCCGCCACGTGCCCTATGGGCGCGTGGCAGCGCGAGACCTTCCCGTGCCCTGTGGGCACGTGGCGGCCCCGGACCACCGAGGGCGCTGGCTCCGGACCTTACCGTGCTCTGTGGGCACGTGGTGCCCCCGGACCACCGAGGGCGCTGGCTCCGGACCTCCCCGTGCCCTGTGGGCACGAGGCGGCCCCGGACCACCAAAGGTACGGGCTCCGGACCTCTGAGAGGTCCAGACCTCACCTTCCCCTGAGGGACTCCTCGCGTGGCTGGGGGAGGCTCGGCCCACAGGGGAGGTCCGGGGCCTCCCCTGTGGGCCGGGTGCGCGGCCCAGCTTTTCCAAGGAGTAGGCCGGGCCCATCTGTACGCGGCCTTAGGCCCTCCTTGTACTGCAGTACTTACCCTCCTTAGTGATCTTTGTCTATTGTAAGCGGGTACCCGGTTAGCTGGGTACCGACAGTTTTAACATTTAAATTTTGTAAAACAATTTTGAGTCATATCATCTCTCGAGTGAATATCTTCACTCGTCTTCTACCGTCTAAGCATGGCTAAGCATAGACTTTGATCTATCCATTCTACATAGGTTATCAGGTATTTATGCAGGTGGGGTTTCAAACTACTCCTGAACGTAAATGAACAATCAAATAAAGGGTGGTGAGACTCCCTAAGTAGGTGTATATGCCTAAAGGGCCTTCCTTTATTGTTGATAGCTTGAACAAACTAAACTAAAGTTAGTTTGTCGGGTTGTGAGGCTTTGCCCCAGGCAACCACTTGATCACTTGGACAGCTTCTCTTTCCAAATACCATTTCAGGGGCCTACAGGTGGTATTTGGGTCTTAGTTGGTCTTTTGGACACCGTTGCTTGAAGTAGCTCCACGCACTTGCTTCTTGATCATGTATCTGCAATGAGCGTCGCTATATAAAAGGTATGCATGATGCAGCGAAGGAGATGCCTAAATATCAAGCACACGTATGAACAACCATTTCAGGGACAGATAGAAAGATGATTGATAAACTATTAGAAAGAAGTGCTATTGTGGACATAGAGCAATCATAAATGCAAAGAATCATACACATACAACTAGCACATAGCTAATCCGAAGGATGGCATGTTAATGTTTTGACCCTAGGAAGACAAGCAATAGTTATTTGGTTCCTTAGATTACTAAAATACATGCATAACTTGTTGCATTTATTCCAGTTCAGCTAGTCAACATATCATGCATGGTATAAGAGAGGAACACATGATAGGTTGCTAACTCCAATTCACTCTTATCATACCAAATATAAACAAGCATTGAATCAAGCATACAGTGAACCAATTACGTATATTTTGACTTATTTGAGTTATTGCTATCTATACTTCGACATTGCAATACTTTTATGGCAAGGGATTTGCAACCTAGGCATATAAGGATGAAACATGCATGTGAACTATACTCAAGGTTTCATTTTGACATAACAAAAATTAAATATACCGAGTGGAGCTTATACCAACGTAGCATTTGTCATTTTCAAAACACATAGTAAACAGTAAGCAAAACATAGGGTTAGCACATAAATGTTCGCAGACTCATCCAACAGTGCGTGTGAATGTCGGAAAGCAAAGGGCTAGATCTGCAAAAGTTCACGGCTCGGGTCAATATGCGAAACAGTCACAAATCCAAGGGGTTGTTTATAAGACCTACTACTCATAGAAAGCAAGGACGCAAATATAGAAAATGGGGAGGGGTTTTCTGTAAACCACCTCGTCTTCTACCTTCGGCCAAGGACACCGCGTGAGCAGGGAGGAAAGGCGGCGCTCCACCGGCGGTCTGAGAGCGTGTTCCCGGCTGCGGCGAACCTTTCCGCCAAGCTATCGTCGCGCGGGGTGGAGCGAGCAGGCGTACCGAGGAGCATGAACCGGGTGGCAGCAGTGCGCGGGCTCGGAGGCGACGCCGGCTCGATCCGGCAGCGTAGGCGAGGTGGGGAGCCGCGGAGGCGCTCGGGAGCTGCGCGGGGAGGAGACAAATCCGTCGGTGGAGGGATTTAGGCGATGTAGACACCGGAGGGTGGTCCTCCGCTGCGGCAAATGGCGGCCATGGCGGTGGGGACTGGGCGCCACGTGTGGAGGGCGCTCGCGGCGGAAACGGGCCCCGGGACCTTAGGGATTCGGTAGATGAAGGTGCGGCGAGCGCAGTGCGTGCGTTGGACGGAGCGGAGACGGCTTGAGCTGGCTGGGGGCATCACACTACCCATATCATTGTACCTATAGGTAATTTTCGCCCTTACCATACATAAATATATCCTGCTCAATTAATTAAGTCCAAGTAAGTGCAGGTTGACCCAAAACAATTGGAGGACATGTCGTATTCCTTGTATTCATGCATATTTGATGATTTGCGGTTTTGATTATGTCATATACTCATTAGTTTGTGTTCTTGAATATGTCTATAATGGGCATCAAACCAGGTACGGGATACCAATTAGTTGAGTTTTCACTAGTGGGCGTGGGTATAGGTATAGGAGCGGGTGTAAATGTATGATGGAACTACTAGCCAGTACTTATCATTGCCATTCGGACTTGCAAAAAATCTTGCCACATTCCCTCACATGTCACCAGCCTCCAGCATGCCCAACGACAATGGCATCCATGCTCTCATCCACTTTCGCCAATCACTCCACCTCGCTAACCTCTCAATTCCATGCCCCCTACTAGCACCGCCGACACCCGGCAATCCATAGCTGAACAACGCCTAATGGCGTTCTTGCTTCCTCACTCCCATCTCTACATCCATCTCCACCTCCAAGCCAAGCTACCTTCCCTTCCCTAGAGCTTCTTCTAAGTTGAGTGGCCATCAACCTCCCTCCACAAAAACGCCCTAAAACCTAAGCTCCCATGGTGTTATGCTCGGTGGAATTTCCTGCAAGTGGTTAGATATGCAAGTCGGTATCTTGGGGTGTTTTGTGGATGAACTAATTATTTATAGTGGCATGCCATTCTAGTTCATTTTATCACCTAAATTATTTGCATAGAATTCGATCTAGTTCATTTTTGCCACTTTTTAGGTCAATCAAGTGACTAAAACAAATGAGACTTGCTTCCCTACAAGTGGTGGAAAGAAGGTGTGATACAAATAAAATTAAGTGACCATTTCAAGATTTCATGATTCGGAGGGGAAGAGCTTAGTTCATTAGTTAGCCATAACAATTGAACTTTTCTATTAACAAGGGTCAATTAAGCACTTCCGCCCTCCTTTTTATTTTGTTCTAATTTATTTGCATTGAAGGACCAAGAACTAGAGTAATAAAAAAGGAAGACCAAATGCCACAAAAACCTTATAAATATGACGATTTAGTAGCCAAAATCAAATCTAAGACCAAAATACAGTCACTATAGGAAAACCTACCTGTAGATACGCTTTATTTATATAATAGACACATTTTATTTCATATCTACATCAATGTTAACATGTTTTTTAAAACGTGCTAGGAGCGTCTTCGCAAGCACCGCGTCAAAGATTGTAGAGACAGATTACTGTAGCGTATCTATAGTTGACAGAGACGTTTCATAGAAACGTTACATGCATGTCTATGCATTTTAATACACTTTTATAAATACATTTATACAACGTGTCTATTGACCGTTGTTGCATTTTGTAAAAACGCTTTAATATGTGTTTAAAAATAGTAAAAATATTTATTACTACAGGATGTGACTTTTGTGCAATGCAATCGCTAAGAATCGAGCCCATGACCTCATACCTCATGTAATGGCTTCCCACCACTAGACCACCATATCACACATGAATAGTTAAGTAATGCACTCTTTTTATATTTACTATTAACGAATTTTAACTTCTCAATACCGTGTCAAATAACGTCTTTATGCGTCTATAGACACGCTTGTCTGATACGCTTTATGTGTGTCCCTATACTATTGACGGTTGAAAACGTGTCTTAATTCGTGTTATTTTAAGATACTTTTAAGTTGTATCAAAAAACATATTTACATGCATATACACGTTTGTTTGACATGTCTGATGTCGTGTCTAGATGCTACTGATGGTTAATAGCGTAGCTAACTACGTGTCATGTTGAGATGTTTTAAATAACATAACAACAAGCGTCACTTCATGTCTTTCGACACTCTAATCGTGTCTAACATCGTGTCAATTTGAGACATTCCGAAAAACATGTCAAAAAACATGTTTACATCTTTTGCATGGTGACGCTTTAACCAGCGTTGCTACCAAAACGTATCTAAGAAAGCCTCCAGTAGTGAGTCGTTACACAGACCTCGTGAGAATCGTATAGTACTCAACACCCAGAGATAACAAGAAGAACTTGAACCCCATTGTACGATCATCACTAAACATGCAGCGGTGCAGCGCCAATATAGAATGTCCCATCGTTAATGCCACACCACCAGTCAGCAGACTACATAGACGCCCCTCTTCCTGAATTGCTATGTGAGGAGTTCTGCATAATGATGTTGTCGCATGAGCGATTAGAGAAACCAATCCATCTATCAAGAGACTCCTCCACTGCTTTACTCTGGCACATGTTTATTATCCGATTCTGGCCATGTAGGTGCACCTCCTTTGTCGGTTTAAAGTTAAGTGTTTTTTTCCTTCATTTTGTTTTCTTTTTTTTCTTCAACTCTTTCTATCTTTCATTCATTGATGCCCATTTACGTTTCTTTTCGTCTATATTATAGTGTATTTTTCTATTTCCTTTTTGTTGGACCAAAACATCTTCACACATGTCTTTTTTCCCATTTGATTTTCTCCTCCGTTCCCTTTCTTATTTCTTATGTCATCCTGCCTACTTTGAAATTCCTTTTGATACTATAATAACTATGTCCGCAATGTATTTGTTTAAGTTGTATATTTGTTCCATGAGTTTATGATTTGTTTATGTATAGTACTCCCTCCTTTCACAAATGTATGACACGGTTGATTTTTTCCACAACTTCCGTCACTCGTCTTCTTGAAAACATTTCACAATTTATCATTAAATTTGTTGTAATTTGATTTATTACTAAACATAGTTTGAGTATGAGTTGTGCTTTTATATGTTTGAACAATTTTTTTGAATAAGACGAGTGATCGAAGTTGTGGAAAAAAGTCAACCGTGTCACACATTTGTGAACAGAGGCAATAATATGTTGTTCCTTAAGTTTGTATATATAGTTTTAGGTGTACAAATATTTATTCTATGAGTTGGTAAATTTGTTTGGAGGTGTATAAATCCTTTTTCTGTGGGTTCATATAAGTTGTTCTAGGTGTAAACATTTTTGTTTCTTAAGTTTGTATTTTTGTTCTGTCTGTATAGATATTTGCTCTGGAGATCATATGATTTGTTCCAATTTCATGTGTATGTATATTTGTTCTGTGGTCTATAAAATTTGTTCCACATATTTGTTCTATCAGTTCATATAAATTGTCTTTTTGAAGCTGAAATTTTTTTGAAGACGAACAAATTTCTTATAAAGCTAAAATATTTTGCTGTGAAGCCAAACAATTTTGCCATCAGGTCAAGTAGTTTTCTTGTAGAGTTGAACAATTTATTAATATAGATTATTTATTTTCAAATCTTACAAATTTCTTGTAAAGCCAAAACATGTGTTTTGTGAAAACAAACAATTTTCTTATGAGCTAGCACATTTTCTTGTGAAGCCAAACAATTTTATCAGAAGTATTTTTAAAGTTTGTCAAAGATAATCAAGTGTGGTGTTGTTTTAAAGATTTTATATTTATTTTGAATGCTCTGTTTTAAAATATGAATTTTTAGATACAGTATACCTTGTGATTTAAATACATGTATTTCACCGGTGTTACAGGGGTTATTTTATACATGCACGCGTTGCTTAGCCTTAACAAATAAAAACAATCAAATTGTGCAGCTTTTTTTTTTGGACTGATACGGACTCGCGGCTCAATGTCGAATATGGGAGTCCAGGAGCCTTCAATGGCGAGTGGCGTGGCGATGTTGCATACGGACCTGGGCTCAGTTTACGAAGTGGCCGAACTGGCGTCCGGGTTGCAGACTTTGGGCTTGCTAGGCCATGCCTGTTCGGCCATGGAAGCTTTGGGCATGTGCTGGCCCAGGATTGTTTCCAACCAGTCCGGTCATCCTGCGGGCACTGAACCTTCACAGATTAAGGCGGAGTAGGGCTTCGATACATCGAAAAAACGGTCTTAAACTTTCTCTCTATTTACTTTCATACAATTTATTTTTCACACTTAAATTCTAGAAATTTCCTATTATATAGAATTGACTTTAAAGTTGTCAATCACTTTTGTACCATATAGAATTGTAGTCGCACTCTCTAGGTAAATTAGATTGGTCGATATGGTTTAACTTTTATGTTTGAAATTATAAGTCTAATTTATCCCTTTTTCATCTTAGACATCATGATTCTTTCAATTAATATCAAAGCCTAGTCCTTGTCGGTTAAGACTTTCATCTTGAGCAAGATATTTAGTGGAAATGGAACATCTCTCACGTGTTATGGACTTCCTAGAGGCCGTAGATACGGGATGTACATGCAGCCATCACCGGCCTTCCCGAGGTACAAGATGATGAAAAGTCCACAATCGAGGAGCTAAAATAAAAAAGAAGAACTTGTGCACTGTCAATTACAAACAACAATCTTTATAACTGGAACGGATGAAAATTGGAACGCCCTACAATGAATTTCGAAGAGCGTTTGGAGGCAAGTATGAAATTATTTGCCTATGCCTTTCTTTTTTTGTGCTGCATCACGTGCAAAACTCAAATATTTTGGAACTGGGCATACGGACTTATTACCTTGTTAGTTTATTGGAGCAAAACTAGATTTTGTTGTTTTGCTGGTGATTGTGGCAGTGTATTAATCATGCAGCATGATAGATTCATGCACAAAACAGTCTGCCATAAGCCCGTAACTTGTATCTGGGCATCTAACTGATTGGCATACATTTTTTTTCCATTCGTGTGAATGTGATCGATCATGGCTAGCTTGCTCCAGCACTCTGCAAGACTGCAAGAACGTTCCTTCGAAGTAACGTGCTCCATCTCTGGTGTGTACAGCTAGAACAATGCATCCCCATCAAATAATTGAAGTGGATGATTCTTCTCCGCATCATCTTCCTCGAATCAAACTAGTCGTACAGGTGACCAAAGATGGCAGCGATAGGTCAAATGCCAGTTCGTACACACTACATATTTTTAGATACCCAGGGTCTAACCACACAATGCAATAAGACACATTTGTTAAACTAATTATTAGTCTGTGCATGTCTGTCTGGTACGACGGTGCGATGTATATCCTACTCCGTAGTCGTACCCACATCGGCGAACTGATTGGCCATAGTCAGCAGTGCTTATTCTGGATGGAATATACAAAGTACATATGGATATGGAGAAGTATAGTGGGGCAAAAAATTTGGCGGCATTTTGTTTAATGTTTGCATATGGGCGAAAGAAATGTGATACGGAATCAATTTAGGCTGCAGTGAAATGTGTTCGTGGGCTTAAAATTGTATCTGTGAGCATGGATGATGTTGGCGCTGTGAACATTTGTGACTTTGTGGGCTTGAAGATGCCATTTGGCGCTTAATTTTGGTCGGGGAAATTCTTGGTGGAATTGATCTTACTAGACTACAACACAAAATTAGCAAATGATGATATTGTCGATTGGTAAAAATAGATAATTATCCTTGGGTCGTCAGTCAATAAAGAGTTTTAACGCAAAAGGTCAGTCTGTGGATGCCAAAATGTTTTTTCTCCCTCCGTTCTAAATTTTAGGTTATTTTAGCTTTGTTCTAAGTCAAACTTCTCTTATTTTAAATACAATTTTAGATTACATATTAACACCAATACAATGCTAATTTGATCGTAGACATTGGTGCATTTTTTATATAATCTCGATCGAAATTAGATAAATTTGACTTATGAAAAAGCTAAGTCAACTATCAATTTGAAATGAAGAGAGTGTAAATATATTTTTAGTTAAACATGGAAAATTACTATCTTTCAAAAGTGTCTAAGCACCATTTAGAACGCTAGCATTTTTCATAGCTCATTTTGAATTTCTACTATACAAGTTTTATAATGATTGGCATTAATGTGAGCCCTCTATTCATTAAGATCTAATGGCTTTAAAAATAGAAAATACTAATAAAAAAATATTAATGAGTGGGAAAGTACTAGAATGAGGTGGGACCAGTACTAAGTGAAATTGGGACTGATACCAAAAGATATTATCCTTGATGTTTTTAACTTAATAATATAAATTCCAGATCATAATAATCCAAAAGTGCTAACAGTACTTTTCGATTTTATAGAAATTACAGATAGTACTTTCCAATCATCCTAACAAGCCTCTTTCTACTAAATCAAACTTCTCTACCTTATTATGTTTGTAGCAAAAAAAAACACACAGATATATGTGACCGTAAGTTGGTTTCATTAAACCCATGATTTAAAATAAAACTAATATAATTTATAATTTTGACTAAATAGAGCTTCTCTATTTTAATATTCTTGACAGTGCATCTTTTGATATTGTAGATGCCCATGCATTTTTTTCCAAAAAACTTGATTGGAAATAAAGCTCAAATAATTTATAATTTTGACCCGGCACGACGCTATACGATCACGAGTTGAGGCTCTACGAGTCTTAAAGGCCTTCAAAATTAGAAAACTTGACATGGCCCTCCACCGTCCACTGCGTCCACCGCCACCTCTGTCCCATACTCCCATTTGGCCATTGCTCCCTCCCTCTCTCTCTCTCTCTCTCCCTCCCATGCCGACCAATTGGCGTCACCTCCCCCTCCGTCTCCCCTTCCGTACTGCCTGACACGTTCTTGGCTCGTCGTTTCTCATCCTCCCATGCCTTTCAGTTAATTTCGTTAGCCTAGCAGCTTGTTTCCGCAAGCATTCAGCTCCGGCAGAAGCTCGAGCGGCCAAGGAATTCGTCCGGCGTGGCGCGGAGCTGGCAACCGTCGTGGATTTGATCTTCCCAGGGCGCGTCGAGCTCGGCGGCGACGCCAGGCCGTGGGTCTGCGCCGGCGGTCAGGGCATGCCGACCGCGCGGCAGTGGTGGCGGCGCGCGGCGGCGGCCGTCAAGGACAGGCGGAGCCTTTACCTGACGCGCGTGGCGGCGCTGCGCCCGGCCTCCGGGGTGGCCGCGGCGCTGAGGAGCCCCGAGCTGGAGGCGGCCGTGATCCGCGCCACCAGCCACGACGAGCGGTCCGTGGACCACGTGAGCGCGGCGCGGGTCTTCGCGCTGGCGCGCGCGTCGCCGCCGGCGCTGCAGCCGCTCATGTGGGCGCTCGCGCGCCGGGCCGGGCGGACCCGGTGCTGGGCGGTGGCGCTCAAGGCGCTCATGCTCGCGCACGGCCTGCTCCTGCGGTCCGACCTCGCGCCGCGCGCGGCGCGCCTCGGCCGCGTCCCCTTCGACCTCGCCGACTTCCGCGACCGCTCGTCGCCGCCGTCCAAGTCGTCGGGGTTCTCCGCCTTCGTGCGCGCCTACTTCCGCTTCCTCGACACCCGCTCCCTCTTCACCGCGCAAGAGCTGGACGCCGGTACCAGCGGCGACGCCGACGACGAGGACGCGCGGCTGGACCGCGTGACCAAGCAGCAGCACCTGCTGGACCTGCTCATGCAAATCCGGCCGTACGGGGACGGCATGGAGCAGGGCCTCATCCTGGAGGCCATGGACTGCGTCGTCATCGAGATATTCGAGGTCTACAGCCAGATATGCACCGGCATTGCCCGGTTCCTCGTCGCCGTCCTCGGCTCGGCCCCGACGACGCCGCGGCCTCGGCAGGGGGAGACGCTGGCGGCAGCGAGGCGGCGGAGGGGAGCGCAGGGGATGCGGGTTCTCAGGAAGGCCGCCGAGCAGAGCGCGCAGCTGTCGTCGTACTTCGAGCTGTGCCGGGGCCTGGGCGTCCTCAACGCCGCCGAGTTCCCGGCCGTGGAGCGCGTCCCGGACGACGACATCAGGGACCTCGAGAAGCTCATGATGAACCACGTCGTCGAAGAAAGCGGCAAGGAGGAGGACAAGGAAGCGAAGGCGTTGGTTGCCGTGGAGGAAACCCGACCGGCGTCGAAGACAGTGGTGACGAAAGAGTGGGTGGTGTTCGACGACGACGACAATGCCGCCTCCGCCGGCGCCAGGCCGGGGCATTTCGGTGGTTACGTCAACCCGTTCGTGGCCGAGCCGTGGGACGCCGTGGTGGGTGGCAGAGACTTGTTGGTTTAGAGATGTACCCGTCGGTATTAGCCAAAAACAAATTCTCAAAATTTGTCGTCTACGGCGTCTACTCCTATGATCTATCAGCCAGGCCTACTTTGGATTACAACAGTGGGTGATGGGTGAATCCTTGTAAATAATACAGATGTTTGTCGTATTTCGTCTTCGGGACTCTGGAGATGAATGTGAATTTGTGAATCACTTCCTACGTTCCATCATATTAGGTTTCGCGTGGATCATTTTTGGAGAGGTTTGTAAAGTATCCTTCAGTCACTTTCTGCTCAGAATTTTGTTTCAGTAGCGTGTGGATTAAGGCAAATGTACTCATATGGCAGTGGTATCATCAGATTTATCTTTAATAACAGCGGGTGCTATCATGTCAGCATCATTTTCTAGCTACAATGTCATATTAACTGAACTTTTCAAAGGATTGTGTTGAGGCGACAAGCTGATTTTTTTCTCACTTCAATATTCTCATTAGTTTAGTACTTTCTCACACTAGATTTTTACCTCTGGCGATTCCCACCACTGAATTTGCGACCGTACTCACCATGCTAACTAATCACCATTGAAAGAAATGTACCCAATTCCTTTTGCCAGCAGAATATGACGTGTTAGGGAAAAGATATGGAAATGGTGATGCACGCTTGCTAGTCCCTTACAATCTATAGTCCACTTGTACTACTCTTGTATATTTGACTTGTAAGTGGCGTAAACAAGCCTGTAAACATGCATGAGTAACTTGTAAACTGTCGTATGCATTGAGGCACCATTGTTTGACTAACTTGTAAGCATGGAGACTCTGTGAGTATTGTACCCAACATGTAGGATTAACTTGTAAGTACAATTCAATGCCTTGTCATGTGATGCTGACTGTTTGCCGTAGGATGTCCAACAGTTAGTAAGAATGCCCTATTCCAAATGAGACGGCTTTCGAAAAAATTAGGATGACTTGATTACCACATGTTTATTTGCTCTGATTGCTAAAGCTTCCTGTGGCTGCAGCTGCGGCTGTAGCTTCACAGCGAAACAGTAAGAAAAAAAACCACAGCCGCAGCTGCAAGAAGAGGAACCCCTTGGATCACAAAGGAGCTGTGAAATCGCAAGGATAGGTTTCGGGCCTAAAATCGCATGAAGCTCTGCCGTTTCAAACAACGATTCTAGTTTTGACATCGATGATTGGAATGCAGGATACAAGCTAGCATCACATCTGCAAAGAGTTGTATTCATCTCTCAAGTGCGGGTTTCATCCATTATGCATTTCTGAAATTCTCAGATCGCGCATGCATCGGAGTAATCGATCTGCGATCGGTGACCACCCAACCATTCTTTCCCTGACAGGATGAGCAATTATTGAGGAGCCTTCAAATCCTTGTGCCCAGCGTCGTCCATGGTGTTTCTGTTCCTGTGCAAAATTTAAAAGCTTGGGGACAACACCGTGCGGTGGGAGATCGACAGGTAGAACATTGGACCGCGCAGTAATTCCTATTTCCTGCTCCCTTGCCTTGTCAACCTACCATGGTGGCATGGTCCCTTCATCCGTCCTGCTGAAGTTACTGCTGAAATCGCTCAGTGCGCGTCTGGACAATGTCTGGGTTGTTTTGTAAAAACTTAAAACCATGGTTTACAAAGGGGTGGGGGGTGGGGGGGGGGAGGCCTCTCCAGTGAACTCTAAAAATTGCTAGTAGTGCAGTTTTAGCATTGCAAGTCTTCAAAGCTATAATTGCATCCAGACAGTACCCTTCCAACGCCAAAGTTTAGAAAACAAGCCGTAAACTTTAGAAAACAAGACTTGGTAGGGCAGCTAGATTTCAAGAATTGGTCGTCCGAAGCAAGTAACAACGCGAGAACAACGTCGGTTAATCCAGAAAAGCCAGAGTTCCGGGCGGAGAATGCAGATCTTGTCCATTGACCGGCGTGACCTACCTGCCAGGACCAGGATCACAGGCAGAGCACATGAAACCGTACCATACCACCTTCCCGTGACAAGCGGGTGGTGCCGTCAAAAAGGCCAGCAGCACTGCTAGGAAATAGGGATCCGAGATTGTGTGCTGGTTCGATTGTATGGATGACTCGCCCTCCAAACATGCTCATCCGTTTTGTTTTAAAATGTAAGATTCTACACTTTAAATAGATTCGTAGTTTTATTTTCCATACATGTTTAAATTCAACATCATCCATACTAACATGGACAGAAAAAATAAGAACTCGAGCTCAGAAGTCAGAAGCCACTGCAATTTTTGGAACGGAGCGTACTAGTATTTCAGTATATCAGGTAGTACAAAGGGGGTGCCTTCAACTAACACTGATGCGCCAATCTATAATCAGATGTCAAATATCTAAAACGCCTTTTGGTATTAATATCGACAGGATCAGAGAACCCAGCTCCTATTCAAGAGCTGCTCAAGAATTATATCGGCATGGTCCTAAAAAATTATATCGGCTTGGGGTAACTGAGGCTGGACCTAAAGCTGCAACTGGTGCAACTGAGATTCAGATTATTCTACCAAAGAAATGCCTAGCGCAACCAGCATCCCCATTGCTAGGGAAATCAATTGAACTATTGAACTTTTGAGCGTTGTTTTCTGGTCGTTCATCTGTGGGAGGACTCCTGCGACAGCAATGTAAATGAAACCACCAGCTGTGAATCCCTGTAGAAGATGACAGTTGGAAGGCCAGTTCAGTTTACTCCAACAATGACACGTATCAACAGTACAGAAATGCATTCCGGTCAGGTATCCGTTGAAAAGAGAGCATACCTCGATCAGGGAGGAATGTCCCGGATCTTTGCCCAAAGACAATGCCTGCACATGCAGTTGAGTAACGTGTTACATCCAGCAAAAATCATTTACCATTGGGTGAAAAAAATAATGAGAACTAGAACTCACCAGTGCAGTTCCAGCAAGGGCAACCAATGCAGAGAGAAAATTGAAAAATAGCGCCTTGGATACCGTGAATCCTGATCGCACAAGGATTCCAAAATCTCCAACCTTAACAACAGAACAAGAAATGTTGTTGAATCAACAATACTGTTCTGCCAATTAAACACTGGGTGATTGGAAGTTTGGAATCAAGCATCATATATTTCTCAATTCATATCAAAGAAATATACTAAGATGGTGTTTGGTTTACTCAAATGTAACATAGTTCTAATAAAATTACGGATAGTAATCAATCGAATTGCAGCTGTCTTGTTGTGGACACTTTCGGGGGAGGACTTACAGCCGCAGAAAGAAGGCGCAGCTAGCGACAGCAGAGGTTCAGGGACAGTAGTTTAGGATAAGATTTATTCAGAGACTCCATTTGATAGGAGAGGCAACTCGTTCCTATTCTTTAGGGAGTGTTAGTTACTTAGTTCAGTTTGTTAAGGTCATCTCTATCAAAGGAGAGGCAACAGAACCTTGAGGTTTAAGCAAGAAATAAATCCATCTAGTTGGGTTGCTCTGAGCCTCTTAGGAGGGCGAGTACGCCATCCATCCTTGCTATCCTTACCCGCCAATCTAGCCACTTCCTCCGTTCCAAATTATAATTCGCTTTTGCTTTGTCCTAAAGTCAAACTTCTCTAGCATCAAATACCTTTATAGGAAAAGGCACCACGATCTATAACAACAAATTCGTTTCATTAAATTCACCATAAAACATGCTCTAGTAAATAGTAATGCATGTATTGTTATTGTAGATGTTGAATTTTTTTTTCAAAAACTTGGTCAAAGTTAGAGATGTTTGACTTGTGCCAAGCTTAAAGTGACCTATGATTTGGAACAGAAGGAGTACATGCAAACAGTGATGCCCGATGTCCACTCCCGTGCTCCCACCTCCGCTCTCTCACCTCCACCCTCTGGCTCACGTGCATGCGCCTCCACCACCCAACGATGCAAGCAACTCTGGCACCTCTCCCATCTATGTCAGGTCCTCTCTCCTTCCCTGGCATATGGACATGGATCTGCACTTGGGATGGAGTGCAGAGCACGAGGAATGACGATGATGGCACCGTCATCTCCATTGGCATATGGAACTGCATCTGTGCTTCCTTTCAGACCTGTATCTTCAGTTGTTCATTGCATTCCCTTTTTGCAATAATATTACAGCAGTGCAACCAAACAAAGAGGGTAATCAACTAATCATCACCTGTTCTGACACTAGATGTACTGGAATCTCATTCCCTTTGCATTTACTTAATTACTTCCATTGTACAAACCAACAAAAGTTTGAGGTATAACCATTTAACAAGTTGTTCTAATAGTCCCAGAAACCGGAAAAATATCAAATGACTGAGCTTCGATAATACTGTATATGTTATAGAATAGAAGAATAGCTCCAGAATAGGATTTTTAGAATGAACTGGTTTTGTCAGATGTCACTTAGATACAGATATCAACATTAATACCATGTAACACTGCCAGAAAGTAAAACTGGAATGCATCAGGAAAGTCGCACTGAAATTTAAATTAATCTAACCTCCTGGGGAAGTTCATGTGCAAGCAGAAATAAAGTCCTGGACCAGCCACCAACAGAACCATGTAGCAAAAAAGCACTCCCTAGAGCCATCCCATCAGTGAAGTTATGCTGCATCATTCACATGAACTTCCATCAAAATCTAAATTATCAAGAGGCTCAGAAAATCTAGCATACAAAAATGCGAGAAACACAAAACACGGTTCAGATGATAGACTTACAACACCATCTGAGAAAAGGTTGAGGTAGCCAAACACCAAGTTAGAGTTCGAAATGGATGAAGTTTCATTTGATAATTCTTTGTCAGGGGCAGGGTCACTTCCAGAACTGGTGGGCTCTCCATCAGTGGTTTTGGAACTGTCAGAAGAGCTCCTCTGTTCATTACAGGCACATCAAGTTCATAAATCATAAAGGGGTCATGTGATCCTAAAATGCAGATCACATGATTTTTTCAGAAGGGCAAAAACAATAAACTGTGAAGTATTAAATTAACAATTTCCAACAAGATTCAACTAAACTTCTGATTTTAGATCTTTATCCCACACTTCTCTTATGCTTAGTGCACCTAAGTAGGTGAGTACAGAGCACACAATTAAAAGCCCACATTTTGTAGCATAAAAGGTTCTTGCTTGATGGGGTGAATCTCACTTTCTCAGCACCACAAGGTGTGACTCATGCATTACCCTCACTGAGTGTGAAAAATGTAGGTGCACCACACAAAATGGGAACTAAACAGTGAGCTAATTGAACGGAATGCATAATATGAAGGGAAATGCATAAAATATGCTAACTATGAGCTCTAGAGATTTGATGGACATCTTATATTAACATGCACATACTGAAAGCTTGCTGCAAGCAATGGACAGTTTCTGGAGGGAAAAGAATCATTATAACAAATATTAGGTTTTATGTCACCATTTGATAGAGGAAGTACTATATTGAGGAGAATTTAGGCAATGCTTGAGAGCAAGCATCATTTATGATGATCGAGATTTAGAAATATGACATGCATGGACTCAGCAGTTGTGTAAATGTAACCAAGACTTCTATTTTCTTTAAGTAAAATGAATTCATCAAGTATCTATTTAAAATCTGACCACCAACACCGTTACTTTTAGTTTTCACCAGGCATGACAATAATAGGTGTGCCTTTGCCCTTCAACAATTTCTTTTACTGGAAAAGCTTTCGTAAGTTTGATTTTCCTTTATTCAGTGCTTGAATTGCTACAACAGTTGTGACACACTGTGCTTTCTTGTAGCTGTTGGTTAGCTTTCATAATTCTACAATTTTCCAATAAATAAGGATAATTATACGCTCAATACAGTACCCTGTTCCACATTTTTCCATATAAAATGTCTGATGAAATGTGACTGAGAATCATATTTTTCTATGGCCATAAGATGTCACACTGTGCTTTCTTGGAGCTGTTGGTTAGCTTTCACAATTTTACAATTTTACAATAACAAAGGATAACTATACGCTCAATAAGGTACTCTGTTCCACATTTTGCCATATAAAATGTCTGATGAAATGTGACTGAGAATCATATTTTTCTATGGCCATAAAATGTCTGATGTAGCTTTCATCATTTAAAATTTTCCGACAACTAAGGATAATTATATTCTCAATAAGTTGCTCTGTTGCACATTTTGCCATATAAAATGTCTGATGAAACGTGCCTGAGAAATCATATTTTTCTATGGCCATAAAATGTCTGATGAAATGTGGCTGAGAATCATATTCTCCTGTGTACTATATGCTATTTCAGGATTTCACATAAGCTAAGCTTTCTAAAAAAAGGCCCCATAAGAATTTCTATGCACATTTGCCTTCCATGTCTTCTTTTGTTCACAAGACTTGCCAACTTCCAAGTTTCTGTTGTCCTTTTTTCTCTAAGCCGAAGGTAAATGAATTGCATGTTTCAGGACTGATGGCTCAGAAAAACATATTGTTTGCATCCAAGCAGAGTTCAGTTAGATGTACCTTGTGTATAGTAGCTTTTGATTCATGATTACTTCCGTCCCTTATTTTCCCAGTCACACCATCAACCAAAGGTTCCTTTTCTGTTTGATGACTGTCTTTACCATCGGCATCATTCTGGTGATTCAATTTGGCCTTATCACTAGAATCGTGTCTTTTATGATGATGATGGTGGTGCCCATGACCCATGCCATGAGCCCCATTTTGAGAATTATCTTCAACATACCGCACAATCTTCTCAACAATAAAAAACAGTACAATGCCAACTGCATAAATTAGTTGAACACAAGATTCGAAATTAGACACATGGAGAAAGAAAACAGATCAATGAACTTAGATGAATGGAGAAATAAAACAGATCAAGGAACTTAGACGCCTGGAGAAAGAAAAATAAATCAAGGACTCATAAGCCATAAGCAATAAAATGTCTAGAATAAATTAATGTTATTAAGAGCTACAATGATTAATACATAAGACACTCTACAGCACGGTGGTAGAGCACACATGTGTGGCACTCCCCTCTGGCATTTTAGTCCTGGTACTGCATGGATTGTGCTTTCACCTCCCTGATCTGTAACAGTGCAGATAAGTCCACGGGGCCGCCAATGAAGCGAGCATGTGTGATGTTCCAGGGTTCCCTGGGCCCCGAAATCAAGACAGAGTCAAAGATATCTCTCCACTTGATAAAGTTTTTTTTACAATGACTAGCAATTAGCCCGTGCTTTGCAACGGGCATCTTATATTCGAAGAAATAATAATTATCTAACACATATTCTTAGAAAAAAACAATAGTAGTGTAAGAGCATATAGTAGCGAGCTATGTATAACCTAAAGCCATCCACGGTCATTCCCCACGGGTCCCGAAGTGCTGAAATAAGCCCAGCTTCAAACCGTGGCCCAAAGGCCCATGTGGTACCTAACCCTAAGGTCATCCAGTCCAGAGACCAAAGTCCACCGCCGTGCCTCCTCATCTCGTCTTGCATCTTCCCCACCCACCGCCGCCTCCTCCCCGTCTCCACCGAAGCACCGACTGCCGACGCCTCATCCCCGGCTGTGTCCGCCGGCACCGCCGCCTCCTCCCATCTCCCTCGGCCACCGCCACCTCTTCCTCGTCACCCTCGGCCGCCGCCGCGGCGCCGCCGCAGCCCCGCCTCATTCCCTGTCTCTGCCACGGCCCCGCCTCGACCCCGTGTCCGCCTCGTCCACGTCTCCGCCGCGGCGTCGCCTCGTCCACATCTCCCCGACTAGCGCCACGGCCGCCACCGCCTCGTCACCATCTCCACCGGCCGCCACCTCGTCCTGTCTCCCCCAGCCACCGCTGCCTCGTCCCCATCTACTCTAGCCGCCATTGTTGCCTCATCCCCGTCTCCCACCACCGCCTCCTCATCCCCGTCTCCCACCGCCGCCTCCTCATCCCCGTCTCCCACCATGGGTTCCTCACCGGGTTTCGAGCCCTATTGGGTTCGGGGGCAGCCTTCCACCCGCAGTGGGAGACTGGGAGGGAGGTGGCGGATGGAGCCAAGGTCGCACGCGGGGTCGGGCGACGGACCGCGTCCCGTTGGTCGGACACGGGCCATTGGAACCTTAGATATTTTTATAGGGGTATAGATTAATGCTAGCACGGACTTAACATGTCCTGCTAGTGGGCAGTGAAAACTGAAAACCAAAATACTTCAGGTTAAAGGAAACAATTGGCAACAACTAAAGGGCAGCCCAATGAATAAGCTTCCGCTTGCGCGGGGTCCAGGGAGGGGTCAGACCCACTTGGGGTCTATTGTACGCAGCCTTTCCCTGCATTTCTGCAAGAGACTGTTTCCACGACTTGAACCCGTGACCTCCTGGTCACAAGGCAGCAGCTTTACCACTCTAAAAGGTTAATGTGCCTACAGGTCTATAAAATAAAGGTAAAGATAAAGTGTGTAAAATATACTTTAGATAATGTGTGAGATATACTCATGTAGTATAGACAGCCCAACAGAAGATATACTTTAGATAATGTGTGAGATATACTCACATAGTATAGACAGCCCAACAGAAAGATCTTCCAGTGAGTGTGCATGAGCATGCTCATGGGCGTGATCATGGCCCTCGTGACCATGTGAGTGAGAGTGAGAATGCCCTCCACCTAAGCAACAATAGAAAAATAGCATGAGGAAGAGTGCTCCTAAGGCAAATCAAGTAAAAGAACAGCATCTACACGTACAAGTGAGTAACAGAACCAAACTGAAGGAATGCAATTTGCAATATAAAATAGTAGTGTTGTATCAATGTGTGAAAATATAAAGAGGTGGCCCAGATATCAATGTGATGCTAGCATAACCAACATACTATGATGTTTTTGAAGTTCAATGCTTCGGTTTAATAGCTCTTAGCACAACATAAAAGAACACGGAAGAGATGGTAGGAAACGGAACGAATTGAGCATAATCTAACAGATTCACCTAGTAGATGATTCAGAGGTTTAGCGCATTTGATGATAGAACATTGGGCAGTATGCAAAATATACTTGGGAGCTATGCTTCTATCTTAAATTACAAGCAGCTTGATTTAGGTTCATAAGCTACATAGGAGTGAATGGATCATTTCTCGTTTGTTTAAATTTTCTAGGACCTTTGCAAAATTCATCTATCTATTATGCTCCAAGAGACCCCATCCTGTGGCAATAAAAATATTGGGGGGCAATACACTAAGTCCTCGAGAAACTGATGGGAGACAGAGGTATAGCTACAGTAGATGTGGAAACAGTTTCTAGCTGATGAGATTTGATGTTGATGATGTGAAAGATGAAATAATGAGTTAATGACTAGTCGTGGGAATCAATTACAAATAAAAACAGGAACCAAAAGAAGAACTTAGGATGTTTCAAAGGATATACCAAAAGCATGTGGCAGTTGATGAAGAAATGAATCTCCAAGCATTGCTCCTGCCTGCAGAAACATTGAAACCAAACATTGATGAAGAAATTGTAATGTACCATTGGCTAGGTAGCTCTGAGAGTGTGCAAGGGGTCAAAAGGAGTGAGGAAGCTGAGAAAATTGCATAACAATATCCATTCGATAGCCCGGTTCAGCAGAGATCGTCTAACAGCTGCACACTCCACACTTACCCCAAACACGGCAAGCGAATCCACCATGGCCTTGGACGGCTTCCCCTGAACTGCAGAAGGAGGACAAGGCAAGCATTCAGGACGTACGTACGCAGAAGGGCAACCAAATAATCTCCAGATTGCAGCGGGACAAGCGAGGGGCGGGCAACTCACAGAAGATGACCGGGAGGAGGACGAGGCAGACGAGCGACGCCATGCTGACCAGCAGCGAGCACCCCATCGCGCGCAGCCACACACCTGCTGGATCGGATCCAATCATCCAATCGGATCGAGTCCCCAAAATCATTCAATCGCCTCGGGGCAAATCGCCCGCAGAAATCGCGCCTCCAGCGGGGAAAAAACGAGCGGGATCGGAGAGGGGGGGGGGAATGCCTAACCCATGGGCGATGCCTCCATGTCGCCGTGGCCGTGGTGGTGGTGGCCGTGATCGTGCTCGTCGTACCCGAAGGACTCGAGCTCGAGATCCGCCTCCTCCGCCATCTCCTCCGGCAGCAGGCGCCGGATCTCGTCGCGGCCGTGGCCGTGATGGTGGTGGTTGTGGTGGTCGTGGTCCCCGCCGCAGCTGTGGCCGTGGTGGTGCTCGTTCGGCTCGCCGTGGCCGTGGGCGTCGTGGAAGGGGCATGAGGCCTCCGAGTGCCCCGCGGCGGGGGCGGCCGCGGCCGCGAGGAGGAGCAGCGCGGCGGCGAGGCTTCGGCGGCGCATTAGGGCTATGCGCGTCGGGGGCACCAGCTGGGGGGTTTTGGGGTGTGGTAGTGTCAGGAGGCGGAGGAGCGCTTGCAGACGCCCTCGATGGTGGCGACGAGGACGAGTGCGAAGAGGAGCACGACTATGCCCACCACCACGCCGAATGTCACCACGTCCATGTCGGCGTCCAAATTTACAGTTACGCCCCTCAATTAACTCGGGGGGAATAGATAAAAAAATAAAATAAAACAGAATTACTACTCCAAGAGTACTGCAGGGCAGAGCAAACACCAACAAAGGTCGCCTACGACATGAGCGATCGTGACTCTGCGCCTCGGATCGAGCACGGGGCTGGGAATTCTGACGGGAGGACGGCAGGGATCCCCGGAAGCTTCTCTCGGCTCCCTCGTACTTTTTTTTTTTTTTTGCGTCGGTGGCAACCAAAAGCGACTCCGCAATTCCGACGTCGAGGGTTGGTTGCTCACAAGGCTACAAGAGGGGAAGGATCATCGGATGGAAGAAGATGGCAGCAGGAGGACGATAGCTTCGAGGGGAGTGCGAGCCGGGAGCGATTGTGATACAGGGCAGCCGCGGTGGTTGCAGGTCGGGGGCGAAGAGATGCAGAGAGCCGGAGAGTGTTCATCGGTCAGTCTCAGTGGACCAGCACCTTTTCTGTTTTTTCCTCTCTTGTTCGTTGTTCCAGAGCTTTACTTCTCGAGTGCTCTTTTTTTTTTTTTTTTTTTTGCCGCCTAGAGCGATGTTGATGCCATGCGTCCTTTGCGAATTTTCCGACTGCAGAGTGCGTGTGCGCCGTTGCCTTTTGCCCTTTTTGGCTTCTCACGGGGTGCAGTACCACGGTGCAGCAAGAATTTGATGAACGGATAACACCGCTGACGGTTCGGTTGGCAACTGAAAACAAAGAACAGATCACAGCCGCATTTTTAACGAGTACTCCCTCCACCCTAATTTATATATAGATCGTTTAATTTTTTTAGCACCAAGTTTGAGATCGTCACATTTTGTAATTATCATTTATTTTCATTGTGATTTATTTTAGCATATGATATACTTTAATTATGAATTTAAATTTTTTTCTACTTTTCCGTAAATATTTTGAATAAGACGAGTCGGTCAAACTTGATGCTAAAAAAATCAAACGACCTATAAATTGAGACGGAGGGAGTAAACAAGATATGCTCCTTTTTACTCGCGACATGTTATGGGATACACGATTACCCGCCGCTGCTACGAAAATTTCATCTATACACAATAATTTATAAAATAAGTAGTAAATAAAATATTAAAACGAAAATATGTGTATGTTTTTTGTTTCACTAAGCCCATGTATGAGCATTGTAAGTCATCGAAAAAATTGACAAACATATCCATAAAAGTTGTAACGTGGATAGTTTGACAATTAAGAGAATCGGAGTTAATCAAATATAATAGCCTATATTTATATAGGTTATGTTGATTCGGTGAGGGTACTACAAAGGAGGAGGTGAGCGGTCAGCGCGTTGTAGCACTGCCAGGCCAACATGCCTCCAACATGTGAGCGATATTGAGCCTGATATGTAGGAATCCTTGTGATTGCTGCGGCTCTAAATCTATAGTTCCCCAGTACTAGTAGTAGCACAAGAGTGAGAAAAAAGGTAAGTGCTGCAGCGGCAACACCTCTCGTTTTTTTAGAAACCACCTCTCATTTTGGAGAGTGCGTGTGGGTGAGAGATGTATGGCTGACTTCATCAGCTTACCCATACACATACCTATTTTTTTCTCGCGCATCCAAACCCATGACCTCTTCCTTTTGCATATGGATGTCCATGTTGTGTTGCATATCTATCTACACTATAAAAATACGAGTTTTCACAATACCATTTTCAACCCAATGAAAATATATGTACTTCTCACGTTGATTCCACTATATAGGCTGGAAAGGATCGGAAACGGTTAGAAAAAAAACTAAAATTGATAGGTGAAAAATGTTTCCACCATTCATCTTGTTTTATACCCACCCACCTGGTATTTTTCTTTTCTTGGAATAAACGAAAAATAAAAGATGCCAATCGGGTCTCTTTGCTTTTTTTTTTTCCTTTCTTTTTCCTTTACCTCTTCCCCAATTGCTAGGCCGGTCGCGATTTACGTAGATCAGTCAAGTATAGATGTTTAGACGCAGTTTACTGTACACGTACGCATACACGTCTACACTAACATATTTAACCATGCAAGATGCAATGTATGTCTATATACGAAAGAAAGTATGCATTATAGGGCCCGGGGGGAAGGACAAGCTTCGGCAGAGAGAGAGAGAGAGAGAGAGAGCCAGGCCCAGTTTGCTCAAGAAAACGTCGTGGCCCATTCGAACGCTGAGAAAAATGCACGGAGTTCGGGCTCCTGCTCCTGCCGCAGGTGGACACGAGTGCCGCGGCTTATCTCACACGTGTCGCCACGCTGCCGATAGGACCGGAAGGCAGCCGAGGCCGACCGACACCCACCGTAAAGGCCATCCGAGCTGACCCATCACTTTCCTTCGCGCCCCCTAGTGCTAATGCTCATCAGGTCAAGCCATGTCTCTCGAAGTGATCCCTGGACGCCACGTCCAAGCTAAGCACCCGATGCCAGCGCCACCTGCCGCACCTCCTGTACCTGTATAAAGCGCGCCTCTACCAGTCTCTCTGCTTCTCGAATCTCGCCGGCCGATCTTCGCCGAGTTTGTGAGAGTTTAGTTTGGGTTCGCGGAGCCGCCGGTCGATCCCAAGGACACGAGAGAAATGGGCAAGTCGTGGTCGATCATCAGCCACCTCCACGCCGTCGCCGGGTACCTCTCCGTCTCGCTGTGTCAATTCATTGCCCTTTGGTTTGGTCGATGCTCTCTCCAGAGTCCAGAGTGCACGCACGCATGTTACTGTAATTGATCGACCCTCTGTTCCGTTCGTGTGCATGCAGGCCGAGCATCACGCTGCTGTACCCTCTGTAAGCGCGGCATATGTCCAAGAATAATCTCCAGCATCTCCCGAGACCCTAGTGCTGATTTTGAGCGCGTGGTTACCACTTACTACCAGTAGACCGTGACATGGGTGGACATGGTGGTGTCACTGCATGCAGGTACGCGTCGGTGTGCGCGATGGAGAGCCCGACCAAGGTGGACGACGAGCAGTGGCTGTCCTACTGGATCATCTACTCCTTCATCACCCTCCTCGAGATGCTCGCCGAGCCGCTCCTGTACTGGTGAGTACATAACCTTAATCTTGCTGGCGATCGACGCGCCCGCAGGCCGCGGCTAGCACGCTCGCGCAAGGACGAGGGGCACGACGTCCGTCGTCCGGGCGCGCGCCGGCAACGATAGATCTGACTCGGACTCGGAGTAATCGATCGATGCATGCCCCTGCCGCAGGATACCGGTGTGGTACCCGGTGAAGGTGCTGTTCGTGGCCTGGCTCGTGCTGCCGCAGTTCAAGGGCGCCTCCTTCATCTACGAGAAGCTCGTCAGGGAGCAGATCCGGAAGTACCGCGCCAGGCACCCGCACAGCAAGGGCGAACCCGCCGCCGACGACAAGGTTCACGTCGCCAAGGTCGGTAAGTGTTCCATCATACTGCTTCCTGTGTGTTCAGATGCCGGCAACCGTATTCTGTGCCTTCTGTGCGAGCGGCTAATTAAGATGTGGTGTTCCATTCTGTTGGGGAAACAAAAATATATGTGCAGACTGATGAGCAGCGGGACCGTGCGCAGTGAAGGGGCGACGACGAGGGATTTACAGAGAGCAGCCTCTCTGTAGGTGGATGCTGTTCATGCATGTATTTAGTTTTTTTAGATATCTCTAATCCATGCTCCCGTAGTCTGGTGGATCGACCCGCCTCTGTTGGCGCATCGTATGTACCTGAACTCTTTTGAGGCGTCTAATCCGGCTTGTAGTTCCACGGAATATCAGAATATATGGTTCTGCTGTTAACTGTAAGCACGCACGCGCCTCAGCGCCTCCAGCTGATGAGTTTCTTCTTGACCTGTGTATGCTCTTTCAAGAAATGCTAGCATGCATATAACTCACGCAAAAAGCACTCATCGCGGACTCAAATGTCGCGTCAGGCAGACGTAGCACGTACGCTGCCAATCAGGCCTGAATCGCCCGATACAGAGGAATCCTGCCCTTCTCATACTGGTATTATATTATCCAATGGGGATGGTTATATTTTTTTGCCGGCCGGTTTGGTTTGGGAATTGAACAATGGTATGCAGTGTTAACCTTTTTTAGTAACTAGTGATGAGAAGGCCAAGCCCGGCATCACGGTATGAGCAGGGAAAGAGGGAATGCTTCTCAATCTTCAGCGATAATGAGCAGAGAATCCTTGGAGGACGAGGTAGCCCAGCTATACAGCCCCATATGTCCAACTATATACTACCCTAAACACGTGAGCTGCAAAATTGAGTGCGACGTATTATAGTTAGCGTTTGGTTCGAGGGATAAGTGGGATGGGACGGGCTTTTCATGTTTGGTTGAGAGACAACTAGAAACCTTTGCGGCGTTGCCGACGGCGTTACCACGCAAAAGTCAAGATAGACCAGTTTTATATGTTTTTGTTTTCTCTCACGTTGTCTTGATAGATGTGTGTAGATGACATTGCATGATTAGGATCTCCATGGCAAGTAGCGTTGCAGAAGATAGGAGTAGAAAGCAGACCAGTTTTATATGTTTCTGCTTTCTCTTACGTTGTCTTGATAGATGTGTGTAGATGACATCGCATGATTAGGATCTCCATGGCAAGTAGCGTTGTAGAAGATAGGAGTAGAAAGCAGGGCAGTGGACTGATGAAATTGTTGTTGCCTTTTTTAAGCTATGTCAACATGATTAATTTATGAACTAAAGAATCAATATGTTAGATAAAAAATTGCAAATGCTCTCAATAAACTGTGATGAACGACAAATTGCAGATCCACAACACGAACCAAAACACACACATTGATTAATAGAGAAATAAAGCTAAGGTATCTTAGGGATAATAAATAAACTAACTGAACTTCTATTATCCACGAAGTTAGATTAGCTTCACGTTGAAAGATGTGCTGCCATCCCTTCCAAATTGTGAAGGCGATAACCTGAAAAGAATAACAACAGGTTCTCATACAAATCACAATTTTGATTTGTTTCCTATGCTGTTAGGTCGTCGTCTATTTAGAAACTGTAAATTGATGGACATAGCTTATTTGGTATCGGGGCACATTCACAAATATACTTTATGTTAGTCTTGCCCCTTCAACAGGAGGCAGTTTAGCGCTCCATCATAGTGTAGGTAGGAAGGCTTATCTCTGATATCGAATCCAGAGTTCAAACTCCGGATAATGCAATATTGTAGTTAGATGTAACAATCTGATTCATAAAAATTGACATCTGATTCGTTAGAGCCTGTAGACATCTGATTCCTTAGATAATCCAAACTAAATGCTTTACAGGTTATCAGTTGGGTCTAAAAAAAGCAAGGAACGCATATCAGATTCACTGACCATGCTTGTAATTGAATCTCACAAGCAATCAGCTCACAGATTCAGCTAGCTCCTCCAACTAAGATATCCTATGTCAATAAAAAACAGATTCAGTTCACAGAAATGTGGAACTTGTTAAAGGTATAATAGCCAAGGGTATCAAAGTCAAGTCCTAGGCCTAGTCAAGTCCTAGGTCTAAGGTTTCCCTTATGTACTCTATATATAGGTTAAGGGTATAATAGTCAAGGTATCAGAGTTAAGTCCTAGGTTGAGTAAGTCTTAAGGTCTAGGGTTTCCCTCATGTACTCTATATATGGTCGCCATTGAGCCTCAATAGAATTGATGCATTCTTTCTCTGTCACTTGTAACAGAACTTAGCAATAAAATCAATGATCCATTATGAGATAAAAATAGTTTTTAGATATTTTGTCAGCACTTGCTAAGATTATACTATTATATACTGCTTTATAGAAATTACAACTCATGTTTTGCTCTTTAATGGATAAATCATATTGTTGTGTTTACACATAGTACTACGACTCTGTTTATACCTATATCTCATCCATCCATTACACAGTCAACCGACTGGTGACTATGTAGCTATATGTTATTTTGTAGTTGTAGCTTAACAACAATTTTGTAGAGTTGAAGTACCAGTATTTTAAACAACACTGTCTCAATATGATACTACAAGAGAAGTTGCATTGTTGTTAAAAGTTTTACCAAACAGATGCATCACCAGGGTATGTTTGGAAAGGTAGAAGTGTAGCAACTATTATGTGTTAAATATTATATGCATCACATTAAGGCAGCATTTGTGTATGAACCAAGCAACTATAATTTTGGCTCTTTGGATTTTGTGCTGCTGAGAGAATCTCCTATTATCAAGTATGATGTGAATTTTGTTGGATATTGTGCATAGTGTGGATAGTGAGAATCCATAGCAAACCAACACGACCTAATCTTCAGAATTACATATTTATTATAGACCATGTCGGAGCTTAGGTGATGATTAGCAATGTTTTAGCTTCAGTAAAATCTACAGAGCATAAATTTACAGGGAAGTATACACACCAAAATACAGTTTTCACACAGCACCATCTCTAGTTGTTGTTATTATTGTTGTTGTCGTCGTCGTCGTCGTCGTCGTCGTTATTATTATTCACTGCATGGAAAGCTGGTCAATATACTATTAAGTTGAAGTGCTTCAGAGTAAATACACACACAAATGTACCTTTGGTACCGCCCTTCCTACATAGAAAGCATAGTCTGCTCTGCAAACTTTATCCATTCAGTTTGTCAAACGAAACATTAGCCATATAAAGCATTGACTTTTTAAAAAAAATTGCTAATGCTTCGAAAATTCAGTTTTGTGTAATCCTAGACAAAAATTCTATGTTGATATGTTAATTGGTGAACTTCTTTTTTAAGAAGATTCTACTAATTGGTAAATTGCTTTCGTGTAGAATTCGTTAGACATTTAGAGGCACAAACTCATTCTTTAACTCATTTTAGTAGCAGTTGATGGGAGTTTTCCCTAGGTAAAAGAATACAGAGCTGATATATTCAATAGAGCGAATACTAACATTGATTGGCCGTAGAGTCCATAGAGATGATAACATTTACCTTTGTCGTAGAAACATGCCCTCGGTGAGGCGGGCTGCCTGGATGCAGATCGGCGGATGTTGAAGCAATGGTGAATTGAAGCCAGAAGCTTAGGAGCTCTTAGGCCGGTGTCCCGATCTCCAGGTGGATCTTTACATGGCCCGGCAGCTACGCCATACCATCTCCCGAGGTGCTGCTGCTAGTAGTGACAGGCACTCCACCAGTCCAGCATAGTATAGTAACAACAGAATTAGCTTTAGCCACTAAAATGTTTATCTCGGCAACTTATGTCCTGCTGCTCCTGCAAGATAGTACATCAGTTAGAACTTACAACACCACACTTACAAACTCTGTTGTAAATAATCGAGATAAGCAGGTAGTAGTTTAGTAGCACAACAATTTAGAATAGGTAAGCGTCAGCTTCTGCGGTACTAATAATAAGAAAAATTGGCAGTCGTAGAAATTGAATTCAGTACTTTGACAGCTTATATACACTAAATATGCAAGCATCAGGAAAGCATTTGCCAACAAGTATCAGCAAGACAACAAGCATCATAAACAAAATCCGATTTGAGCCCTTCAGGTACTGTAAGATATTCTCCCCATGAGTTCTTTTGTCAAGCAATCATCAGGCACCCAGATACAAAAGCTATTACAAATCCTACATAAAACTACATCAGGCATAGGCAAGACTGATAAAACAAAGCAATATGGAAGTAATAAAATCTGAGCAGATTTTGAATAAAGGAAACCCAAAATAATTTGATCGAATACAGAGTACAGTGGTTGTTTCCACATTTTAGTTGCTTCATCTAGAATGATGATAATATAAATTCAAGTAAACTGCATTTTGTTCTCCAAAATTGTGGTAGTGAATTGAAGATTAAAGCAATCATGCATATGCAAAAATCATAAATCTGCCATGTCAATTGAAATGTATTATGCACCTATGCTATTTCCATGGGACTACACAGAGGTAATTTTCAACAAGACTGAGTCGAGCGTTGGCTGTCTGTCTGAGTTTCTTATCTAAAAATTAGTAAATTTAGCAGCAGCACGTCTTAACCATGAACACCTCGAGAAGCCAAAAGTGTATTAGCATTATGCTTCTAAAGGTGTGTTAGAATACAGAAGAAATCGTGTATCAACTAATCAGTCAATGTTTAATACCCAGAAAGTGATAATAGCTTCACATTTGATGTAGAGGTCAAGAATAGCCGTAAAAATTAATGTATTTAATCTTGAATAACCTAGGAGACGAGCATGTTATTATATCCTTGACTTTAAAGTTTGTAATAGTGGCCGTCAGTTAATTCCCAGCTAAGAGTGCATATCTTCTCATCCTCCCTTCCTATCTACAACATGGAGAACGTTGCCTTCAGATTTAAAAGAATAGAAACTTAGATCTGCGTAGAAGAAAAAAAAAAGATACTCGGCGAGATGCTAATCCAGGGAACATGACAAGATGATTGGGCATCACGGAAATAGATGATCAGAGGAGGAAGAGTCAGAAACACGCACCTGGGCAGGGCGGGGCGGGGCGGCGCCGACATGGAAAGGATGACCGTCTCTGCGGCGTCGGCTCCTCATGATCTTGGGAGGATGTTAGAAAGAGAGAGGCGTGTCAGGAAGGCGTGGGGAGCGGCGCGGTGTGCAAGGTCGCGCCCGGGGGACCAGCGGTGGAGGGCCAACCTCCGCGCAGCTGCGCCGTTGGCTCATGGCGTTCATCGCCTGCTATATCTCGCAGAGGTCGTGGAGCCGGCGGCGGGCCGAGGCGCGCGTCCGACGGGCTGTGGGCGAGGTTCGAGAGAAGTCGCGAGCAATCCGGGTTCATATCTTTTTCGGGCAGGAGACCCGCGATCTGCCTGATCGGACGATTGGTATTGTAAACTAGGCTGATCTAACGGCTCACGAGCTAATGGGCGACGTGGCCCTATCGGGTGCCCGCAGTTTGGTTTCAGATTCGTTTTGTACAGATGGGACGGATCGGTTGAGAGATAACGGGACAGAGTCATCCCACGCAGAGGAATATTCGGTGAGTTGAGAGACAATGGGACATAGTCATCCCACGTAGAGGGCTGAGGAATATTCTATCGAAATGCACTCCACCATTGTCCTTTCTTACGATGTTTCGGTTCTATTTTCTCAATCGCCTCCGTAGCGCTCGGCTCCACCTGACACACTCTCCCCCATCGCTGACGCCGGTGAAGTTACCCTTGCTCGGTGCTGCCACGCTCGCCCCCGCTTCCCCGCCCAGCGCCGTGATGCTCGTCCCCGCCGCCGCCTCCGGCGAGCTTACCTCGCCCGACGCCCCTGCTCACACCTCAGGCGAGCTTGCCCCTGTCCGCCGCGCCTACCCCTACTCGCCGCCGCTTGAGCCCACCAGCCTCTGTCGCGCTCGCCCCCGCTCCTGCCTTCGAGCTCGCCAGCCTCTGTCGCGCTCGCCCCCGCTCCCACCTCCGGAGAACTCATCCCCGCCCGCCTCCTCCACCGAGCTCGCCTCCGCCCGCAGTTGCCGAGCTCGACCCGCTTAAGGAAGAAAACACATCTCATCCAATGATAGGTGGGGCCCACTGAAGGAGTGGCTGACTGTGTGAAATAGAGATGACTACGTCCCGTGAGATCCTTTGAATCAAAAGAGAAACAGGGACGTCCCTATCCTTTCAATGAAATATGTTGATGTATCCGTCCCATCTCAGAAATCAGGGACGAGACCGTTCCATCGTACTTTTCCTCCCAACAAAACGCTACCATAATCTTTGATACCATTGTTAGCCGTTAGCCAGCAAGGAGGTTGGAATTGGTTGATACTACGTGTTAGCAGCAGCATATGCCTTTAGGGCCTATTGCTTCGTCTTCCTTTGTCAAGTGCCGCATGTTCTTTTTTAGCTTCTTAGTCTCATACGTAGACTGATACTAGGGCAACACTAGAGTTTCACATTGAAGCCATGTTTTACAAAACATACTAATGTCCAACAAATACTTTAACTAGATCAAGAAAAGTAGACCAATGTCAGACTAGTTCCGTCAATTTAGAAGTATTCTATTTAGTGGCTATCACCGAAAATGCTAATTAGAAATATATCCAACCTTTTCTCCAACATTGTGCCCCTCACCATCTATCGCTGCTCCAGTCCCTTAACTTACCTACCTATCCACTGTTGCCCCCATCCTTTATTTTCAGTGCATCCAGTGCCGTCTCCACTATCTATACATGGTAAGCTAAACAAACATGTGAAAATTCCATCGATGCCTTTTTAGGCTTGATCATTAAGAATTTATAGTCAAAATATATGAGCCCCTTTACCTTCCTAAGACATCCCCAACCCCAATGCCAAGTCTTGCCTATCCACTATTTCTCCACTATTTCAATTACCTCACAATCTATCTGCAGTGGCGCTACAGTGTATAGGCAGTCCTTTTACACATCCCATTAAAGACAACCTAACACTACCCACTGCGTAAAACATGTCCCCGAGGTAAAATAGGCATGTCACCTGGGTAAGTGAAAGGAAAAATTAAATGGAGAAAAGTTTAAGAATCTCTTGAAGTGAAGAAATGCGCGATATCGGTATCAAATATTGAAAGGCTTACAAACTTGGTGTTAAATTTAGCAGAGGCGTGCAAACTTAGTGGCAAATGCTGAAATTTCCCATTCTAAAGAGCCACGTAGAAAAAAATCTCGTAAGGATTGAACTCTAAAAGACTTCACCATCTATCCTTTGTTTTAAAAAATGCTTAAAAATGTTTTATCAGGTTAAAGGCATGTTTGATGCAAAAGTATCCCCTTCGATACTTTACATCCAACAGGCAAACAAGGCATAAAGGAAAAGAACGCGCTTAAAAATATTTTATCATGTTATAAAGGAAAAAAAAGGAAAAAAGGGTTTTGATCGTGCATTTATCGAAAGCCTTCGGGAAGCGAACGCGCCGCCCCTCCACAGTCCCCATCCCCCGCCAGGCAGATAGCGACAAGGGAGGCGAGCAATCCTGCGCTTGGATTCAAACCCAAAACCCTAAGCCGGCATGGCTCCGAAGCGCCCGGCCGCCGCCGCCACGCCGGGGTCGGCCTCCGACGCCTCCTACGGCGAGGCGGGCGCGGCCAGCCACGGCCGCCGCCGCCGCGCCTCGCCCTCCCCGACCCCCTCTCGTTCCCGTTCCCGTTCCAAATCCCCTCCCCCAAACCTGCGCCCTAGCGCCGCCGCGCTCTCATCCACCCCCACCTCCGCGGGTGCCGGCTTCGCGGCCGCATCCGACTCCGATGCCGACAACGGCGCTGGTGGCGGCGCCCCGTCCGCGAGGCGCATCAATCGCGAGCGCCCCGCCCGCGACCACCTCGACTCCGATGCGGACGCCAATGCCGGCATTGACGGCCGCGTCCCTTCCCCGAGGCGCCGCGGCGAGCGTTCCCCCAGCTTCCACACCGACTCGGACGCCGACGCGGCCGCCGGCCGCGTGCCGTCCCCGAGGCGCAACCGCGAGCGCACCCCTCGCCTCCAATCCGACTCCGACTCCGAGAACTCCGCCGCAGGCGTCGCCTCCGAAGAAGAAGGCGCCGGCGACGTCTCGCCGTTGCCTCGCGCGCGCCGCTCCTCCAACATCAAACCTGTCCGTGCGAGCCCTATGGATGTGCCCCGCCGCGCCGCCGCGGGGTCGTCCCAGCGCCGCTCCAAGCGCCGCCACAGCCATTACGGGCGTCATTCCCCAGAGCAGCAGAAGCGGCCTCCCCGGGTTTGGAGTCCTAAAGACGAGATCACCATACTGAGTGCCCTCATTAATTACCGTGCCAAGAAGGGCCGTCTCCCTGCATCGATTCAGGACACAAGCAAGGTACACAACCAGATTAGTGGCCGACTCACTGCTAATGCGTCCACTACCCAGCTTAGTGATAAGGTCAGGCGCCTCAAGCATAAATACAAGTTGTTGATGACCCGAGCAAAGGATGGACGGGATCCTGACTTGCCAACAGATCACGATCGTGATGTCTATGAACTTAGCAAGAAAGTTTGGGGATTTAGGAGTGGTGGTCACGTAGGAGGATCTCATGCATACGAGGACACCGGGGCCGCAGAGAGTGATGAAGAGCAGGAGATTGAGGAGAGTGATGAGGATATGGAGAATGGGTGGGAACGCCGAGAACGAATGAGCAAGAAGCCGAAGGCATTTAGGTTTGAAAATGGCAATGGTAATGCAATTGTCACTGTCGGTAGGGCTAGCCATGGCAATGGCACTGGGAGAGATGACACTCAGGAGGGAAAACAAATGTACCCATATCTCTGGGAGGCTGTTGAGGAGCTGTCCAAGGAGCATCCGAGCGGGCCAATATTCAGAAAGGCGTTCGGTATACTTGAGAAGTCAAAGGCAAGAGTGATGGAGGAGAAGCTGCGGAAGTTCAGAATGTCAGAGATCAGGCAGCAGCTGCGTCGGATGGACCTGATGAAGGAGACAGTGGGGATGGTGCTGGATGCTCTGGAGGGTGCATTCTGATTAGGTTGAAATAGACATAACGCTGGATTTTGGAATCTGCGTTTGGTGTTTGGTGAGTATGTTGCTCAAAAAGGGCGACCTAAGTCTTCCATTTGCCTAGAGTAGTCTTGTTCTAGTGTTATCAACAAGTGGCTGGCTGTTTCTACTTCTGTTGCCATGGATATATTCTCTTTGATCACAACTAGATCTAGATCAGGGAGTTCCGAGTCATGACTGCTGCTTGTTATCATCCCTGAAAGACTATGCTTTATGTGCTTAGGTTCTAACTTATGCCTATTTGGCATTGCTATGTTTATGTTTAGTGTTAATTATATATTTAGCTTAATAGCTTAATTAGCCGTTTCTATTTTCCCTTTTCAACTGCATTTGAAAGCATGAATATCACTGCATTTCATCCACGTTGAATATAGCTTGTTATTTGCTACCTTTGCAACTGGAGGAACTGAACCCAGTTTGGTGCTTGTTAGGTTCCTATCCTCCAACAGGAGGGACTAAATCAGGGTATGCTGAAGCGATATATATTGGATAAGTCAGGTCACAGGATTGTGAAATGTATGATGTGTTTCTCGTAGTTACTTCGCCCCTGATTGTCCTTATGTCACCCTGCTGCCCTTGATTTGATTTACTAATACATTGGAATTTATATATCTGCAGTATTAGTGGTCAATTGCTTGTTTGCGAGCATTGTGTCTGTTAGGTTTTGGAATTTCAGAATATTGCAATCCGGATGCCTGGGTGATTCCTTAGAGCTATTTGAGTGTTTGTGTTGTGCTCAAATTTGTTCCAGGACTCGGTTGGTGTAGTGGAATATAACAGTTTTGTTTCATCAGGGACCTGCTTGGAGCGTAAAGTGCATACATTTATGGATCAGTATTCTTCTATGTTGATTTTAATGTTTTGTTGCCATGTTCTTGATAATGCAAGGGGGTTTCTTTCGGAAATATTTTAGTGTTGAACATGTAGTGCTTGTTGTTTTATTGTTTTTGGTTCCCAATCTCTAGTACTGAGTTTGAGCAATACAATCTAATGGGGTCTGAAAAAACTCATTAATGTGTTTTTTAATTACAGTGATTTGGTTAAGGGCATCGAATGGGATAACATTTCTGGCATGGTATTTAAACCATCTAGGGCCTTGTTTAGGATGGTCAAACACTCAAACTTGTTCTACTGGAAGTCTGGTTATAACATCCTTCGCAGAAGGACGGCATGTTCGCACGCACTCGTGGTATGAGACACCTGACACTTTTTTTTTATAACGAGACACCTGCCACTTTTTTTTATAACGAGACACCTGACACTTTGCTTGCATATCGGTTGGGAAGTCTGTTCATTTTGGTGACCTCGGAGTGCTGCAGGTGTCCCGTGAAGTATTTTATTTTCATAAATAGCGTTGTCTCACATTCTGAGATTAGAATTTCAAGGGTTAAGCGGGTCTGTTTGCGAATCAGTTTTCGCTGCCTCTAATTGTCTTGCGGTTCTGCGAAGCATATACTCCCTCCATCCCATAAACCGTGCCTGTTTTTTTTGAAAAAGTCAACCTTTTAAATCTTTGACTAATAATTCTGTCTATATATATATACACACTGGATCTATGTTCAAAAGTATCTTAAGATAATGATATTTTTATATATTTAAAAAAAAGAATGATCAAAGTTCTACTCTAAAATGCCGCGGAACCTCCAAACCATCATCATGTTGACGTTGAAACATGCCAGAGCACATCACGTGCAGCCTGCAGCAGGATGTCTTTTTGCAATTCCTCGCACGAGGACTCCGAAAATACCAGGTCTCCTTCTACACAAGCAAATTGTTGATAGAACTCCAAAATCGTTTTTTCTTTTGACTCAATCCTCTTCTTCTCCTTAGCATTCGGGAAACACAAGAAAATTTCGGGATAGGAAACATTATCTAAAATTTCTCTTAGATTTGAACCATAGCTGATGATAGAACTAAAATAGAAAATTTCGGGATAGGAAACATTATCTAAAATTTCTCTTAGATTTGAATCTATAGCTGATGATAGAACTAAAATAGATATCTTTTGTTTTTTACTTACGCGAGCCCATATCCTTTCTTTTTTATCAATTGGAGTCTTGACATTGGATGTATTTTTTCGTTCAGGAAACACATAACATCTTTCGTTTCCGATCACCTATAAAAATGATTTCTGGCCTAATATTCTAAAAAAATCAATTCTAAAATTTATTTTTAAAAAGAATTATAAAAAGGAAATGTGGATTTGTCGACCATATTTGGTGTTCAAGGTCAGATTCGGTGCTTTTTGACTGAAAATATTGATTTACCCTAGACTTGGGCATGGGTCACCTGACCAAGTCGTCCGAAAAAAACCCGAACCAGACCTGAGCAACACAAAGGGATGACATGAGCTGTATTTTTTTTGACCCGTGACCTGACCCAACCCGACCCGATGCATCCGTAGATAGTGTACGGCCCGATCCGACCCGGTGTTAGCTACAGGTTGGGTGCGGGTTGACCCGCGATTGGCCTTGACTCGATCCGAAGTTTACACAGGTCTATTTTACCCCGTGTAAAAATGAATTACCTATTTCCTTAATACATACACCATTTCTCTGGTTAAGATAAAAATTTTAGGCCAAAAAACACCTGATTCCGGTTGGAATGGAACTGATTTAATTTTCCAAATTTGAAGCTCCTTTTTGTTTGGAAAATTCGGATCTCATCTGTCTTTAGTTCATTTTTTCATTTCCGTACACGTACGATAAATCGTCTTCCGTCGGAATGGCATTCCGCGGCACGGGTCTCGAACCACCTTTTTTGGCAGCGTACGTTAACTTTGAGGAAAGCAGAGAACGATGTGGGGGCAACTATTTCTAGGGAAAGGTCGTCCAAAGCTTGGAGCAAATTCCCTGAGTAACATCAAAATTCCCTCAGTGTTCATCTATTTAGAATCTTAATCCTCTGTGTCATGGTTAGTTTTGTGGAAACGACGATAGTTTCGATGCCAAGAAAAAAACGAAGGCATGGACCCCAACATTACTATGTCCATATCCTCCATTGGCAACCCAATGACCCATCAACAGAGGCAAGGGAGAGGACTACTAGTGGAAGAAGGAGACCCATTCCAGGGGCCCCGAGAAGAGGAAGGAGATAGAGCAAATGTCTCCTCTTTCTGTCTGCTTCTCCCGGCATGTAGAGATCCGATTGGGCTTATATAGTTTAATTAGTTGAAACGTGATATTATAGGTTCGAGCCCTACTACGAGCATACTCAAGCCATGCTGTGGCGAGCCATGGGCAACCCAATGCCCACGATGCATCTAGGAATGCAAGTTTTATTTCGGATAATTACATGTCAACACAAAATTTTAATAAAATAAATTGGTAATGAGCCGAGGAGCTAACGCAAAATATCTATAGGTATATATTTGCATCTGGGGGTGAGTCTTCCCTAACTTAATTCCTCTTACTGACATGTGGGCTGTGCTTCTCGTCACTGCCGCGCGGGCCCCATGTGTCAGTGGCTCATGCGAGGAACCGTTTCTAGATCCCGGCGCTTTACTTCACTTCTCGTCACTGCCGCGCGGGCCCCACCCCCGGCAACCCGAACTCCCCACTCGCCGGCATGGACCCGAAGAGCCCGGCCGCCGCCGCCGCCGCCGCCGCCACCACGCCGGGGTCGGCCTTTGACACTTCTGGTGGAGAAGTCGACCCAGCCCGCCACAGCCAACGCCGCAGCGACTCCCCCTCCCCGACCCTCCCCCGATCCCGCTCCAAGTCCCCTTCCCCCAACCTCCGCCATAGCGCCGCCGCGCTCTCCTGCGCCCCCACCTCCGCAGGCGCCGACTTCGCGGCCGCAAGTTCCACCAGCTATGCCGGCGCCGGCGCCGGCGGCCGCGCCCCGTCCCCGAGGCTCAGCAGCGGCGAGCGTTCCCCCCGCGACCACCTCGACTCCGACGCTGACGCCGACGCCGGCACCGGCGGTCGCGTCCCTTCACCGAGGCGCCGCGCCGAGCATTCCCTCAGCTCTCACTCCCACTCGGACGCCGACGCCGCCGACCGGGTGCCGTCCCCGAGGCGCAATCGCGAGCGCACCCCCCGCCTCCCCTCCGACTTCAGTAACCCCGTCGCGGCCGCCGTCTCCGAAGACGACGGCGCCAGCGCTGGCGATGCCTCGCCCTTGCCTAGTGCGCGCCCCTCCTCCCGCATCAAGACCTCCGACATCAAGCCCATCAGCACGCGCCCAATGGTTGTGTCCCGGGGGTCCCAACGCCGCCACGCCCCCCGGGAACGTCACTCCCCGGAGTACCACAAGCGGCCGACCCGGGTTTGGAGCCCTGAAGACGAGCTCACCATACTGGGTGCCCTCATCGAGTACCGTGCCAAGAAAGGCCGGCTCCCTTCGTCGATTCATGACACGAGGAAGCTACACCGCCAGATTAGTGGCAAATTAGCTGCTGATACGTCCACTACCGAGACCCAGCTTAGTGATAAGATCAGGCGCCTCAAGCATAAGTTCAAGCTGCTGGTGACCCGTGCAAAGCATGGACGGGTTCCTGACTTGCCAACAGAGCACGAACGTGCCGTCTATGAACTTAGCAAGGAAGTTTGGGAGTTTAGGAAAAGTCGAAAAGGAGGACCACGTCCATATGAGGTTACTTTGGATGCAGAGAGCCATGAAGAGCAGGATACCGAGGACAGTGATGAGGATATGGAGAATGGGGGGAGACGCCGTGAACGCACAAGTAAGAAGCCAAAGACAGCTAGATTTGAAAATGGCGAAGGCAATGCAAATGCCACTGCAGGTAGGGCTAGCCATGACAATGCCAGTGTGAGAGATGATGCTGAGAAGGGAAAACAAATGTACCCCTACCTGTGGGAGGCTGTTGAGGAGCTGTGCAAGGAGCATCCGAGTGGACCGATATTCAGGAAGGCATTTGGTGTACTTGAAAAGTCAAAGGCAATAGCGATGGAGGAGAAGCTGCGGAACTTCAAAATGTCCGTGATCAGGGAGCAGCTACGCCGGGCAGACCTGATAAAGGAGTCAGTGGGGAAGGTGCTCGATGCGGTGGAGGGTGCATACTGATTAGGTTGAAATTGACGTACTACTGTATTTGGGATCTGTGGTTGGTCTTCAGTGAGTATGTTCCCCAAAAAGGGTGACCCAATTCTTCCATTTGCCTAGAATAATCTTGTTCTAGTTTTATGGGCATATGGTCGATTGGTTGCATCTACTTTTGTGGCGAAAGTTATATTGTGTTTGATCCCAACGAGACCTAGATCAAGGAGTTATGAGTTATGACCACTGCTTGTTATCATCCCTGAAAAATTACCCTTTATGTGCTTAGGTGCTAAGTTATGCCTATGTATCATGTCTTTTATATGTTTCTGCACCTTAGGCTTATTTTATTTGATCCCATTTCCCTTTCAACTGCATCTGTAGATATGGGCATACTGACTGCAAGCTTCATGCTTGTTAGGTTCGTCTAACAGATGGAACTTAGATCAGTATTTGCTGAAATGATATATGTATTGTTAGCACACCACAGGGTGCGGCTCACTCTCTCAGACACACACACTTAGTTTCACGGTGGAGAAGAGGAAGAACTGAGAGAGTTCAGGGCTGGGTTTGAACTGAATTCTATTTGCCTCTTATGGGCTGAATTTATACAGAAAAGGAGGGAGCAGAAGTACCATACAGAGATGGGCTATTCCCAACTACTACCTACTACTAGACATACCTCTACTCTACATAGTTGGTGGCAGGGTACAAATAGCTGTAGCAGCCATGCCTCCACTTGTACAACTAAACTAGGCCACTAGGCCTCTACGGTATAAGGAGCTGAAGCTCCATATCCTGCTTCTTCAAGCAGTAGCAAGAACACACTAATTACAATCAACATGTATTGGATTAGTCAGGACACAAAATCATGAAATTTGCTCGTAGCTGCTTACCCTTAATGATCCTCGTGTCAATCCACTGCTCTTCTGGCTTGCTAGATTTGGCTTACTGAATTTGAGAACTCTTCATCAGGTTATATTTGATACACAATATATTGGAATCCATATCTCTGTACTGTTTTAGGATGACATTTAATAGTGGTCAATTGCCTGTTTGCTAGGAATGTGTCCATTAAGTTATCATAGTTGGATAATAATGCAATCTGGATGCTTGGAGGTATTATTTGGAGCTATCCAAGTGTTTATGTTCTGCTCATTATTGCCCCAGGAGTCAGTTATTTTAGCGAAATATATCAGGGTAGTTTCATCGGGGACCTGCTTGGACCATATACCTTTAGGGCTAAGCGGTAATTTTTACCTTTAGGGCTAAGCGGTAATTTTCTATGTGGATTATTTTGATTGACATAAATGCTAAAGTAGTAAAAGGGGTTCTTTTGGCAATACTTTATTGTCGAACACGTTGGGAAAAACTTGGTTCCAATTTCCAAATTCCTAGGATTGAGTTCAATTCCTTGGGCAACCCCATCTAGCAGGTCTGAAAAAAAAAATCCGGTAATATGGTTAAGGGCGTCAAATGGGATACACTTTCAAGATGGTTATACCATCTAGGGTCTTGCATAAGATGGTTAAACTTGTTCTACTAGAACCGGAGCAGCATCCTTCGTAAGGACATCAAGCTTTTGCTCATACTACTACTATACAACGCCCGTGAAAAGGGAACTCGCCGGGCGCGTCCGGCTGGTGGCCTCTCCCCGTGCGGACGCGTCCCCCGTGGGGCCCGTGCGCCCGTGGGTTCGCCGGTGTGTCCGCGGTTTCACCGGACGGGAGCCGTGCCGGCCCTTCCATCCTCCCCGCGTGCCCACCTAGGTGCCTCCACCTGGCCGGTTCCTCCGTGCACTGGCACCCCCACCGGTTACGCTCCGCCACTGCGTCGCCTCCCCCGCTTTCGGGCCGCCCTGCACCTCCGCCTCCTCCATCGCTTCTGCCACCTGTGCCGCGCGGTGGCCGCCGGCCTGCTCTCCACGGTGTCCAGCGCGGGTCCGCCCCGTAGGGTGGCTCTCTACCGTGACCGACAGAGCTCCTCTCTGCACTGGCCGGCTCCTCTTCCTCTTTGCTCTCCGCTCTGCCGGCCTGCGGCCGTCGCCTTGCAGCGGCCGCGGCGGCAAGGTCTCCTCCACTGCACTCCCCTTCCCCAGCGCCGGACAGCCAACACGACCTCCTTGGGACGAATCCGCGCCATGGCGGCTGCTGCGCACCGCCTCCCCCTACGCCGGCGGACGCGATCCACTGCCGTCGCAAGTTCCGGCTGAATCTCTGTTACTGCACGGCGAGGATTCGTGATGAGGGAGCTCAACTCCTAGAGAATCTCTTCTTCAATCTCTCAGGTCCAGAGAGTTCCTCTTTTTTCTATTCTATATGTTATCCGATCTGATTCTCCCCCCATCCACCCACCCAAATTGATTTGGTTCCAATTTTTGGTCTGCCACTGCAACGTTTGGCCTCTCCGTCGAGTTCATTCAGCCAAGGCTTGAACTGGCTAAAGGATTTTGCGTCTTCTCAATAAAAATAATGATACTGGTGAATACAGAAGGATCTGCCTTAGCCGCTGTTAAGACCATGACCATATGAGAGGTATGCTTCAATATTCGTTTTCTTAAATCCTCTCTGAATTGCTTGCTTCTCTTCAGAGTTCAGACCATATAAGAGTCATAGTGCTAAGTGATTTGGGCTACAAGGTGTCATCGATTTATATTTATCTAATTTGATTAGTGCCAAGGGATGGAAATGTTCGAGTTCCAGTTCCACAAAATCAAGGTATGTCATTGCTCTTAATTTATTCCAATGATATATCAACCCTATTTTTTCCCACGTTTGGATTTTCTGTCCTCATTTAATTTACGGTGAGGTCATGCTCTGTTCCATATCATGACCTGCCACATTACTGCTATACAGTATTTGTGGATTGCTAGACTTAATACACCTGCAAAGATGAAATCTGTTACATTAAGTGGCCTCCATGCTCTATATTCTATATTGCTATTTATGGACAATTGACATGTAACTCATTTTTGTTTGTTCGTGTAATCTTAGCTTATAGTATATAAAATCTATTTGGCTTCGTGTTAAATAGGTGCCCGATTAATATTTCCAGGTAAGGCATAAAATATGGTCCCTACTGTTTATGACCCTAGGCTTCAACCTTTTTAGATTGCCATATCTGTTTAGATGATGCTAGAGATCAACTCGATGTTAGGTGTTTGAAACCAATACAATCTTCCGTTATAAAAAAAAAGGAGGATGCTACAGCTCTGTTGCATCAGTCCATATAAATACTACTACATCGACAACAAATGCTCGAGTACATAATTACTTTCAGACATAGTTTTCTAGATTTTCTTAACTTGGAACATGATGCTTGCAGTTCTATTCCCATAACACCTTCACTTTGGTGACAACAAAACTTGATCAATTTCTGTTCAGATTTTTTAAGATAAAAAGCTTTTGTTCAGATGAGGAGGAAGAGAGGAATTCATTACCCTCTCTCTCCTTTGCCTTCCCTTCTACATAAACCTTAACTTAATGTGTTCTGCACGATTCTATATAGATTTTACATGTGCAAACGATGCTTAGATATATATTTGTTTTAAAATAAAATATTCTACATTTGCCAACCTGCAAGGTGATGCTTATGGAAAAAGTCTACGTAACCCCCTCACTTTTGTAGAGTGGTTTACTTCACCCCATCACCTTGAAAATCGGTTATTTAACCCACCCACCTTTTCAAAACCGGACAAATCACCCCCCGAACGGTTTTGGAGGGTAGTTTTGTTAGAAAAAGTCTACATAACCTCCCCCACCTTTGGAGGGTGGTCTACTTCACCCCCTCACCTTCAGAACCTGTTATTTAACCCCCTCACATTTGCAAAATCGGACAAATCATCCCCTGGGGTGGTTTTGTGGGCCAGTTTTGCTGACGTGGCGCTTCTAGGACCCACCTGTCAGCGCCACGTGTGCAAATCGCCGCGCCGCTCCCTCCTTTGCTCTCTCTCCCGCCGGCGCAGCCCTCCCCCTCGCTTCCTGCCGCCGCTCCCGCTCGCCCCCTCTCCGCCGGCGCCGTTCCCCTTCTTGCTCCCTATCGGCACCGCTCCCTCCTCGTTCTCCCACAGGTGCATCTCTCGGGTAGACGACCGGAAGGCGCTGGGGAAGAGGGGGCCTGCTGTGATGCCTCCGGCATCTCAGAGGCCCTAATTCATATTTGACTTAAGGTAATGGTTTCTTATAACTAAATTATGTTTAAAGATGGAAAGAACTAAGGTGGAGAAATCACAAGTCGAAAATTTTCTACTCAAATGAACAAAACCTCACGTTGTTTAGGTGTTTAGTCCAAAAACCAAAGGTTTTCATGAGAAACCCCAAATACAAAAGTTTTAGTTCTTATTATATATAGATCAAATTTCCTTCTGGTACAAGTTAAAAATGTTGAATTGGAAGCTTCAAAAGGCCAAGTCAAATCAGGTCAAACTTAGTCCACACTTAAACTCCCAAATCTGCATTTCAGCCTTTCCCCAAACTTCGTTCTAAAATTACTTTTGTTTTCACTATAGAACTTCAAAATCTACCTGACTAGGAAATGAAATTAAACTTATCACCTTTCAAATGAACCTAATATCAAAGTTATTGGACTCCGTTTGATACTTCAAAAGTTGGAAACAAGAAAGACCATACATAAATTGAAATGGCAGATTTGCAAAACCCCTGAGCACACTTGTGACTATAGTTCAAAATATAATGTGTTTTGGACCAAACTCTCTATAACAAACTTGTAGAAAATTCTATGTGGATCAACTTTGTTATTGAGTGTGGTAACATGCACAAAGGTTTAGGTGGAGCTTTGAGTTGGTTAATGAAAAAGCAGAAATCTGCCTATACTTGATCGGTAAGGCAAATTCAAATTTCAATGGAACAAAAGTCCTTATCATGCAAAACATCATATAATAAAGTTGTAGATAATTAAAAACTACACAACATTGGTATAATACTCTTTTTCTGAAAATGAGCATAAAATGGACTTATGGAATTTTCAAATTTGAAAGTGTTGTTGGTCAAACTAGAGTCAGCAGGTTAAATTCAAATTTATTCATAGTTAAACTTGGAATCAGGTATTAGTCCTTTTAACAAAGTTGTAGATGTCAAAAGATACAACATTTCATTCAATTGGGTCCTTTTCAAATTCGGCTCCTACGTTGGTCAAATTGGCGAAATTCAGAAACTTAGTTAGCTGGTCAAACCTCCTTCTTTCCATTTTCGAGATTTTCCTTTTTCTTCTGTATCAATGACACGCGGGCCCCACTGGTCAGCTCGCTTTGGGTCCGCGTGGGGACGACAGCTCCGTGGGGCCCACTTTGTCCCCTTATCCATTTCTCCATGCACTCGGTCCATAGTTTCCTTTTATCTCCCTCGCGTGGGTCCCGACTGTCAATGGGCCTTGGTCAGGTGGACTCGGTCCGCGCCGCGTCGCCCTTCTCTCTCCCTGCTCAACCGTGCCCACGCGGCACCGGCTCCTGGCCGCCATGGCCACGCGCCTGCCGCGCCATGGCCGCTGGCCCCTGCCCGCTTCCTTCAAGCCGAAGCTCGGCCGAGCCCCGCCTCACTCGCCTGCCTCCCTCATCGCGCCTCCCTGGCCTCTCCTCGACCCTCCCCTGCCTCGCCTTGCCCGGGACCCCGCGGCGCCGTCGCCCGCCATTGAAGCTCGCCCCGAGCTCACGCACCGGCCTCCTCCGGCCGCCCCCGCTCCTAGCAGCGAGCGCCCCCGCATCGCCCACTCCGCCCCACCGAATCCGGCCACCCTCGTAGCGCGTTGAAGCCTCCTCCACCTCCGTCCGCGTGTATCCACCGGGACGAGCCACCGCGCCATCGACCTCGCCGTGGAGATCCAGCCCCGGGCCATCCCCGCACCCCCGAGACGCCACCGACAGCTGCGCCCTGTCTCCGCGCATCCTGCGCGCTAGGCGGAGTCCCCGTTCCCCTCCCGCAGTGCCTAATCGAAGCGCGCCCGCGAGGCCCCGTGCGCCGCCCTCGCCTCGGGTTCACCCCCTCCGCGCCGCTCGCCCTCTCCACCGCGGGCGACAAGAGCTGGGGGAAAAGACGCCCCGGAGTCGGGAACACGTTCCTAGGGTTCCGGTGCCGCCATTCCGCGCCTCGCGTCGCCAGAGTAGTCCGCGGCGCACTCCCATGCGCGCGGCCTCTCCCCTGGCGAGAGGTGGAAGAAGAAGAATGTTGTTTTTCAAAAGGACCCCTGCGCTTTTGTTCATTTTCGTTCAAGTACTGTGCGCTATTCACTGAGTCATCAAATCCTTACGCTCTAGCCCCTGATGTTAATAGATATTCACGCTTAGGTCCCTGGCTGTTATGGTTTTCGATTTATTGAATTTCTATAAACAGAAAACTTTCAAAATTCGTAATAAATCAGATAAAAATCAGAAAAATGCAAACTTTGTTGTAGTGTACTCCTATTAAGTAGATCTACAGAATGGATATGATGGTTGGGTATGAAAAGACCTTTTTGCCCCTGTTATTGTGCATGCATGAAAAACCTTGATAAATAGGAAATGTGCGTAAAATGAGCTTAAAAAATTATGAAATTTGGGCAGAGGCCTTGTGAACATGTGTAGGCTCTGTATAAATTTTGGTAGCCCTAGCATTTACTGTTTAATTACTATTTTGCCCTTGTCTTGTTTTTAAGCATATATTTAATTTAAGAAAAGGTTGCTATGGTAAAAAAATGCTCCAAGTGTCTTTAGGGGCTTGGTATGAGCTCTAAGTTATGAACATGGCTCACTGCTAGAGTAAGAGGTGGTGCATGTAAGGTTTTGGCTCTGTTTTGAAAACGGTAGAAATAATGCATATTTATGTAAATAATAGAAAATGTGAGACTAGTATATCCAATAAAAACCACCCCACTTACCATGGTAATCTTAATGACTCAATAACTATTGCATGTTTGATCGGCTCACATCACCATGTTAGCCTTATGATTGACAACTTGATTTTTGTATATGTGTTCTTGTGAGATTGCACATACACGCTTGCTTTGGGTCTATAAAAGTAATATTAATGCTAGTGCCAGTCGGGATGTTTCGATTGAGCTAGTAATCCATTACAAGCGTAACTAGATGTTTGCCTCATATTTTGCTTAATCAGTTGTATGCTTGATGATCATGCATCTCATTCACTGTGTCATGCATAGCATTCATATAGCAACGCTTATTGCAGATACGTGATTGAAAAGCAATTGAGAGGAACTACTTCGAACAACGGTGGTCCAGAGGGTCAAGTAAGCCCCAGACACGACCTGGAGAGCCCATCAGTCGTGTTTGGAAGGAGGAGTTGTCCAAGTGATCAAGGGGTTGCCTGGGGCAAAGCCCCACAACCCGGCAAACTAACGTAGCGTAGTTTGATGGTTTCATGAAACATAAGGAAGGTAGGCAGGACCATGATTTCTCCCAGCTAATATGATGATTGATTGTTTCATTACGCATCCGCATTAGGAGTTGGTTGAAAACAATTGCATTAGATCTCCTGGCCGCCCTAGCCCTAGCACCCTATATATAGAGTTCGTAGGACGAGTTGCCTAGGCTCTGCTAGGTGCGAGTAGACACGAGTGAAAGGAGTCACTCGTCACGTAAGTGATTTCAAAGGTTATAAAATTTTTACTATTGAGAAAGTAATACTATGCTCATGATTTAAATGGAGACCGGGCGGAGAATAATTTTATTATGTGGTGTGCGTTTGGCTCCGCCCGAGTCGCATAAGGCCCGTCCGCTGTTCGTCTGCTGATCGGCATAACATTGCTAGAGTGCTTATCCGGGAAATGGGACCGGTAAAGTCTTTCCTGAGCTCGTCCGAAGCACAGAGACACGTTCCTACGCGCTGGTTGAGAGGAAGGTGGCCCGGGGGAGCTTGGTACTCATGACGGGGAGACCGAGATGTCGGCAGGCTCGTCATGGGGGCACAACCCGGGGGCTAGGCGGGAGTGAATCGAACTTGGGACGAGGCAGGTTAAGATTGGGGCTATATGTGGGAACGCGATGACCAGTAAGCATATACCCCTGGCATGATAGTTATTCCTGGGAATTAAAAATCGATTCGAATCGCTGATGCCTACCAGGTGTGGGAATACCAATTTCACTGTCGGACAGCGTAGTAACTACTTGAATATATTATATCTGTTACTCATGTTTTGAAACACTATATGTTTGTATTGTATTGCTTACATTTCTGCAAGTTTTTATTATGGAGTTATATGCAAAAGAGGAATCTTGATACTCTATAACGATATACCACTGTTTAAAATCAATGGCTAAGGATCCACATGCTAGTAAGCAAGCTTTGCGTCAGCCGTAAGCCAATCCATTAAGTCCTACTGAGTAATTAGTACTCAGGGTTTGCCCCCACCTTTTGAGAACAGGTACCGGCAACATCTGGACAACTGCTTGGAGAAAGGTAGTACCGGTGGGCTCGGTGCTGCTCGCCTCGATCAACGATGCGTGAAGGCTAGTAAAGTATTTCGTTCTGCTGTGAGATATTTTCAAATTCGCTTCCGCTATCTGATTCAAACTTGACTTTCGTATGGTAATACGTTGAAAATTATATTATTATTTCGAATCGATTTGTAAAACAAGTTTATATATGCTATATTCAACTGCCTGAGATGATGTACCTGTTGTGGCTCCATTGTGGGCTGGATGTGTATGATGTCGGTTCCTCTGGGAAAAGGTAATATCGGGAGCCGAATGACTCTCGACGGACGACCGGATTTAGTTCGGTCTAATCGCATTGCAAGCCAAAGGTGGCAGGTGTGCTTAGTCCGGATTAAATCGGCGGTTCCGCCACACCTGCGGTGGGCGCGGAGGGGATGAGGGCCGCGGGCAGAGGAGCGGCGCGGCGGTTTGCACACGTGGCGCTGATAGGTGGGTCCTGGAAGTGCCACGTCAGCAAAACTGCCCACAAAACCACCCCAGGGGATGATTTGTCCAATTTTGCAAAGGTGAGGGGGGTTAAATAACCGGTTCTGAAGGTGAGGGGGTGAAGTAGACTACCCTCAAAAGGTGGGGGGGGGGTTATGTAGACTTTTCCTAGCAAAACCACCCTCCAAAACCGCCCGGAGGGTGATTTGTCCGGTTTTGGAAAGGTGAGGGGGTTAAATAACCAGTTTTGAAGGTGAGAGAGTGAAGTAGACCACCCTCCAAAGATGAGGGAGTTATGTAGACTTTTTCCTTATGCTTATTTATAGAAATGTGGTGTTTACAGTTTCACATAACAACGTTACTTCAAGGAAACCAAAATGTGTTGCAATTGCTCAGGGAGATATTCAATGCATGCTGTTTCCCTTTTTATCACAGCTCATGTTGTCGTGTTTTTACTTCAGAGTCTAAAAATTACCGTGAACTATGTTTGAATTGTATAGTTTCACAGTACTAACCTTCATATGCTGACATGGATGCGCATATGCATATCCAAACACCTGATTTATTTCATATATGTGTTGAGTTTGCTCTTCTATATATTGTTTCTCTGAATGTTTTGAGGTTAATTTCGTTGTGGGTTAGTATAGTGTGCTGTTATGATTACTTCACCCCCACTTTGATTGTTTGGTCGTTATTGCTACAGGTTAGGCTCCTGCATTTCAGATGAGCCAAAAGATGTACATGAGATAGTGCTGCAAGGTCCAGTATATGGACCAAGCAAAATTCTAGCGTCCTGTGATGTTGTGTCCTACAGTGTGTTCCTTTTGTCCAAGAGGAAAGCAACTCTATTATGCTTCTAAGTGTTACCTGCTACAGCAAAGGTACACCATAGAGTGATGTTTGCTGACGACACTAATCAGCCATACAGGACAATCATTATCTCACCATCTCTGATGCTCTTTTTGCTGATTGCCGTGCTACCATTGCTATATGGTCTAGATCTATGACTTTATGTGCAGTGCTCAGAAACGGTTGATGTGCGTATGCATGTGTGTAAATTAATGTGTTAGCACTTTTGAAATGATGTGGCTATATCTACCAAATTTCTGTATGTGTGCACAATTTGACGTTCTCGGTATATCGGTGTCATCATTTCTTTGCACCTTACCGATCAATTTGTATCCAACGTGAAATGCGGCCATGGACTTCCCTTTCATGATAGATTGATAGACGTACGCAAGACTGGGCACGGGCGCGGCTGAGCGCGCCTTCCGTCCTAGTACATACACATGGGCTACCATATCTGATGAATGAAGGCTGAATTCATTTTGGTGATCTCAAAGTGCTGCAGGTGTTTGACTGAAGTAGCATCCTCAAGGCCAGATGAGAAATTTCATGATGATTGTGATATCTGGTTGTTCAGTGAAGCATATTTTAGGGGGTGTTTGGATCTTTCAGCTAAAATTTAGCTCCCGTCACCTCGGATGTTTGGACGCCAGTTAGAAGTATTAAATATAGTCTAATTATAAAAATAATTACACAGATGAGCACTAAACAACGAGCTGAATTTATTAAGTCTAATTAATCTATGATTAGCAAATGTGATTCTACAATAACCCGTCGCTAATTATGGATTAATTAGGTTTAATGAATTCGTCTCGCCTTTATTCTTTGTCCGTGTAATTAGTTTTTTAATTAAACCATGAGGTGAATTTGAGTGTCTATTTTGTTTTTATATAATATATAAAATCCACCTAGCTCCTTTTGATGCTAGGATTTTTTGCAATCTGATGGTTGGCTGCTCCGAACCTCATAGTCGAATGGGAAATTATCGATTATCATAGGTCTCGTTTCTATATGGCTTAGGGTATGTTTGAAACACGGGATTTTTTTTTGTCTTTGTGTTTTTCTTGTGAAACTGATTGTTTGATATGAAATTTCTGTGTTCCCCCAAACGGATCCTTAGTTTGACACGACTTCTTTTTAGGATACTCAGTCAGAACTGTACTGGGTTTGCTACGTGCAAATCTATGCCTTGTTGGTGGGACAGAGTATGCCTCATAGGTTTCTGGTGTCGGCAGTCAGAAAATCAATAGGCCCACCAGTTCAAAAAAAAAAAATAAATCAATAAGGCGTTGAGTTACGACTTACGACTTGAACTGTCGAACAATTCCTCTTCATCCTGGCCCAAAACGATACTGGGCTTGGGCTCAATTTTGTTTGCTCGCCTTTTTGACTCAGAGTATATGAAGCGCTGGAATGCTGGATGCAGCAATTCCAAGGTGTCCACTGTCCAGGGAAAAGAAAAGCTGGCAATGTATGCTCATTGCATAGCAAAGAGCTCCATGTATCTTAATTCAGGTCGACACGTGTGGTTCTCGGACCCTCCATCAGGTGTTTGTAACTCTTATAAATATAGCCGCCTAATCAAGTGTGCGTTTCCCCCCTAAAAAAAGCAAGGTCACAATTGCGAATGACAGAGCAGATCTACTGCAGTCTGCTGCTTGTTGCATTGAAGAAGGATGGTCATCATTTCTGTGAATCTCAAGTTGTTGTATTTTCCCCCTCCTTTCTGTACAATATAATCGCACAGGTCTGGACGAAAACTGCGAAGAACGGGCAAAGGTAGCGTGTCGGTTCCTCCCCTCCTCTGTTTAACGAAAGCTGCGTTTGCTGCTGCTCCATGATTGGACAGACGCAGCTTGGCGGTGCCCCAAACTTCCTCCGGCGCCCCTGGATGATTGGTTAGTGCAGTAAGAGAACCATTTGGGCAAGTAACTCCGGAGACCAACGAGAGGAGGTCTCGGCGCCTCTGCTGCTCGCTCGCTCATGCACGCATGTCTTCTCCAGAGACATTTGAGCGAGTGTCGGCGAGCCTCTTGCACGAGGCGCAGGGATGTGGGGGCCTGCGCCGCGGCTGCCCGACCCGAGCTTCGGCTGGCCTTTCAGGGCTTCGTCCCGGCGAGGCGAGATGATGACATGCATGACAGAACGGCATTGCCTGTCGACAATGGCGACCTGCTGAACTATCAGAGCAGCTTGTTTTTTCCAGACCAAAGACTCTGCTTGTCTTTCATGAAAGTGCTTGCATTTTTTTTCTCTGCCCTTGTGTCAGCTGGTAATGGGCCGTACATTAGATCGCCTGATGGTCAATGCATCAACAGCGCTAGGATGGAAAAAAAAAAAGGAAACGGGGTGTACGGCGGATCGCGGCTGCATCAGCAGATAGCGTTCCGGCAGATTCAGGTATCTGAGCTTGAGACGTCCCTTCGTTCCAACGCGTGATAGCAACGCCCAAGAAATTTCCAACGCATGGTTCCGACCGGGCCACAGATTCTAGACGCGCACTGTACGCGACGAGGACGGAGCAGGCGAGCTGCACCGCGCGGGAGGGGAAATCCAAATCCTGTATCCGAGCTGCTGGTGTCGTCGTCTCCTGTCAAATTTCTCCGCCCAAGATTCTGAATCACGAGTCAGCAAAAGCATGTGACGAGGTTTCCTACCGAGCCTGAAGGGACGGCCTGGACACGTTTCCTGCAGCGCTGCTCGATTCCGAATGAAGGCTTGTGCTACCGTTGAATGAAGAATCTACGGCAAGGAGTACCGCACGACGGAAGGTCTCCCATGGAAACTGAGCGGAATTTTATTTGCCTGAGATTCTGAATCTCCAAGTGCTGACTTTTTGTTCCCCTTGTGTGGTGTGGTGTCCTAGTATCATTTCTTGGATAATGGACTGTACATTGAAGATGGTCAATGCATCAGCAGCTTGTGGTTGGATCCATGCGGATCGTTAGAATCTACTCCCTCTCCATCCAAAAAAATCAAGTCATTCTAGTTTTGTTCTAGTCAAATTTGACCAATAAATTTATAAAGAAAATATCAACATTTATATACCAAATAGATATATTATAAAATATATATGTCATGACAAATCTACTTATTTAGTTTCATAAAAATCTTTACATTTTTAATATAAATTTTGTTAAATTTTACCAAGTTTGACTTAAGACAACTAACATGCCTTGTTTTTTTGGAACGGAGAGAGTAAATACTAGATAAAATCCAGATCATGTGAGAATGTGAAGTGTTTCAATCCTTGTAATCTTCGTTGGTTGAAGAGAGTGTGGATACAATCTTTCCAAAAATCTAGTATCTTTGATTCACTAGAGATATTATCTGCCGGATCCAAAACACTATCAAAGTTTGGGAATCCTGGTGGGTGTGCGATTATTGCATCAGCCAAACTCTCATTTTTCACTTGGATATAGATATTGGAGATGTTAGATTTGAATCGCGCACCAATGCCAAATCAGGCTGGTTTTTTAAATGACTCCCATTGCATCTTTTTGTTTAGATGGAAACTAGTTATAGTCTAATTATATTTTAAAACCATAGTTTAGAAATATTATGGTTTACAACCGTCATGGCAATACCATGGTTTTAGTGTAACCAAAGTATATCATCTTTTGTTTGGTGTCGTTTGTATTTTTGTGTGTGATGGGCTAAAAATTTAACTTTGGTCTACGCCGTCAGTGTTTTTTATGCTCCAAAAATACCATAGTATTGCTAAACCATGGTTCTAAAAACAGATTAAAAAAACTAGCAAACACTTTTTAGCCTAAGTATCGTACCGTTCTTCAGAACCGTAGTATTACATAGAACTATGAAAATACTGCACTCTCTGATAGACCCTAGGCTCTGATCCTAACTTTGAATTTGACATGTAGCCAAACTGCTGAATTTGGAAAATGAGATTCCAACCAAGCACTAATATCTGTATCAAAACATAGTGCCATTACGCTTACGTGTATTCAATTATCCTATCAATGCATGGTTCCGAGTTTCAGACTAATACTGCTAGTTTCTAGACGAATACGCGACGAGGAAGATGCGAACACTGTACCCTGCGAGGGGGAAAAAAAAAGCTGATTCCAGCTGCTTCCCGTGAAATTTCCTCGGCCAAGACTCAAAAGTCAAAACAAAAAGGCAAATCGAGACGACTTCCTCGTCCGTCCGAGCCACCGTTCGCTCAATCGTGTTAGCGTTGCCGTAGGCCGTATAGCCCGTAGCCCCGTATCCAAGGAGACACGCGAACGGCGAAAAGCCGAAAAGTGGGAGCTGGTCAGCTGGCCGAGTGTGTGAGTGGGCTCTTCGGGTTCATTCGGCTGCCGCGCCGAGACCGCGAACGCTGGAAATAACAACGGTCTCCGAAGGACGGCCGGACTACACCTTTTTCCCCCCTTGGAGGCCCACGCTTGGTCCTGAATGACATCGATCTTGCACCGCTGAATCGCAGCATGATCCTGAATGACATCGATCCACGACATTTATCTGCTTGAGATCCTGAATCCCAGGATGATGCACCACTCTCGACTCTGAACGGCAACTCGTGCCGCTGAATGACAAACTCGCGTGCCGTTGGCCTGGGAAATCAAGGCATATGACACTACACCAAATGACACCCACGATGGTCGATGCCGGTCGGCAATGGACAATGTTTTGACCTACAAACCCGGCAAGGTAGGGCGAATTCAAGAGATGTGGAGAGGACGCCCGGCAGATGTGATCGTCCATGGCTTTCTGTCACAGTGGTCCGATTTTTCAACCTTTAATTATGAAACCGAGTAATTAGGAACATTGTGTTAACCAAATCGGACTGAAAATGGTTTCAGATGGTGGTTTTCTATCTTTTAAAACAATAAAACCTTATTTAATCTCTAAAAATTCATAATCAATTTATTTTAAATTAGAAAAATGTAACAACATGTATCAATTTTCTTCTAAAAATATAATCTATCTATTGATGCTCTATTTGAAAAAGACTTAGAACTCATTTATTCCTACATATATTGTATTATTGCTCTAGTTAAAATATTAAAAATAGCAACAAATAAGCTCTAACAATCTATAAATAGAGCATCAATACATAGATTGTATTTGTAGATATCATTTGGTACATGCTTCATATTTTTAAATTTAAAATAAGTTAATTGTGTTTTTAAAAGATTAAATAAGGTCTTATTATTAAAAAAAAGTAGAAAACCACCATTCGAAACCACTTTCAATATGACCAAGGGACTAAGGGAGTTTTTTGTTCGGTTTGGTCAGCTTAGAGATCGTAGCTACCCTGTTTTGTAATTTACTAGAAAAGGGCATGTGCGTTGCAACGGGAGAATACAATGCATCATTATATTATGTTTATACTTGGTCAAATAAAAGGAATCTGAACTCGTATTGGACGCGGTGTATACCTTGTGCAGTCTACTATAGAGTAAAGCCATCATAAAATAATTTTTCATCTTGATGCTCGCTTTCTTCATTTTACATTTTCTCAAGTCCTCTTCTATCAATTCAGTTTCACAGGGCGGAGCTCCACACCTCCGGGCAACCGCTGGGCCTCTGCGGCTTCATCGCCGCCACCAGCTTAGAGCGTAGGGGCAACGCCGCCTCCTCTCTTCCTCGGTGAGCAGATCCGGGCCACCACCGGGCCTCTACGCTTGGATCGCACCATACTCAAACAAAAATTTGAATTAATCTCACGAAGATAGACACATCCCTCTTCTCGAATCACCCCATCTCACTATGCTTACACGGACTCAATCATGGCTTGGATTCCTCTTTCATCTAGTCTCAACACAAGTGAAACCAAAGCTCGATCAATCTTCTGCCACGATGAGCTCCGATTTGCCCTCCTCTCAAGAGCCACAGTCGTTGCGCCAAGGCTATATTTTACCCTAGTTTGCTTTCGCCTCCATAGGCAAGCTCTAACAATCTATAAATAGAGCATCAATACATAGATTGTATTTGTAGATATCATTTGGTACATGCTTCATATTTTTAAATTTAAAATAAGTTAATTGTGTTTTTAAAAGATTAAATAAGGTCTTACTATTAAAAAAAAGTAGAAAACCACCATTCGAAACCACTTTTAATATGACCAAGGGACTAAGGGAGTTTTTTGTCCGGTTTGGTCAGCTTAGAGGTCGTGGCTACCCTGTTTTGTAATTTATAAGGTTCAAAATCGGAGGAAGATGACAATTTAAGGTTGTAAAATGAACTTTTTTTTCTTTTCTCTTCCCTCGCGAGCGTGCGTCTAGGCACGTTTTTCGTTAAGCTGGAAAGGCATTCCTGCATGCAGATTCACGTATCAGAACTTGAGAAGCTTTTCACACTATTCCCAAGCGTGCATGAATGCATGTTTCCGACTACGTATCAGAACTTGAGGGCTTTTCACTACTCCAAAGCGTCCGTGAACGCATGTTTCCGACGTGAATGTCCAGCTTCTAGACGAACACGCGCGCGACGAGGAAGACGCGAACCATCCCGGATCTCCAGCTGCTTCCCGTAAAATTTCCTTGTCTAGGGCTCTGAACCACCGAAATCAAAAGGCATACGTACCGAGACTTCCTAATCTGTGACACCGTCCGTTCTAGTTCTAGCGTTAGTTACCGTAGGTCGTGGCCACGGAGAGACGCGAACACAGCGAAAAGGGGAGCTGACCGACTACTGCGAGTGCGAGTGCGCTGGGCGCTGATCGGCATCTTCGTCCGCCGCGGCGCGACGAGACCGCCGGAGCGAACGGTCTCCAGAGGACGGCCTGACCAGCGACCACCTTTTCCGGAAGACGATGAACCAACCACGCTCGATTCTGATTCCTGAACGGCAGCGGCAGCTCGTGCCGTTGAATGGCGAATCCACGACGCGGAGTCACGCACAGTGGGAAATCAATGAGCTTTCCATGCCTGAGAGACTCTGAAGTCTGACTGAATCGCCAGAGTCAATTCAACTGCATGCTGCATGCATGCACACCGAACCTCAGCCTCCCAGGCTGACGGACGGCTGTCCTGCAGTGTTTTTTTTAATTTTGGCTTTTTTCAGAACTTTTTTTTTCACAAATAGACCCCGCTGAAACTTTGTCAAAAAAATAGACCCTTAGTTCGGTGTGTTATGACACAGCGCTGAAATAACACGTCTCGACACTAGTCCATGGTGCGCCATACCACCACATTGTCACTGGCTGCCCTCAACGTATTACCAGTGTGTCGGACTCTCACTGACTTATCCATCTACAAAAAAATGGATCATCCGTATAGCAACAATCACAAACACAAACCTAATCAAGAAAAAAGACCTCCATCCTACAAATAAAGCTATCTAGATAGATCTAATATACCTAACCTGAGTTGAAAAAAAACTTTTCTAAGTATATGGTCACATTATCTATAAATGGAAAAAATCTAATAAATTAGTTCAGGATGGACAAATGAGTTGAAATCGGCAAATCAATCCGACTAAACTTCCTAAAATACAACCTAGATTGAATTCCTAACGCCAATCCGAATAAAAAATTTCGATTTCTAGGTTTCCTTAAACACTAGGGTTCCTACAAATTGATGGGCCCTAGGGGTCGGGCGACCTTGAGGCCCCAAGAACGGTGGGCGTGGGTAGGGGTGAAGTGACTGGAGTAGGAAGAAAAAAGGGTCCCCGGGTTTATGTGGTCGGGAGCTTGTTGCGGCACGGGGGCGCGCCGACCTTAGGAGGCTCAGCACTAACGCATCCCGTGCCAAGCCCTGCAGCCCCGGTTGACAGCTCATACCTCGGCACTAGGTGAATCAGCGCAGAGGTAGAACATTTTGGCCCAGACGAGTCAAAAGGCGTGGAGGTGGCGAACCGGCTGCCACACGAGGAGCTAATGTGACAAGGCACGACACACCATAGACCAACGCCGAGACGTGTGTTACCTCGACGTTGTGTCATAACACACCAAGTCAAGGGTCCATTTTTGGATAAAGTTAAAAGAGTTTCTGAAATAGGCTAAAATAAAAAAAATCACCTGACCTGCGTTTGAGCAAGCTAATAGGAGTACATGCTAGCAAGTTGTTGGGCAGTTGCAGGTGGCCGTGGAGACGACGGATCTCTTGGCTTTGTGCCAATGCGCCGCGGCAGGCTGTGCGGACGGGCTCCCCGGCCTTTCAGGCTCCGAGAACTGACGAAGCAACTCAGCAGTCCGAACTGACAAAACCTCTTCTCAGCTGCTGGTGACATCGACGGATCAATCAAACACAAGCATGATTGGTGACTGATGGGTACATCAGGGCATTCTAAAATACGCAAGTTACTTTAAAAAACTTAGCTTATCTTGATCGGGGAAGCTTACAATGGTTGTATCAATGGAATTCTTATGATACAGTTCGTGCACATACATCCAGAGAGATCTTAGACGCGGTTACTTCGCGCGTCAGCCACTTGCCATTTGCCACCTTGCGCAGTAAATTATAAGAGGCACGCTGCATTAATTTGTCCACACCTAATAGGCTAATACCTAAACGTAACTTCACCGTTTTTTTATGACAGCTTAAGAATCGGTTCCGTCTCAGTCACTAAATATCCTGAAGACCTTACCATAAAAACAGCGTGGCGTGCCCGGCGTCAGCACAAGTTTGGGAAGGAGAAAACAACGAGCTGCACGGATCGTACAGAGGGAAGTCAGATCGCCCAAAGTTTCGAGTTCAGGATCAGCAATCAGCAGGCAGTGTCGTCACTGATGCGCATACTGTATTATTATTATACTAGTTGAGAAACAGTCCATGTCAAACTGATGAACTGGGCATATGTATAAGCAGGAAAGTCAGACAGAGATGCATGGTCAGTACAGCCAAGAATTTTCTGACCCTGAAGCCTATCGTTACAATATGTTTGTGCAAATAAATGGATTGAAATTAAATGCTCGGTTGTTCGAGTCTATTGGTAGCATTATTGCTGGTAGAGGTCATAGCAAAACAAACTGTCGAATGAATGTGCACACTTCAACGTAACACAGGTTAATCACAACAGGTGCCAGGGGTTAAAGTTTAGGAAGTATGCACAGAATGTTCAATTCAAACATAGACGTAAGGGCAGCTTGCCTGCTGGGTTGGGTTCCAAAAATACTGAAGATTAAGCTTGCCAGAGACAGACTTGTATATAACCAGAGTTTGAATTGGTAGATTCTTAAGCGCATTGTACAAGCAACAAGCAAGTCGAATCACGTACGGTGGATAGCTAGATTCCTTGAAGTAGCCATTTGACTGCAACACTTGATTCGTTGAGAAATGCAACTTGGCAGTACAACGAACCTCTCTTTCTGACTTTTAGCTCTGACTTTACTTCATGAATTTGGAACGGCGCCAATCAGTAGATTAAGCATGAAACATGGCTGCTACAATGGAAGAGCAAGATATTTAGATAATCCACCCCCATTTAGAAGCTTTCAACCCAATGACAGTTAGCATACAAGATAAATTTAAAACAGTTGTTCAACATTTTGGGACAAAGTAGTGTCAAACCAACCGTTGTTACTATATATGATGCCAACACCAGGTACATATACATTTTTTTAGCACATAAACATGACATATCCTTGCACCAATAGGACTTGAATAATGATATGCTTCGGTTGATTTTTTAAACTTTAATTGTTCATCTTATTAAATTTTTTTAATAAGTGATCCTATATTTTGTTGTTATTGATTTATCACTAAATATAGTTTGAGTATGATATATTTTTTAGATGTTTGGACAATTTTTTAAATAAAATGAAGGCTTAAAGTTGTGGAACAAAGTCAGCCGCATCATACATAACGGGGATAATACTATTTACATGACCTCGCTTGATAAAATTGTACACTGCCTAAAGAAGATATCTCCATGATAAAAAAGAAGCTTCACTTTCAACTACGGTATCCAACCGCTTTTTCGCCCTTTTGGTCCTACCAGTATCACCAAGCCAAGGTGGGCATGTAGGACCGTCAGAAGTTGCCAAACGCGACAGATACCGTATGGTGTAACGCCATGCCAAGAGCACACGAACCAAGAAGGCAGACGGGCGATTGGCCAACGTCTGCGTCGTCCTCTCTGAGGCACGTACTGGAGACCACCAGGTCCACATAATAACGCCAAGGTGGCGCTGCAGGCTACACACTCGGGTACGCAACGCACACAACGTCCGCCGCTCACAGGTGAACTGGCACCGTCGCCGCCGCTCACAGGTGAACTGGCACCGTCGCCGCCGCCGACGACGATGGCCGCCTGTTGCCTGCACCAAGTACGGCAGCAGCCAAAAATCAAAGGAAGGGGCCGGCCGGGCACCATTTCTGAGAGCTGCAGATCAAGGTGATCGATCCGACGGGGAAAATGATATCGCCGCGTGTATAGTGGACGGCCAATGGCCACGACGCCGAACCGTGTCCGCGAGAAAATGCTATCCTGCTAGATCTCTGCTCTTGGCGTATGGAAAACATGGAATTGGAGGTAGACGTACTCCGGCCGTATTTTTGTGGTGTGGTGGTTTTCAGTGACGGACGTACTCACCCTATCTACGCTTTTGTTGTACCTGATCGACACGCCGAGAAACATATATATCACTGGTCTTTGGAATGCGTATTATACTATTATGTGCTGCTACTGTTCATCGCGAACCTCTATTTACAAAAATGAGCGCCGCCGGCCGTGCCTCTCGGTGTCTCCAGCAATGATGTGTGCGTGGCAGGCACATAGCATTCCGTCGGCCACGTAAAAATCTGTGGGATCAACTCCGGCATTAGCCATAATCCTGTGTTCCAGCGACTACTGGTTCCATCCATGGTGGGTGGCCCTGCGCTGCTCTGTCGCAGCTTTGCCCGCATCCGGGGGAGGCGCCAGCCCGCGCCGGCGCCGCGCACGGAGAAAACACAGGAAACCGCGCGCGTGCCCTGCCAGCCACCGCGGCCCTTGGCCCCCGTTAGGAGCCAGGGCCACGCTGTGCCTCCTGCGCGCGGCCGGCCGGGAGACGGCGAGGCCAGGGCACCTCTGCCGCGCGCGCGCGTCCCACTTGGCCGTTGCGCGCCCCATGCGCCGTCCTCCTCCGCAGCGCCCTGCGCGCGGGCGCGAGGCCGCCCCGCCCCGCCCCACCCCGCCCGGTCAGTCACCACCCGACCGCCCCCCAGGAGGCCATGCCACTCGCTCCCGGAGCTGACGGGAGCGACGACGAATTGTAAATTTTGCTCGCACCATCGACGTGCGCGCGGCTAGCTGCGCGCGGGGACGCCCATCGGCCTCGATCGGTGCATGCGGCATGCATGGTGCCATTATTATTTCATTATACATATATACACTTGACCGATGGTGTTCAAAGGATTCCCCTTTTAGCCTTTTAGGGCTTATTATTAGTACTGCCGCCACTGGAGTGCTAGTATAGTGTAATGTTTGTCATTTGGTGGCTAGTGGTTTTTTGTGCGACTTATTGGCGTTCTTTTCTCCTCAGTAGTGGTCGAGTTCACTGGACTGGGGGAGGCTGTCTGATTGATTGGCTGCTAGCAAGTTAGACTCCAGTTGTGCTCGCCCTGATTGATGAATAAAGAGATAGTACTACTCAGATACGGTTCATCAGTAATCATAGGCTCATCATGGTAATTTATTACACAAGGCGCCATAAAGCTAATGATTAAGTTTATCTTGACATCTCGGTTGCACTCCCAATGCGATGCCTTTCACTAATATCTACCCCCATAACCCTATCCAAATAAAGAAGAGGGACCAAACAAGATGTGGCAAATGAAGGAGACGGATTTATTTCCTACGTGAGCAGGTGGCATTGGGTGGTTCTTTGTGCGAATACGTTATCTTGCTATTACTAATTAACCTATCATTTTTAAACTGCTACATTAGTTCTCACGAGATATAATAGAAAAAAATTTGAAAAACTAAAAATTCTAGGGAAAAAACATCTACCCATTGAGTTTGTGAACTTTACAAAAATGGCCATTTGGCTAGTTTATTCCCTTCTAAATTACCATACTCTAGCATATGATCTAGAGTAACCCTTATATGTGTATCTAACTTACTTAATCTAGATTAAAAATAAACTAAAGTAACCCCCTACATATGCATCTAAACTACTCACATATTGTTTTTCTCGATTCTTGAAGCTTTTGTTGATCTATTTCATATAGTTACATCAACATGATACAAGTGCAATTACTCACATTTTCCATTATGATAATGCCCATATGATCTATTATACTTCCTAAAATTTATCCATATTTCATATTGTGAAAATAGACTAAGTAATTTCTTTATTGTATCTAAGTTATCCACGTCTACCATTATAAAATACTAAAGTATCCGCTTTATCTAAATTACCTACTGATGTTGTTATGATAAATAATCTATTATAACCGCCTCAATTTTCATCCAAGTTACCTACCTTTTATATTATAAAAACAACCTATGTAACCACAAAATTTACATACAAATTACATACATATACCATTATAAAAATATGCATATAAATTAATATCCACTTACGCAATCTTATATTTGTATAGAAAATAACTTAAGCTAATACATGCATGATGTGTATTACCATGTCGACTATATATCCATGTTGGAAACAATGATCGTGTAGATATTCGATTCCAACACAGTTAAAGCTATAATGTTTGAAGTGAACACATGCCAAACACACATGGAAGCACGATGAAAACGGGAAAGCATTAATGATAGTCGATAAGTGTATAAAGTAATTGTAACTAAAGTCTATCGCAAGACATAAAGATAAGAAAGTAAGTATTATATTAGAATATAAACAAATAAGGATAATTTCAACTAAATACATGTCAAACACACATGGAGATTTGATGCAAAAGGAGAAAACTATAGTTAGGATGAAAAAGTATGTAGAGTAATTGGCAACTAAAATCTATCATAACCACATAAGGATAAGAAATTATCTACATGAGTATTATGTTAAATATACTATGAACCAAAAGGGAGAGAGCAAAATGTATCAATTTTGACTAGTTGTCTATAGTCTTTTTTTTACATTTAGTGCTCTCTTGAAATTACTTATCCATGCATCAATATAGGTTGATAGACAAGCATTGAGTAATTTGTCACCAGGTTGATCACAACCAAACAACGAAAACAAACTATGTATACGTGTATTGTGTTAGAAATAAATAAAATGAGATATAACAAATTAAGGCATCTTGATTAGACATGGGTTCCAATTTTTTTCATTAACATATCTAATACAATACCACACATCCACGTCTGCACATGCATGCGTTGTATATGCACATGTTTTTTTACTGTTATAATCGTGGTCAAATGATTGTCACCTCGTGGTTCAACATTCATGTATGTACTTCCTCCGCACCAAGTTGTAAGGCTATCTATCTATTGTACTCATGTATGTATGCACTTTCTATTGTACTCAGTCTCAGAATACATCACAAGATAGACAATATATATAGGTGCATTACATATTTCTCTTGATAGACAATATGTATTGGTGCAATATATATTTCTTTTAATAGACAATATATATGGGTGCATTATATATTTCCGATGATCCCAATGACAGGTGCATAGAATGCCCATACACATGAACGATCCCTGTAATCGACCTAGCTGCCCAGCTAGCTACTAGTACATTCTTATACAATTAATTTTCTGTAGAGTACGTTTTGCTAGTATCTGGCAGCTGGGAAGGGGATATTAATCTTGCATAGATCTACGCGATATCTGCGAAAGATCCAACAAACCTGCAAAAACATAAGCCCAATTGGGCAAACTTTGGTGACTTTTGGGGCTTTCAAGCAGTATCGAGCTGACGGTTGACACAGGAGCAATGGGACGTGGAGACCTGCATGGACGCCAGGGCAAAGGCAAGTGTACTGGCCATCAGGCAACTCTGCGTCTTCACGTGCCTGCGTCCTCTCTTGCATGGGCAGTCAGACCAACCGCGCGCGGCCCTTCCCACTTCTGAGGAGGCGCGCCGGCCTGCTCGTCGATGGCGACAGCGCGGTGTGTCGGGCTCGCGGCCGGGAGCACGCGGCCGGGAAACTCAGGTGAACGTGCGTCGCACACTCGGGCGAGCGGCCGAGCGCTCCCGCCGCGCCGGTGTGTTCTTGGTTGGTGGATAGGGACGAAAAGGGTACTACAGATCCTGATCACCCCGGTGAACGGTGCCGAGAGAGACACCGGCGGGGGTAGGGATGGCTTTCCGCGACGACGCCGACGTGCTTGGAACCATGCCGGCATGACCTCGTCAACGATCTTGCTGTTGATTGCTGTCGATGATCCAGACACATATCGAAGTAGGATTGTTTTATATAGTTCTTTAGAAAAAAAAAGGCATGTCCATGAGAGACTCATTAAATTAGAAGACATATCACCGTATGACTAATAACATCTATGCATTGTAACTATACGTTTGTATACTGGTATATTTTGAAATTTTCTTAGCCAATATACAGAATTAGTCGTTTCAGAGTCGATCTATCTCAACCAAGATGAACATGGTATCAAGTTATAAAGTATAATATCATCGCAATCACATTAATATTTCTATCTTCAAATTTCACTTTAAAAATAACTTTAAGAATTTTCACAGCAACACACGCGGTATCACCTAGTTATACATATTCCCAGCCCATCAATACTCCTCCTCCTAGTTTTTTTTGCACTCATCCATTTTTTTTATGAATGTGTTTTGTGTGTGTGTATGTGTAGATTCATGAATATCCATTCGAACATGCACAAATATAGAAAAGTGCTAAAAATTACAATTTGAGACAAAGAAGTATTTTTTCCCCCAAAAAACATGGAGGTAAATGTACTTGATTAATAAATTATATAAACATCAAAACTGCAGTTACAAACTTCATTTTAATTATCAATTGTACTTACGTATGGAGAGCGTAAAACCCTAGCTTTGAAATGAAACTTTATCAACTCAATGATAATATTGAATTTTGATATAAATTATTTAAAAATTGCCGAGTGAAGTGGATGCTTGATTATTCTTTGATACTGAAGAGACCTTAAGACATGCTAGTTGCTACACACTTGGACATCAAGTTCACGGCAAGAGAATCGTGACTACTTCTGCTCATGTTCGCCATGCCATAGGTGTCCAACTCTAGTCCTGCAAGTTTACTTTATATTTGTAACACATGTTCTAATGTATGTGGTTGTCTTAAAATCTATGGTGTTACATGGATTTTTTTTGATACCATGTAGAATTCTATGATTTTTATTTAATTATCAGGGTATCATTTTTTTATTTTTAAACCATCAAGACAAATTTGATGGCATAGAACATTGTTGAGTTTCCCTTTCACATCCAAGATTTGTTTATGTGGTGCTAGATTTCAGTTGTTTAGCCATAAATTGAGCCCGTCTAAACTTTGCACCTATATTCTCACCACATGCGACGCTAATGAGGGACCAGGAATGGTAATCATCTTACATGCACGTATTTCCAAAAATCATAAATATTCTATGAATTCTAAATAGGGGGTAAATCATGCATTTCCATGAAAATAGTTTTAAATAATGTTTAGACTTAAAATAAAGTTATTCATGAAAAATGTGTTGATACAAAATCATATAAAAAAGCAGTCATGGTAAGATGTTTGCACAAAATTATGTATCAAAAATATGTTGAAATTTATATTTACAAGTTGTGATAGAAAGATGTATTTGCAAGAATGGCATATAGGTTTTTAACATAAAAGGTTTAACTTTCAAATGTATGTTTAGGTAACAAAACTATTTGTTTGTAAGTTTTATTACATTATGCTAAGGCACTTGATGTACATCAAATTTATTGTAAACAACCCATTTCTATGTAGACCTCAGATAAACTTATCGTGGCTCGTGGCCCATATTCATAACCTTTACAACCAAGTGTTCCCAGTTTAACAATTTGTTCCCTTAAAGCTTGCTTAAAAAGAGACATTAAGAGAAAGTACAACACAGTAAAGGCACTATCGTTTGCTTTCTATGCACTACCTGTGACATGAGTTAAAATGATTTAAAGTGACAAAAACATCCCCATGTCAACACACATAAGTGCAAAAGCAGAAGTAAGTAAAAGCATGTTTTATATGTGCAAGAGTTGCATATAAGTTTGTAACATATCAAAAATAGAAAAAGCGTGGCAAAGAATGTTTCCTAGAAAAAAATTGTAGTATGACGACTTTTGGAGAAGATTTTTTGAACAACAAATATCAAAGTGATATTGAACGAGATCTGAAAGATTTTTTTAAAAATCATGATTGTTGTGTAATGAAAAAAATCGGCAACGTAAGGCGCTCATGACTAGTATCCCCCACTAAATATGATGACAAAACTGAAGATGAAGGACAAAAGGCACATTATGTCAGGAGATATGATGAAAATGAAGCATGCATATATTTTCTTTGTCCCGTATAGAAAAAATCATTTGCCTTTTCTGTACGGAAACACCGCCACAACCAACTTACATTCCTTGGTCCAAAATCCCCCTTTACACTCCAAGAGTATGCATGGAAGAGTAAAAGAAGGAATTGTCATGGCATGTTTCAGAATTACTTCCCCCCGATTCCAAATTATAAGGAACTGTATGCTTTGGTTATATTCAGAAAAAAGAGCTCAAGTTGAGTCGATGCATGCAGAACTTATCTTTTCCGAATCCCGACCCACACACATCAATGGAACCGTTGGGCTCGACACCCAGAGAGCCTGGGCAGGAGAATTAAGTAGAATAACAAATGTGAGCAAATGGGAAAGCGTATGTTGTAATAAGCAAAGACAAGTTTATCGCTAAACATTTCTTGAATGAATTTTGTAGTTGAATGGTTTTAAAAAAAAACTTATAAATAAGATAGTTCAACAAAAGCTTGTTCGTGGCACACAAGTGTAAAATAGGTAAAATAAAACAAATACATGTGCAAGAAAAAAATATAAAAATAAATAAGAAAAAGGAAGAATATTTCGAAGAGAAGGATGGTTGACCGCGACGATCAACAAAGCAGTTGGATCCGAGGAGTCCAACCCACGAATATCCCGCTCGGCTACCGACTAGCCCCCCACCCCACACCGTGTCGTCGTTTTCACGAGTCAGCCCAGCTAGCCGTGCACTTGAGACGGTCCAGGTCCTGGTACGGTAACCGGCCATCCGTCCGCCCGTGGCCGTGCGTGCGTTCTCACAGTCACAGCTTTGGTTCACCTGCCCTGCGGCCGCGGCGCAGCGGGGACGGGGCGTGTGTTGTGGTGTGTCCGGCGCGGCGCGGCCCTTGCGGCCGCGGCAAGGGCAAGGGCAGGGCGTCCTCGCGGGCACATGGTTCGGCAGCGCAGCGGCACGCAGTCGACGCCGACGGCTCGCGATCGTGGAGCCCCACGCGGCCAGTGGGCTAGGGGGCAAGCTGCTCCACAGTGCCACACCACGCGCCACTTCGCAGTTCGCACCCCATGACTTGGCCGTTGGCGTCCCCCGCGGCAAGGGCATGGCTCCCACGCCGGCGCCGCGTGCAGCCCGAGAGCCCGCCCGGGGTTTAGTAGCAAGCAACCGCGGCGGCTGCCGGCTGGCGGCAGATCGGATTCCTCTGCCCGCTGGGTTACTGTACGTTTAAAGAATTCGCCCGGCCACCCCCGGTTGGTGGCCTACTGGCCTGACCTGGGGCTGGCGGGCGACGTGAGCGCGCGGCCGGCGGCGGCGCTTTGGCGCCTTCCCCCGTATGCGGCCGACTGCCGGAATGAATGGTTTTGGAGGCGGAGCCTCTGTTCCGGTCGTGGGTGGCAGAGCTGGCCGGCCGGTTCACCGGTTGCCAAGCTGACGAGATCGCTAAGCGTAGAACGAGTTGTCGTGCCGGGATTGGACGATGGGGTTTTTTTATATATACCCAACCAGGAGGTCCAAGAGGTTTTGCTTTGTCGACGATACACAATACAACAAATCTAACGCTGCATCCTGCGCTACCTATTGCGTCCGTGTGTTCAGTAGCGGGAACATGCATGGGATGCAACTGGATCTCGATATCTACGTTCAAAAAAAAACTGGATCTCGATATTCGCATCATATACAGAGCAAGTAACACCATCGATCGACCAGCGATCGATCCATCTCGTCCGACCCAATCCAATCCAAGCTGAGCCTGCCACTGCTCATTTTTCCCCAGCAAAAGCGGACATGAATATACGAGAGAGGATCGATTATTTGAGACTCGCGCTGGCGATAGCATGCATGCAAGATCGAGTGCGTGAAACTGGTCCGGATGTGGTCCTGGCCTGCTTCATACAGTATTCAGTGGTGGCAAGTATCTTGACGCCAAGATGCAGGGTGCCCCCGTGCATCATGGATCGGTGGATCCCTGAACAACGTTCATGCCGATGCCAAGATTCCTCACATAATTGATTGGCTCGTTGTTGGCACAACATGTTGGTATCTTTTCTTCTTGTGTGCGGGTGGGTCCACGTACATCCTAAACCAGTGGGGGCAAAAGAAAGAGAAACCTTTCTTTTTTTTCTTTTTTACAAACGTATATAATCACGCACGCCCTGCACTTGTAAACCAACTAGACAAGTTAATTTCACTGTAAAAGAAACCTAGCCAATTCAGTTGCCTGCTGCTATTCCCTAACCAACACGCAGTTTGCTATCGCAGATAGATCTTTGCTATTTTCACTGGTGAACTTGAAAATGAGATACTCCCTCTGTCCCAATTTACAATTTATAGGTCATTTATTTTTTATACCAAGTTTGACTTTCTCGTTTTATTCAAAAATTTTCAAAATTATCATTTGTTTTCATTGTGATTCAGTTTGGTATATAATATACTTTAACCATAATTTTATTTTTTTCTTATTTTTGTAAATTTTTTTGAATAAGATGAGTTGATCAAATTTAGTGTCAAAAAAATCAAATGACTTATAAATTGGGGACGGAGGGGGCACGCAACATTTTATACCACACTAGATTTATGACATGAAGCAATCAAAATACTAAAAAAAGAGAGCTAAATCTCACCTAATTGTTTCAGAGGGCTCCAACACATGAGTTTTGATGTCTTAGATTTATGTCAAGAACTTGTGATTTATGATGCATGTTGAGTATATATGTTATGAAAAAAATTCATCTTCTTTATATATACACTATAAAAGAGTGAGTTTAAGCAAGAACCATTTTTTACCTAATGAGAACCTCTGTACCCCTCAAATTGGCCCCACTATACAGATTAGAAAGGATTGCAAAAGGTTAGAAATGGCCTAAGAGTGATAGAAGAAAAATGTTTTCATCATTTAGTCCTTTGTTTTATCACATCGTTTTTTATACCCATACCCAACGGTACTTTTCTTGTTTTGGAATAAATGAAAAAAAAGAAGGACATCAATCAAGCATGTATCATTCCTTTTAATTTATTCCTTCCTTTTCCTTTACCTCCTCCCTTGATTGCTCGGTGAGTCGCGATCTACATAGACCCGTCAGGTATACATGTTAAAACGTTGTTTAGCGTACGTGCCGCACATACATGTTTGCTAGTAGCCCATAACATATGAGTTTTTTTTCTTATGCCACAATTAGAATTAATTTACATTGAAATTCCAGTTACTTATACATGAGTTATGATCCTCTTAGGAGTTCTTTATGTAAATATGGGGTAAATACGGCCTCACATGCCACTTTTCCTTATTAGCGCAAGGGTAAATCTAATCAAAGCCATACATCCTTAGGCCTTGTTTGGAATGTGGAGTTTTTTTCGTTGTTCCTATGTTTCAAGTTGAATGAACTTTTTATGTGGAATTCTTAAATGGTCAATGTGAAAATCCTACGTTCCAAATAGGACCTTATGGATGGCTAAAAAAATCAAGCGTGAAAAGCATTAGAACACTATGGTTGTTGCATAGATGGTACTGTTTTGGTTGCTAGTCCACCAACTTGTGATCTCACACGGGTTAGATTCTTAGAGGTATATGTGTTAAAAATTGCTAGATAAATTTAATAGCATTATAAGTTAGTAATTTAGAAATATATATATATATATATATATATATATATATATTTGATTATTTTTTTTATAATAGCACATGCAGGTAATTTAGATATAAGACAATTTACTTTATTTTTGTAATGACGAAGGTGAGTAGTTTTGATATAAAATTAAGGGGCTATTTGAGATTGTCTATAGCAATAGAAAATTAAAGATGTGCAATTAAAACAAAAGGGTTATTTCATATATTGTTTCACAATGATACAGTGGACAATAAGCTGCATGTAGATTTTAGGTTATTATATACCTTTTTTTTTCTAGTGTGCGTTATGAGGATTAACGTGGAGGCTTTAAAACATGTAGTTACTAATAGTAAGAATAGCCATAGCATGGGAATGGCATTCCTGGCAATTGGCATGAAGGCACAACTACAAATAGGCGTGACACTTGCAGCAATGCATAGGCACAAGGGCCATTTGTCGGTGTCTTTGCTAGAATATAGGAGATTAGTACAATGGATGGGGGTTCCTCAGATTTTTAGGGTACAGTGAATACAAAATATTGGGAAAAAAACAATTAGGTAGCACATATATTGAAGCAACTACATCCCGGCCAAGTATTAGTATAAGATCGTAGAGAGAAGGGAGGGAAAGAAGATCAGCTGAAGTTACTCTTAGATGCACCGTATCAGGAGCGAATGTCCCCACACAATATATGCACCGGTATAGTAGATCAATAATACAAGAATTTAAATAAACCAATACTATCATGTGCAAAATTCATTAATTTTGTGTGTTACGGCCTCTCAGAACAGAGAAGATTGGCATCAATGTTATTATGGATTTTAGTTGCTGCACATTGCCCTCATTTGTGACCACTGAGAGGGAATAGGAGAATATTCAATCGCTCTCATGACTAGCAGTATGAAAAAAAAAAGAGAAAACACCGCTTATGCCACAATCTCAGTTGTGTACTGGATATAACTGAAGCAGTTTGTACGGAGAAGAAAAGATATATAGCCCCATAAACCAATTGAAAGATGTGCAAATGAGGTAAAATGTCGGGACAATGAGTTCAATCATTGTAGAGAAAATTTTAAAAACATTGCTTAAAATATTTAAAGTTGAACAAAATTGATCAATAATTTTATAAAGCTTAAAGAATTATTTTCCAAATTTGAACATTTTTCGTTACAAGTTAATTAATAATTTCATGAAATATCCAAAAATGTTTCGTAAATTTGAACATATTGGAGTTGTCCCAGACTCAACGAAACGATGGGCATAATAAAATGGGCTCAAGTATCAAAATAATAAGAGTTAAGATCTTAACATCTCTATATACATAAGAAACGTTTAGTAAAAACAGATAATCAGCATGGCGTTTTTCAAGGTTTGAGCACAGACTAAAATGAGAATAGTATTGCATTGCAAACACGAGTCACGAAATCAACGAATTTTTGTGGCGTCAAAGAGTGCGACCCAAAGTGCCAAGCATTAGTGTGGTGGGTGTGGGGGAAAAAAAAAACTTGTGGCGCACGCGGGCTTTCCAGGCCCCATTTCACGCCGCGCCCGTGTATATATACGCCGCTACCCGCTACACTTGCTTCCACAGGCACCAATACCGAGAGCCGCTGCTTCCAGGCCAGCTACTAGTAGAGTATACTACTGGCTCATCACCAGCTAGGCAGAACGCAGGAAGCACCACCACCTCCCCTGAACCGCGCCATGGCCGCTTCTGTCCAGCCGCGGCAGTTCGGCCACCTCGAGCCGGGCTCCGCGCCGGTGCGCGTTCCCACGAACGGCGGCGCCAAGGCGTACCCGCCTCCGCCGAGCCGGCGCGCCGACTCGCCCGTGCGCGGCTGCGGCTTCCCACCTCTGGTGTCGCCGCCGCGCAGGCTCGACGACGCGTCGGACGAGGACGACGAAGACGAGGACTGGCGCGAGCTGTACGGGTCGCACCTTCAGCTGGAGGTGGAGCCGTCGGTGCACGACGCGCGCGACGAGGGCACGGCGGACGCGTGGATCGAGCGCAACCCGTCCCTCATCCGGCTGACGGGGAAGCACCCGCTCAACTGCGAGCCGCCGCTGGCGCGGCTGATGCACCACGGCTTCATCACCCCGGCGCCGCTGCACTACGTGCGCAACCACGGGCCGGTGCCGCGCGGGGACTGGGCGACGTGGACCGTGGAGGTGACGGGGCTCGTGAAGCGCCCCGCGCGGATCACCATGGAGGAGCTGGCCCGCGACTTCCCGGCCGTGGAGGTGCCCGTGACGCTGGCGTGCGCGGGCAACCGGCGCAAGGAGCAGAACATGGTGCAGAAGACGGTGGGCTTCAACTGGGGCCCCGCCGGCGTGTCCACGTCCGTGTGGCGCGGCGCGCGGCTCCGCGACGTGCTGCGGCGGTGCGGCATCATGCCGCGCAAGGGCGGCGCCCTCAACGTGTGCTTCGAGGGCGCCGAGGACCTCCCCGGCGGCGGGGGCTCCAAGTACGGCACCAGCGTCACGAGGGAGTGGGCGCTGGACCCGTCGCGGGACATCATGCTGGCGTACATGCAGAACGGGGAGCTGCTGATGCCGGACCACGGCTTCCCGGTGCGCGTCATTATCCCCGGCTGCATCGGCGGCCGCATGGTCAAGTGGCTCAAGCGCATCATCGTCACGCCCGCCGAGTCCGACAACTACTACCACTACAAGGACAACCGCGTCCTGCCGTCGCACGTCGACGCCGAGCTCGCCAACGCAGAAGGTACGTGTGAGCCGTGGCAATGGCGATCGAGGCTGACCAAATCAATCAATTAATCTGCTGACTGCTGACTGCGATTGCAAATGCGCAGCGTGGTGGTACAAGCCGGAGTACATCATCAACGAGCTCAACATAAACTCGGTGATCACGACGCCGGGGCACGACGAGATCCTGCCCATCAACGCCATTACCACGCAGCGCGGATACACCATGAAAGGATACGCCTACTCCGGTCAGTCCCATGCGGTCCCTGACTTTATTTTCATGCTTCTGACTATGATTTCTCAAATGAAATTCATGTCGGTGCCGTGACACGGCCGGCTTACATAGGATCTGGGTCTTCCTCCATTTGGCCGGTGTCATACTCATACTGTTATGGAGAAGACCAGCTGTAGGACTACATTGCTGTTAGATGATAGACAACCTGCTATGTATCTTTGCTACTGTTTGGAGATCTTGTAGTGCCACCATAACCCAACAAATGTCTCCCCTGTTTTGTTGTCTGTCATATAGTAAACCAAGCTAGAGCAATGCACCTCGAACTAGTTGGCCTGTCAGATTGCCATATTCATAATTCAAGGAAAAAAAAACAGAACTGACTTGGGAAATATGACTTGTGGTGCCATGAAGAGACATTACTGAGTAGGAAGGCCTTTCCCCTTTTTTATATTTTTCTTTTCAGAAAGGGGGGAGGGGGGCGTTTTTTAATGCTCTAAACAAGCTTGAAAGTTGAAACCTTTTCATCTTGAGTAGAATAGGATTAAACTGTAGAGATTTATACATTTTAGCATCAAGCTGTCTATGTCATATCTCACAAACCACAAAGTTGGATTCTTTCATGAAGGCTGGCAATATGAAACTTAACAGAGCATACATTACGTAACAAGGAGCACTTTTAATTTGGCACGTACCACTGAACTTTTGACTATACAATTGCTGTATACCAGTCCCACAGAACTGGTTTAGAAATACTAGCTTCGAAACCGGGTGCTGGAAACCATGCACAGGCTGACAGTTTTCTAAGCTGTCTTTGCTGCCACAGAAAGCGTGCGTGCGTGCATGAAATCGGAGCCGGCACTTCGTTGCAACGAAAAGCTGCTCTGTTGAACACCACAGAAAAATGCTGCTTTTGCAAAAAGTCAGAGTTTGCCTCTGAAATAAAAACCCCTGTCACCAGTGTTTCTGTTTTGTCAGTATACTACCAGTGTGCTGTAGCAACACATAGGTTGCACCTGGTGCCGGCTGGCTGGCGATCGATGTCACTGCCGAGGACCAGACTTGAGTGAACTTAAACCGTTTTACTTTTACTTTTACAGATGCTGAAGGTAAGGTGAGCGATGAAGCTGACGACTTTTCGTTGTTTGCTTTGGCACTTGTATAGGCGGCGGCAAGAAGGTGACGCGCGTGGAGGTGACGCTGGACGGCGGCGAGACATGGCTGGTGTGCGACCTCGACCACCCGGAGAAGCCCAACAAGTACGGCAGGTACTGGTGCTGGTGCTTCTGGTCCGTCGAGCTGGAGGTCCTGGACCTCCTCGGCGCCAAGGAGATCGCCGTGCGCGCATGGGACCAGTCGCTCAACACCCAGCCCGAGAACCTCATATGGAACCTCATGGTACTGCTCACACTGAATGGTGAAGGGGAGAAGCCTGCTCTGTGTTCTGCGATGACGATGATTTTCTGATGCTCTGTGATGGCTCTGTCAGGGGATGATGAACAACTGCTGGTTCAAGGTGAAGGTGAACGTGTGCCGTCCGCACAAGGGCGAGATCGGGCTGGTGTTCGAGCACCCGACGCAGCCGGGCAACCAGTCGGGTGGGTGGATGGCGCGGCAGAAGCACCTGGAGACGGCGGAGGCGGCGGCGCCGGGGCTGAAGCGCAGCACGTCCACGCCCTTCATGAACACCACCGACGACCGGCAGTTCACCATGTCGGAGGTCCGGAAGCACGCGTCGCAGGAGTCGGCGTGGATCGTCGTGCACGGCCACGTCTACGACTGCACCAAGTTCCTCAAGGACCACCCGGGAGGCGCCGACAGCATCCTCATCAACGCCGGCACCGACTGCACCGAGGAGTTCGACGCCATCCACTCCGACAAGGCCAAGGCGATGCTCGACACCTACCGCATCGGCGAGCTCATCACCACCGGCGCCGGCTACAGCTCCGACAACTCCGCGCACGGGGGCTCCTCCGCCCTCTCGCAGCTCGCGCCCATCCGCGAGGCCGTCAGGGCGCCCGCGCCGGTCGCGCTCTCCAACCCGCGCGACAAGATCCACTGCCGCCTCATCAGCAAGAGGGAGCTGTCGCGGGACGTCCGCCTCTTCCGCTTCGCGCTGCCGTCCTCCGACCAGGTGCTCGGCCTCCCCATCGGCAAGCACATCTTCGTCTGCGCCAGCATCGACGGCAAGCTCTGCATGCGGGCGTACACGCCGACGAGCATGGTGGATGAGATCGGCCACTTCGACCTCCTCGTCAAGATCTACTTCAAGAACGAGCACCCCAAGTTCCCCAACGGCGGGCTCATGACGCAGCACCTGGACTCGCTCCCCATCGGCTCCTACATCGACGTCAAGGGGCCGCTCGGCCACGTCGAGTACACCGGCCGCGGCAACTTCGTCATCAACGGCAAGCAGCGCCACGCGAGGCGCCTCGCCATGGTCGCCGGCGGCAGCGGCATCACGCCCATGTATCAGGTCATCCAGGCGGTGCTGCGCGACCAGCCCGAGGACCAGACGGAGATGCACCTCGTGTACGCCAACCGCACCGAGGACGACATCCTCCTCCGCGACGAGCTCGACCGGTGGGCCGCCGAGTACCCGGACAGGCTCAAGGTGTGGTACGTCATCGACCAGGTGAAGCGCCCGGAGGAGGGGTGGAAGTACAGCGTCGGCTTCGTCACGGAGGCCGTCCTGCGGGAGCACGTGCCGGAAGGTGCTGACGACACGCTGGCCCTCGCCTGCGGGCCGCCGCCGATGATCCAGTTCGCCGTCTCGCCCAACTTGGAGAAGATGCAGTACGACATGGCCAATTCTTTCATCGTATTCTAAGATGGAGTAGCAGGCAATTATTAATAATTAATTGGTAAGTATACTTACCACGTACCAGAGATGTCTGTATCTGTATATAGTGGGAGTCGTCCAAAACCAGCCGAATTGCCAGCGTGAGTTTCACTTTCATGAGATGGGATCATGGAAGGATTATAAGGAGCAAGTTCTTGTGCTGCACTCGTACCTTGCAGCTCTGGCCTAGAATTATAAGACTAGAGCAGCACATAGGCCATGTTTCGATTTCGCCCTTCGAATGTGCAGCTTGTGAATTCTGAGCAGATTGCTCATTCCTTTCTGTATACTACTACTAGCATGTAACCATTGCTCTTAGCCTTCAGACAGAACTATCTGAATAAGTATGTTTCTTCAGTTGCTTCAAGAAGATTAGAAGAGGAGTATAATAACATCAATAAAATTTATCGTTTCTACAATTTTCTGCTGCCTCGCGGTTTCTCGCAAACTAAATGTATGAAATACCCTCACCATCCATGGGCCAATTTCAGCCCATTTCGTTTCAACATTTCTCCTCCCCAATCTCAACCCTTGCGTTGCGCCTCTCATCCCAATGGGCTGAAAATGAGATAAGACTGGAGAAGCACACGGACTTAAAGCTTATCTGAGATTACGAAATACGAATTATGAAGCACGGTAGAAAAAAGATAATTCTAAAAAATTCCAAAAGATTAGAAACATCTGACTAGCTATCAAATAGTCTTGAATAATATTAGTCATTGGATCTATTATATTTTCTAAAAAAATACCCACCATGCTATTATAAAATACCATTAAAGTAACCCTCAAAATTTGCATATAAATAAACCACCATGCCATTATAAAAAACCAATTAAATTAACCCTCATAAATCAGTATATAAATTACCCACCATGCTATTATGAAAGACGAATTGAACTAACTCGCAAAACTTGAACATAAATTACCTACCATGCCATATTTAAAAGATGAATTAAAGTAACATAAATTGCTATTACGAAAACAAAATAAAAAATAATCCCTAATTTACATATAAATTACCTATTGTGTTATTGTAAAAGATAAAACTTAAAGCAGCCCCTGATTTACAAATTAATTACCACTATGTCAATATGAAGATATAAATATTTATTAGCTAGAGCCTATTATAGATACATAAGATAAACACATTTATACTTTATATTAAAGTATGGACATATGAGATGCATTGAATAATTAATTTGATTAATTGTGGGTTTCAAATTTATATATAAATTTTAATATTTATGTTTTATACTAGCCCGTGCTTTACACACAGTGTTGACGTACGTGTGTAAACTAAATGTGTTCTCATTTTTCCATAAATGAAGCTTTATTAATGTTAGTCTATTATGACACTAAATCACTAGGATCACTCTCAGCCACTACACAGTAAAAATGTACATACATATAGCCAAAAGAAGAAAATGCCAACATTTGTCATCTTATATCGATCTACCGCACAAACGTAATATATAAATCGATTCTCTTCAGTTTTCTTGTGCCCCTCCGATGCCACCCACCACCACCACGGATCCCAGAGGGGGAGGGAGAGGAAATCTCGGGAGGATAGACAGAAGAGGCCGCCTTAGCCACTCTCACTCACGTAACATAATTATACACAGGAGGGGAGGTCTGGCGCCGTGGATTGGATTAGTTTATATATATATCATTTCTAGAAAAAGGGCCTCCTATCTTTTGGAATTAGACCCAACTAGTCCATCAACCCATGCTCTCGCACGGGTTAGAGTTTTAGGAGATATATATTTAATCTTTAGTAATATTAGAAGTCATTATAATTCATTTTTCGTAATATGGCATCGGGGTAATTTATATGCAAATTTAATAGTTATTTTAATTTATCTTTTATGATGGCATATTAGATAATTTATATGGTTTATTTATATACAAATTTAGAGGGTTATTTACTTCATATTTTTATAATGGCACAGTGAATGAAAACATTGGAGATTGGACTATGTCCATATATATGCTAATGTTTTGCACCATGCGTCCATCACAAAACAATGCATCTCTAACCTTTGTTTCCTGGCGGTGAAAAAGCAATCAAACTTGATTAAGTCTTCAATGTGTCCGTCGCTCTCCCTTACAATGCCCACTGCCCCTTCCTTATCCCCTCTTTCATGTCTATCTACTTGTCTAGCCTCTCCCTCTCATCTTGATGGCGGCGAGAGATCCTCCTGACGTCATGTGCATCTTTTACCCACACACTTGCAATCACGCCATCATTCATTTCGCACGTCCTACCATCCCACATGTCTTGCATGGTCTAATCATGTATCGTCTCGGTGTACAATATTGCTACAATGCATATTCCGACGTTTGATCTACGCTTTGGTCTTCCTATTGAACGTACACACGCTTAGACAATAATCATCAAACCTCAGCGTATGGACGTCCAAGTCCAAGTGGCTTGTCTGATTGGAAATATGGACACGCCCATAGACATAGCACCTTAAGAATTAAGTCAGACAACGCAATGTACTATTGAAAGACAAGACATGTCCCTCTTGGTGCAACCTCCAATCTCCAATGCAATGCAAGTAGGTCGTGTCCAATGGGGGGAGGCATGACCTAGGCAGCATTGGCAGTACAAGATCGCCATCCAGGGGAGTGTGGACTGGTACGTACTGGTGGTGCGGTGCAAGAACATTGGTGCATCGATCCATATGGTCGATGAATTAGTAGGGAACCACCAGGCCCCTAACTCCATCAGCTGCTAAGCTTTCGGCTTTCCTCGACGGTCAAGGGTGACTCACGCCATCATCAGTGCAAGTGACGAAGCAAGTGTAGTATATGAGCTAGCTGCAAGGATGGGTAATTTGACAAGACACTGGGCCTGTTTGGTTCATGGTCCCATGATAGCGAAGCCAAAAATTGATCATTATTTGACCATTTCAACTCGTGTTTTCGTACGAGTTAGAGTTTTAAGAGATATAGATTTAATCCATAATAATATTAGAGCTGATTGTTTTAATTCATTTTTTGTGTCATTGTGGGTAATGTATATGCAAATTTAGAAATTATTTTAATTTCTATTTTATGATGGCATATTGGGTAATTTATATGGAGAATTAGGCTTTATTTTAATTCATCTTTTATAATGGCATGTTGAGTAATTTATATGTAAATTTAGGGGATTATTTTAATTCGTATTTCATAATGGCATGGTGGATAATTTATACAAATTTAAGAGGCTATTTAATTCCTATTTCATAATGGCATGATGGATAATTTTATACACATTTAGGGGATTATTTTATTTCATCTTTCATAGTGTCATGGCGGGTAATTTTTTAGAAACTATAATAGATCTAATGATTACTATTATTAGAGCTACACGATGGATGACATGATGTTTTATATTTTTATGAGAATTTTTAGAATTTGTCATTTTCCTAGAAAATAGATATATTATTAGAGCTATATGATGGATGACATAATGTTAATTACATAGAAAACATATCTAATGGCTATTAAGATTTTAATCTGCAATCTATGATATGATGTTTCTGATTATTGTGAGAATTTCTATAATTTTATTATTTTATTTAGCGCATCTTGTGAGGATTAATAAGGAGGCTCAAAAAGAGTCTCTAATTAGTAATAACAAGATTAGATACAAAACATCTGTTTCATAGAATTGTTTCTAGCATCTTTATGAAAAAAAGTTATGGGATCATTTAGTAGTGTAAATTTGTAAATAGGAAAAAAGTTGACAAAAAGCAGAGAGAAAATTTTAAAATGGAAAAAATTTGCTAAAAAAAGAAGAAGTTTGTTTCGTTGAGAGTTGAACTCAAAACCTTTCATAATGGCAGAGGTGGGTAATTACTTAGAAAATAAATTAAATATGGAAAAATCTGCAAAAAAAAAGAAGAAATTTGCTTTCATTGAGAGTTGAACTCAAAACCTTTCATAAAGGCAGATGTGGGTAATTACTTAGAAAACAGATCTAATGGATATAAATATTCCAATCTGCTAATTGATAGTTGGATATTTCTGATTTTTGTGAGAATTCTAAGATTTATCTTTTTTTTCTGATGCGTTTCATGAGGATTAACGTTGAGGCTCTAAAAGGAGTCTCTAATCAGTAATAGTAATATTCGATTTTATATCAAAGTTAAAATAAACAACATAATTTTCATTCCTATAGCTTATTTTGGCCTAAAAACCATTTTCGATAGATTTTAGTTTAAAGTCAAACATAGTCAAACCGTGACTAAAATTTGGCTGGACCACCAAGAGCCTTGAACCAAATAGACCCTAAGACTGCCGTTTATATGCATTTTCAACGGTCATGCATATGTATACTGTGAGAACACGTGGGAAACGAGATATCAGACGGTACAAAATAGACGACGGATGGATTGGACAAGCTGCTAGACATCTAGCTGTAGGCTAAATAAATAACCGATACACACAATCGAGACTCAGACGGTATGGCGCACTGTATTGTCTTTTTAGTGTTACTAATTGGACGGTGAAAAAAAAACGCTGACACCCATCCTAGTTTGGATATGGCTCGTGAGGGGTTTATGAGTGCCGTGTGCATATGTTTAGTGCCACTTTTCCAGTCGAGCAAGAGCAGTGGAGCCTACATATAAACCACTGTTCTTCTTCCACAACACTTTTGAGTTAAACCTTTTTTACACGAAGCGCGATGATGAAAATGTAAGTAGGATGCTATGTGTATACATGCCTGTCCCTCGGAAGGTACCGGTTTCCCAACCAAGCCTATCCAACCAAAATAAAAAAGGATTTAACCATGGAGAAGAGAGGCGGGGATGCATCCGCGTCTCTTAACTCTGCCTTTGGTTTCACGGTGACGAAGAAGCAATAAAGACAGTCATAAGACCTGAGCATAAGTGGCTTGTGTAATTGGGAATATAGACACGTGCGGTAGACTTGGTACCCTAACAAACAAGTCAGCGTACAAAATGTCCCACTTGGTGCAATCATCTACTCAAGGAAGGCCGGAGTATATGTATGGACATCCAATGCAAGTAGCTCCTGCCAATTAATATGGGGTGATTGTCATGACCTAGGCAGCGTTGGCAGTACAAGATCACCATCCAAAGGGAATGGGCTGGTACTGGTGTGCTCTGGTCCGGTGCAAGAACATGCATGCATTTGCACATCCATATATATGATTGATGAATTATGGAACCATCAGATATCCTACGCTTTCCTGAATTGTCATTTGTCAAGGATGACTCGGCATTGTCAGTACCAGCGGCGAAGCAGGGGTGGTAGATTGGGTAGCTACAGGGACAATTGGTAATCTGATGCAGTGACCAGTGAAGTTAAATCCTCATAATGAAAAATATGGGAGCGCCTGTCCCCTATGGCTATGGGTCTCTTTTTTTCCTCTATAATTATAAGTGGCCAAAATAGCATGTGCAGAAGCGTTTTCATTCTGCCTCCTACTGCTGAGTTGTTTGTCGTAAGTCATGTGCATTCGCTAGGTCAGAACTGCCCAACAGCGACACATAAAAGTGACGCGAAAATAAACCGTGTCACAGATGTAAAATCAGTGACGCGGACGATGTTTCGAATGAAATATGTTGTGTGCAGTTTCTAGGCTTCAGTCACGTACGTGACCTCCTCCGCGACATCCATCCTACTTGGTCTAATATTGGCGGAGGGATTTCATTTGCTTTTCTTTTTAAATACAACTTTTATAATGTTATTGAAATCTTGATGGTATCATCAAGCGAAATCTAACAATTTAAAAATTGATAGTACTACTAGGTGGGTACCAAGGAAATGGTACTTAAAGGTACCAAATCTGTGTGCTTGGCAACACAAAAACTATGACCAATGCCATGTAAATGTATCTTATTAAACCCCTTTCTAAGATGAACGACCATAAATAATTGGTAAAAGATGGTACTGGGTAGTACCAAACATACTTTACAACCACCATAAAATAGATTTATTTAAAATAATTTGTAGAATAATCTTTTTGCTATATAAAGTTACGCCTTAAGTCAAAAATTTCAAGAAAAATCCAAAGTGTATTTTAGGACATGCATAATTTAATAAAACGTATCTTCAAGTTAATATACTAACACCCCATGGTTGGAGTAATGATGCATTTCATATGGAACGAGCTTAAATATCAAAAATTATTACAAATACTCCTCTACGGATGAACTATGAACATGCTAAGAAGTCCCAAATTTTTTTTTTGGAAAATTCAAACTACATTTTTGGATGATTTGTTAGCCATTTTCAATTGTGTCATTTTCAACATAGTTGCATCCGCTTGGAGCATTCCCAATACTCATTCATATTTGTGTTAGCAATTAGTGTATAATCGATCGATGTCCCATTATTTACATGTGGGCATATATCCGGAGTGGTAAACACCGTAAGTCCCGAGCAAATCTAAAATAATCGATTAGAGCAGCATGGCGCTTATTATTGAGAGTTGTAGATCCTATAACAGAGGTGGCGATACGCCGAAAGATTGAGTGGTTCTGAACCTTATTTCGTTCAAAGTACATGCATATTTATATCCCTGTTCAGGCTTGCTGTAAAAAAAACTAAAATTTAACACAATATTCTAATTCGACGCGATACGATTCTAGATACAAACTGGACCTTTCCTGTGGCCCAGGCTTTGAAGCTTCTTTCTTGCTGGGACGGGCCAGATTCTTCTGGTGGCCCATATCCGTAACCCTGTACAGAATTTGCCACACCAAAAGTCATTTTCAACGTACTTGCACCCGCTTGGAGCATTCCCAATACACATTCGTATTTGTGTTAGCATACCATCTATTCGATCGATGTCCCATTATTTACATGTGGGCATATATGCGGCAAGCGATTTATTTCCAATACCATATATTATAAGATATATATAAGATTTATTTCCCATACATATAGTTTTTTTCGATTATAAAGACGCAACAAAGCGCCAAATCCTTTTTTATTTGCGGCAACAACTCACGATAATATTATGACATTGCCACGGTACCTAGACCTAGAAGACGATGAACGATTCAGACCTGCGGTACTTCATCTTCCCAAGGTTCGGCGCGACAGCAAACTGTATCATTGGCGGCGGCCCGCAGGTGAGGGCCAGCGTGTCGTCGCCGGCTTCCGGCACGTGTTCCCGCAGCACATCCTCGGTCACAAAGCCGACGCTGTACCTCCACCCCTCCTCCGGCCGCTTCACCTGGTCGACGACGTACCACACCTTGAGCCTGTCCGGGTACTGCGCCGCCCAGTGGTCCAGCTCGTCGCGGAGGAGGATGTCGTCCTCCGTGCGGTTGGCGTACACGAGGTGCATCACCGTCTGGTCCTCGGGCTGGTCGAGCAGCACCGCCTGGATCAGCTGGTACATCGGCGCGATCCCGCTCCCGCCGGCGATCATCGCGAGGCGGCGCGCGTGGCGCGGCTCGCCGTCGATCAGGAAGCTTCCCCGGCCGCTGTACACGACGTGGCCGTAGGGCCCTTTGACGTCGACGAAGGAGCCGATCGGGAGCGAGTCCAGGTACTGCGTCATGGCGCCGCCGTCGGGGAACTTGGGGTGCTTGTTCTTGAAGTAGACCTTGACGAGGAGGTCGAAGTGGCCGACCTCGTCCGCCGTGCTCGTCGGCGTGTACGCCCGCATGCAAAGCTTCCCGTCGATCTTGGCGCACAGGAAGATGTGCTTGCCGACGGGGAGGCCGAGCACCTGGTCCGACGACGGCAGGGAGAAGCGGAAGAGGCGGACGTCGCGGGACAGCTCTTTCTTGTCTACTAGGCGGCAGGGGACCTTGTCGCGCGGGTTGGAGAGCGCGACGGGCGTGATGGCGGCGTCGGCGTCGGCGGTGGGGTCGAGGTGGGAGAGGCTGCTGGACGCGCAGTGGATGGAGGTGGCGGCATCGGAGGCGTGGCCCTTGCCTGCTGTTTCTGTGCCTGTGGTAAGCTTGCCGATGCGGTACGCGTCGAGGAGCGCCTTGGCCTTGTCGGAGTGGATGGCGTCGAACTCCTCGGTGCAGTCGGTGCCGGCGTTGATGAGGATGCTGTCGGCGCCGCCCGGGTGGTCCTTGAGGTACGCGGTGCAGTCGTAGACGTGGCCGTGGACGACGATCCACGCCGAGTACCGCGACGCGTGCTTCCCGACCTCGGCCACGGTGAACTGCTTGGTGTCGGCCGTGTCCACGGGGGGCTCGGGCGTGCTGCGCCCGAGCCCTGCCACCGCGGTGGCCTCCGCGACGCCGAGGTGCTTCTGCTGCCGCGCCATCCACCCGCCCGTCTGGTTGCCGGGCTGCGTCGGGTGCTCGAACGCCAGGACGATCTCGCCCTTGTGCGGCTGGCACACGTTCACCTTCACCTTGAACCAGCAGTTGTTCATCATCCCCTGCCATGCCAAACAGCCCGTCAGAATCCACTAGAAACAGTCCATATCATCACAGGAGTTCGTACCATGAGGTTCCAGGCGAGTTTCTCAGGCTGGGTGTTCAGGGACTGGTCCCAGGCGCGGACGGCGATCTCCTTGGCGGCAACGAGGGCGACGACCTCGACCTTGACTGACCAGAAGCACCAGCACCAGTGCTTGCCGTACTTGTTGGGCTTCTCCGGGTGGTCGAGCTCGCAGAGCAGCCATGTCTCGCCGCCGTCCAGCGTCACCTCCACTCGGGTCACCTTCTTGCCACCACCTTAATTAGCATGCACCAAGGTTAGCATGCACCAATTAAACAGAGTAAGTCATCATCAGGCCAGAAATGGTTCAGAATGTTTCTCCCATTCCTGTGGCGCGGCTGCCATGACTCACCGGAGTATGCGTATCCCTTGATGGTGTAGGCGCGCTCCGACGTGACAGCGGTGACCGGCAGGATCTCGTCGTGCCCCGGCGTTGTGATCACGGAGTTTATGTTGAGCTCGTTGATAACGTACTCCGGCTTGTACCACCACGCTATATATATGTTTACGGAAACATCCATTTCAGTAATACTAATAGGCCATTTGGTTACGCAAAAAAACAACGACTTTGTGGACAAACCTTCGGCGTCGGCGAGCTCGGCGTCGACGTGCGACGGCAGGAAGCGGTTGTCACGGTAATGGTAGTAGTTGTTAGACTCCGCGGTGGTGACGACGATGCGCCTGAGCCACTTGACCATGCGCCCGGCCGTGCATCCGGGGACGATGACGCGCACGGGGAAGCCGTGGTCCGGCGTCAGCGGCTCGCCGTTCTGCATGTAGGCGAGCATGATGTCCATGGTCGGGTCCATGGCCCACCCGCGGCTGATGCTGGTGCCGTACGTGGTGCCGCCGCCGCCGGGGAGGGCGTCGGCGCCCTCGAAGCAGACGTTGAGGGCGCCGCCGCCGCGGGGCAGGACGCCGCACCGGCGCAGCACGTCGCAGAGGCGCGCGCCGCGCCAGACGGAGGTGGACACGGCGCCGGGGCCCCAGTTGAAGCCCAGCGTCTGGCGCACCATGTTCTGCTCCCTGCGCCGGTTGCTGGAGCAGACGAGCGTGACGGGGAGCTCCACGGCGGGGAAGTCGCGGACGAGCTGCTCCATGGTGAGCCGCGCGGGGCGCGCGACGAGGCCCGTCACCTCCACGGTCCACGCCGCCCAGTCCGCGCGCGGCACGGGCCCGTGGTTGCGCACGTAGTGCAGCGGCGCCGGGGTGATGAAGCCGTGGCGCATCAGCCGCCCCACCGGCGGCTCGCAGTTGAGCGGGTGCTTCCCCGTCAGACGGATGAGGGACGGGCTGCGCTTGATCCACGCGTCCGCCGTGCCCTCGTCGCGCGGGTCGTGCACCGCCGGCTCCACCTCGCCATGCGCGTGCATGTGGATGCCGTACAGCTCGCGCCAGTCCTGTACGTCGTCGTCGTGCCACGCGGGAGACGAGACAAGGTCAGGGCGGCGCGGGATGCTGCTCGGCGCAGGAGGGTACGCCCTGGTGCCGTTCATGAAAGCAAGCATCTGGGCGGAGCTCAGCTCAAGACTCGCGAACCGCGCTCGTTCGACTGAAGTGGCCATGATGGTTGTGTGTTGTGATGCCTTCAGTTGATGAGCCAGTGCCCAGTGGCGGTGGTGGAGTTGGAAAGCCAAGGTTGGTGCCGAGGGAAGGCCGCATGGATTGCATATATACACACACACCACCAGGGGTAGTTCCGGCATGCTTGCATGTACGTCATCACCTGACCGACAAACAACGGTATCGCAAAATGTAAGGCTCTTAATGTGATATCTTATATTTTAATTAAAAAAAAAGGAAGAATCAACTAGGTATACCTTGTATTTTGAGTTGTCCACTGGACCATGCACTTATCCATGACGTTTCTTTCGAAGAGAACAGTGAGCAAGACTATATCACATTTTATGTTATTGTTAAACAGTGTACACGACTACACGTATATATACTAATATACAGTTTAACGCAGCAGATATCGTTGCAGCTCGTTGATAATTTAGTAATTTACCAGTAGTCTCTTAGCGGCAGTTGTGCCAATGCTGCACATTTTCCATGGCCTGAATGAGATCCTCCGCAGTTGGTGCCTACGGTTGTATCTCTGACATGTGGACCCTATTACTGTGGGGCCCACATGTTATTGACTCAATTGCATCTGCAATAACTGTCTATTGTTTTTTCTCTTATACAGTATATGTCTATTGTTTGAAGGAACGTGTATACAGGAAAACTCTCATCTTATCTAATGGTTGTCCTTGACCTCATTGTTGGAGAGTTGACATCTTCATATGGGGCATCTGAGGCCAGTGAGCTTAATCACATGGACACGCTCCTGCATTGCATTTTCCCTGGCATCTACGCCGGCATGTCTACCACCGTCTCACTTGGTGCCCCTGTCGTGTGGGTTGTGACTGGCAGCGCCTGCTACCGCTAGCCGCTGCCTCATCATCCTACCTAGATAGTGGCGGATCAGGATCGTCATGTAACCGGGGCTAACTACTTCTCTCCCTTCCTATTTTTCTTTCTCTTATTCTATATCTATTTTTCCCTTCTCTCTTCGTTGTCCATGTCCAAAAATTGTAGGGAAAGCTTAGGAGGGGCTCCATTGTCCGCACCAGGGTAGCCAGGCCAGGGGTAGAGCCTTGGCCGCCCCCGTGATCCTCCCCTATACACATTGCCCATGTGGGTCGACCTGTTGCCAAGAGAGTCGTATTCCTCGAGCATATGTGATCGAACCTGCAAAAAAACATTTTAGCCTAGAGTGAGTTTTGGTGTATTCTATGACTAGACAATTGAGTGAATGACTTATTTGTCAATGCAATCATGCAAGTATTGGGCACATGTTTATATTAGCTAGTTCTATGGGAGTGTTCATATAATAAGAGTTGATAAACGTGAGGATCTATGAGCTCAAACGTGATGCACACAAGTGGCAAAATTATAAGACATGAAATCATGGTGAAAAGGCAAGCAAGATGTACAAGGGCTTTCAGTATATGGCTATATGCATAGCACTTGGTCTCAACATCGAATAGTTGTTCGTTTGCTAGACATGGAAAGTCAAATTGAGTTGATATTTGATCAAGGTGAAAATATGGCAAAGTGCGACTAAGACCAAGGAATTTCGAGATATGCTTGATAGTGTAACTTATTGGCTTGCATAACTGGAAATTTGATCAAAGACGTTGGATAGAAGATAATGCTCAAAGTCTCAAATAGAGCGATACCGTTGAAAACATGTATATCAAACAAATACTTATGGTTAATGCAATATATATTTGGGACTCATCATCAAGTTGGCAGTATGGTGAAGGATTAGCAAATAGCTATGATTTCCAAGAAGCATGAAATGGGAGAAGGGCAAGATTAGGGTCTGGCATGTTCTTAAGTGACAGGTCAAAGTCCATGACGAGTCAAATATTGACAAGCCCAATGGCATAGGGTGTGTGGACGCACTGTGCTTGGGCTCTCCGGTGGGCGCGTGGGTGGGTGGCCGGTATCCAACGATTGGTAGGAATGCTTAGGTTGGCCCAGTGCCTCCTGAGGCTAGTGTCAGCCCAATATATGAGGTGGAGATTGTTAGGGATAGTCTCACATTGTGACTTAGCATAGTTTACTAGATGAAATTGCATGTTGTTGCAAGAATTTGAGTGATACTGACACATACGCCATAGAAAAGAAAAACATGTATGAAGCCACAGAAAACTGACATAAGATATAAATATAGGTATCAGTGGATGTGAAGCGCCATGGAACTTAGTGGCCTCAACATGGCTCATGTATGTCTAGTAAGTAGTGGAGGCAACTATTTAGATACGGAAGATAAGGTAAGGGTGAAACTCTCTAACGGGCTAGGATTTTTGAAATTGTGGCCCAATATACCTAATACTAGGTCGGTGCATGCATAGTGACCCAATGGCGTGAGGCGGCTCGTGGGCGTGTGGATGAGTTGCTCGTATCCAACATGGAGCACTATAAGGTTTCCAAAAGCAATTACTTGTCACAAATAGCGAAAGTGTCTGTTATGATGAATCTAACGATACATATTTGGTTTTTATAAAAAATGTAGTCCCTCCATTTTTTTAAATGACACCCTGTGGCTCAATTTTGAGTTAAAGAGCGACAAGTAAAACAAATATGAGGTAATATATTACTTTTTATGAAAGAAATCCAAATTTTAAAATTTTTGACTTAGGATAAAATAGGATAACATTTTTTTTTTGGAACGGGAGGAGTAATACATATAGTCAAACTAGGATCTTATTGGCTGCAATGGTGTAAATAAATTTTCTACTTCTACTGTTTAGAGCGTTTCACCTTCTGTTTTGGACACCCTGTTTAAAATTGATTCGGGGACGTCACAGGATATTGTACATGTAGATTTGACCAAGGGGCCATGATAAAGATGTTATATAAAAATTGTTTGGGGGACTTCACACGCTATTGTGCGTGTAGATATCTCCTCCTATCTCTGTACATCGAAAGCACGAGAAATTGTCACTGTTATTACCCTGTAGATTTGACCGAGGACCCGTGATAAAGATTCAAGGATTTTGCGCAAAAATGTTCATCTACCTTCCACTCTTTCCAGGCTTCATGAACGACACTTGAAACTGCATGAAAGGTATCATCACATTCTCAACGATGTGTTTCTGTGGCTTCTTGTTTCCATCCAATGATGCTGGAATCAGCAATATCGGTACCAGAATTGCATCGTTCTTTCCAAATCATATCCAGACCATCATCCATATATACCTTAGTTTGTGTGTTGACAATTGTGATATTTGACAGTGATCGCGAGCATAATTAATAGCCTGAGACGACTTCGACCGCGATGAGAATCACGATCTATCGGAGCACGTGCGACACACAGAGGATGGATCGGACAGAGATTTACACGGACTCTAGTGTCAAGTGGCTAATTAGCTGTTTAATGCCCGTCGGCCGTCATGCGTGTGCGGGTAGATTCTGCGCCTTGTTTTTTCCTTATTATTTTTCTTCGCACGTGAAACACCTTCTAGGCGACACGTCACATCTGTGTAGCTAATCTCTCCAGGTGCATTATATTTGGATAATTGCATTGGATTAACGGACTCCTCCACCTGGCGTCTCTGGTGTGGAATCCGAGGTCACACGCTGGTGTCGTCATGCATGTTTTGTCCCATGCACATATGCAGTGAGGTCGACACACGCTCCACGTTTTCCCAGTTGTGCATGCTCCGTAAATACGACGTGTACGCATCCACTCTTTGTTTGCTTCAATAATAGCCGATTAGGACTTCATAACCGAACAACAATTTGTCTCTGCATGCAGCATGCAGCACATGAATTGATCCTCTAATATATAAATCTTCTACCCTACTGCCTAGGTAAGGTCCAGCTCTAGCAAATTGCTTCGTTTTCATTTCTCTGATTTTATGTGTACCCTTTTTAATTGGTATTTTTTGGTTCATTTTTTGCACCTTCTCTTCTTTTCCTATTTTATTATATAAGTTTTTCTTAATTGTCTTGATTCTTTTTCTTTTCTTTTTATTTTCTTGTCCTGATTTTTTTGTTATGAATTAACAATATTTTACTTGTACATTTCTGAGAATAGAATAATTTTTCATTCATTAAGGTGAACTTTTTCCAATGAAGGTAGAATATTATATTTTAAATCCAGAATATTTTGTACAGATAGATTATTATTTTTTAGAGGCCTAACTTGCCTCCATCGTATCTTTTTTAGTTTCAAATAGGCTTCGTAGAAACCTCCGTATAGCCTCAGTCTTAGCACACAATCCAGACATAATCATGGACCACCTGATCCAACTAACCCAACCCGATCGGAAAAAAATCACCCCGAGCAACTTAACGTGTGGGCACAACCCGTATTTTTTGACCTGCACAATCGACAGATTAAGCACAGACCATGATTTTAGTCTAAAACCTGAGCCAAAGCTAAAAAGATCCGGCCAATACGGAAAAAACCCGATCGAGCACTAGGCACGAGCCATCCTAAACAACCTGCAGCACAACCTTAATCCGAACCCTCTGCTTGAAAGGTCAACGTCCTGGTGCTATTTGTGCTGGCAGAATCTTATTGTCGCATATATCTCTTATTTTTTTAATGGTTACTTCTAAGTTACTCAATTGTTGCGGAAAATATCCTAGGGAGTCTAAGGTCAGGGCCCTAACTCTGAATCCAGACTCCTCGTGGTTAGACAGAAATAATGGAAGGATTCCTTTAGCTTCTGGTCCGGGTTCAAGGCCATTGTACCCCTCTAAATGCAGCACCGAAGTTGTGTTTTTCTTGTATCTAGTGTTGGCTTAAATCTGAAAAATGTGTAATCTAGCTTCCATCCGAATCCAGGTGATCCTAGTGATGGCTAACCATGGATTTTTGGATCGTTGTGATTCCCAACAGTTTGGATTTTAGGAGGCCATGAAAGTCTAGCTCTTCCTATCATAGTGAACAACGCTCATCAGCTCATGGAAACTTGGGAGGACTGTGAATAATGTTATTTGAATCCATCCTAACTGTAGGATTAGCTCCTCTCTCATTCCTCCATCCAAGGAATCCCAAGAGGCTTGCTATATAAGTTGGTTTTTCTCCTACTCAACTTTCCATATGGGACTAAACGTTGTCATCCTCCTCTTTCCATGAGTGGGCCTTTGAGATTTATATTACAAGTTTATGGGCTAATGCCCATTAACTCTAACATGTTTTGTTGCCGCCAGACCTTGAGCGCTTCTGACGTTCTCATGATCTTAAGACGCAACTGAATGATCAGATCACTCACATAGACATGTAGTTCCTAGATCAAAGAAACCACCTTAGGAACAAAGGATGTCACTGAAGCTGGTGCTTGCAATTCAATATTAAGGAAGAAATAGGTGTGCCATCCGATTGAAGCAAAAACTCTGCCATTCCGCATCATTTGTCAGATGATCTTGCTCCTTTGTCCACGTGAAGCGATAGCCATGCAGCTCCAAATCCAACAGTTGAAGGTTATCCGTTGTAGGGTCAAAATATTGCATTGGTTGTTTGTTAACTCCCCCTTGTTTTTGTGAGCTTCTGTGTTGATGTGGGCTTCTATTGTAGATCCCTGACGTTTCTTGTTCAAAGCCAAGCTTGCATGAAGGCCTCACCGATGATAGTTTAAGCATGCTCAGATCCTGAATTCCTTGTTCCTTTGCCCTCGGATGTTGTTTCTCGCCCTCCATCTGGTCACGAGGGGATGAACTCAACCCATCTCTCCATGAAGCTTTGGTGTTGTGGAAGCCGGATATGCAGTGGATAACTGGAAGGATATTTTTGGGGTGGATTTGCCAGGAGATGGGGGAGCAGTGTGTAGTGTAGACCTGAAAATAGCGCAGAGTGGAACGCCCCTAATCGGGACCCCTCACCTCGTTAGCACTAAACGAGGGTTAAGGATCGAGATGTACCTTTTTAGGAAATCTACGTAACCCCATATAAGATAGCGAGGGTACCCATAGCCCCATAAACTATAAAATCAGATATTGTACACCTTAAACTTTGTTAACCAGACAAATAACCTTTTGAGGTGGTATTGGAAGCCGGTTTTGCCTATGTGGCAGACCAAGCTGGCCCATCTGTCCACCATGGCGTACCCGCATGCCAGAATTTATCCCAACTTAGATCTATCCACTCAGAGGCTACCTGCAGCTCATCCCTCCGCCCATTCCAGCACCGTTTGGCGTAAGAGTTTAGCGTAAAAGTAGTTGCAACCCATTCCTCCATGCTTCCGCTAAAGCTACTGGAACGGCTCAGTTTCGCCAGAAGTAGGGGAGTACAGCGCCTTCTGGCATCGGTCCTGCCAGTGCGGGCCCCACAAACCACTCATTCATTGCGCGCTCCATCAGAAGAGAGAAAGAAGGCAGGGCAGAGGTGGTGGAGATGGCGGTAGTGGAGGCGGTCCAAACAGGCTAGAGGCAGTGGAGAAGGCCGTCGCTTGGTGGCCTAGGCCAATGGAGCCAGCAGAGACGACAGTACGGCGCTGGCAGCCTCCAGACCCAGCGGTGGCCTGAATCCCACCGCCTCAATGTCGTAAAGACAAGAGTAGGGGCAGTGGTGGCCGGAGCTTGGAATCACGGAGAGAGAGGACGATGGATCTGGCCGGCACTAAGGCGGGGAGGCGGTGACGCTGATGGAGGCGGATTCGGCCGTCGATAAAGAAGGGAGGCGGAGGTGCTGAGAGCTCTTGTTCAATTTGTATTTCTATGCAGGAATGATTTCGTTAGCTTCCATGTCTTGGCTGCATTTTTCACCATTTCCGGTCAGACTGCATATACTCTTTGATTCGCCCTGCTTGCACCGTCTCGGATCTTTGAAGAAATCAGCGTTGTGTAGTGTAGACTGTAGACATGCAAATAGGAGTGGAGCACCACTAATCGGGACCCCTCGCCTCGTTAACGCTCTTGGAACAGGAGAGCAGCACTCCTACTGGTTATATGTTAAAGACATAAATGTTCATAACCTGTTGTCAATCCATATTAAAAAAGAGGGGAGATTGAAGATTTAGCCCTATATGGACAACCAGAGAGATCATCCTTGATAGCCCTAAGACAGGAGTCTACATTAGCATGTTCTCCTCTAAAGATGGCGCCACTCCTGATTCTCCAAATGCTCCAGCAGGTGGTGGCCCGTGTGAAGTGTAAACCGTGGAGAACCAAGGGTCGAGCCACATATGTGGGCAGCAAACTGCACATCTGGTACCAAAGAGCTTGGTGAATCTAGTGATTTTAGTACTATATTACTCCCACTGAGCGGAAACTTTGTCCTTACACTTGGGATCCATTCAAAAACCAAACCTCGATATGCAAGCAGAGGTGCCTTGCAGATCACTCATCGGTTTCTCCTCCCAAGGGTTTGAGCATGAATAGTTGGTTCGATTGGCACAAGTCTTGGACACCTGCAGGCTGCATCAAATATATGTCTTCAAGTTCATGCATGTGCACAACTGTATATCTTTTCAGGAAAGACTGGTAGTAGTGGTACTCCACGGCCATGCATCAACCAGCAATATTAATTTTGTTTCTCACACATGCAAATAGTTATTTGAAGCGTGGTGTTCTTTGATCAAACAAGAAATTTGTGCTATCAGCATGCAGCATGCATATGGACCAAGTAATCCCAAACTCTCTTCTCCCATCACCATTTGATAAGGTATTATTGTAAGTCGCCATCATGCACAGATCTCTAAGCTTGCCGAGCTTGCGTTGATCTGCCGGAGCTGAAAACCAAAAAAAAAAAAAAAATCTCTCCTCAACACCTGTTCCCCTGTCATCTTCGCAAGTTTCCACCTCCTGCTGGCTCTCCGTGTTCAAATATCACCGACACTGAAACCTGTGAACAGCCTCAGTATACTCGAGTAGTTTACGCCATTATCCATGGCTAATCACCTATGTATCTAGTGATCTTACTGCTCTACGCATTAACCAAGACATCTGCACGTACATTCCCCAAATAATCTTCATCAGTCTGCATAGCTGATTTAGCACGATTCCATATACTATACTACTATATTCTTCAAAAGCATACAGACACGGTAAACTGAGTCCCTGGTGGCGTACTGCACAGTCACACCACACCTAGACAAGGAGAAGTATATGTGAGGACAATGGAATCTCCTTGCTCACAACCTAAGTGACAGCTTGAGTGTCACACTCGCTACTGCACCAAAATGGCGAGCTTCGTGCTCTTGCTCATCCTCCTCTCGCCTCCCATGTCGCTGCCCGTTGCGCATTGCAATGACGACAGTGTCGGATTCCAGCTCAAACTAACCCACGTCGACGCGGGCACGTCCTACACCAAGCTGCAGCTCCTCAGCCGGGCCATCGCCCGCAGCAAGGCCCGCGTGGCGGCGCTGCAGTCCGTCGCCGCGTTGGCGGCGCCCGTGGTGGACTCGATCACTGCGGCGCGGATCCTTGTGACGGCCAGCTCCGGCGAGTTCCTAGTGGACCTGGCCATCGGCACGCCGCCGCGCTACTACACGGCGATCATTGACACCGGCAGCGACCTCATCTGGACGCAGTGCGCGCCCTGCCTGCTCTGCGTCGACCAGCCCACGCCCTACTTCAACGCCAGGAACTCCACCACGTACCGCGCCCTCCCCTGCCGCTCGCCGCTCTGCGCCGCGCTCTCCTACCCCGCCTGCTATCAGAAGGTGTGCGTGTACCAGTACTACTACGGCGACACCGCGTCCACCGCCGGCGTCCTCGCCAACGAGACCTTCACCTTCGGCGGCACTGGCACGGGCAACTCCACCACCAAGGTCAGGGCGCCCAACGTCGCGTTCGGGTGCGGCAGCATCAACGCCGGCGACCTCGCCAACAGCTCCGGCATGGTCGGCTTCGGCCGCGGGCCGCTGTCGCTCGTGAGCCAGCTCGGCCCCTCCAGGTTCTCCTACTGCCTCACGTCCTACCTCTCGCCCACGCCCAGCAGGCTCTACTTCGGCGTGTTCGCCAACCTCAACAGCACCAACACCAGCTCCGGGACGCCGGTGCAGTCCACGCCGTTCGTCCTCAACCAGGCGCTGCCCAACATGTACTTCCTCTCGCTCAAGGGCATCAGCCTGGGGACCAAACGCCTGCCCATCGACCCGCTCGCGTTCGCCATCAACGACGACGGCACGGGAGGGGTCATCATCGACTCGGGCACGTCCATCACGTGGCTGCAGCAGGACGCCTACGAAGCCGTGCGGCAAGGGCTGCTGTCCTCCATCCCGCTGCCGGCGACGAACGACACCGACATAGGCCTCGACACATGTTTCCCGTGGCCGCCGCCGCCCAATGTGACCGTCACGGTGCCTGACTTCGTCTTCCACTTCGACAGCGCCAACATGACAGTGCCGCCGGAGAACTATATGGTTATCGCGAGCACGACGGGCTACCTGTGCCTGGCCATGGCGCCGACCGGCGTCGGCACCATCATCGGCAACTACCAGCAGCAGAACTTGCACATCCTCTATGACGTTGCAAACAGCTTCCTGTCGTTCGTTCCTGCTCCGTGCAACATTATATAGCTCTGTAATTTCATAATTATTGTAATCTCTTGCTTTAGTCTTCAATAAGTTCGCTGGTAGCTCATTGTTGCGGCTGCAGTGTCACACACACGTAGAGTCTTAGAGTAGCCATCGCAATGCCCTGAGATTGCAGAGTTGTGTTATCCCCAAGTATGTAGCTGAAATTTAAGAGTGCCATCAGAAAATCATTTTGATCTCGCCATTAATCCCATCCCATCTCTCGTGGGCATCCAACTTTTTTTTTCTTATGAAAGATTGCAAAATCACCTTGCAAGCCAGAGGGGTTCTTTCACGTTTCCGTGCACTGTCAAAGGTTGACCGTCAAATATGGTTCTCGCCTAGCCTCTTATGTGTGCTCCACGACAACACTGCTTACTGTTCTTTCCTCTTCTGGTAATGGATGGTAGTTTCGGCTTCAACCTATTCAAAGGGAAGGCAACAGGACTTCAGCATTGTTGACCAAATCTATGGAAGGGGACAAAATGAATGGCCACCAACTCCAAATGACGACGAGCCTAGATCAACAGCTCATTTCGGTTATCACTTCATTGCAACTACGCTTGAAGTCGGACCGTGTGTCTCCTTCAACAAGACTAACATATCGCGCAAATGGTACATGCCCATGGTTTTGGAGGTCATATGTGGCAGTGAGACTCACATATCATATTTCACATCACTTTGTCTCCCTCTTATGTTTGTTGATGATCGAGCTCTCATACCCAAAGATGACACTAGTAATTATCTTGACCTAATAATGGAGGCACCCAAAATTCTATCGCAAACTTGCTATGGTGGTCCTATATTCACGTAACCAAGGGAGTCAAAGTGAGGTAACATATGGCACGTAGGGCCCATGGCACATGTGAACTAATTTCCATGAAAGCCACCTCCAACATCACGAAGGGATGTGGATTGCACGATATTATATAGTTGTAAGGAACAATAACATTCCCTTGAGTTTTAAATATAAGATGTGGTTGATTTTTTCATAGTTTCGATAATTTTTCTTATTAAAAAAATTTGTATAAACATATAAAAAAACATGTCATGCTCAAACTCTCTCTACAATGATAAAACAAATCACAACAAAATAAATAATAACTTATAAATTTTTCTAATAAAACGAATGATAAAATTTTAGAAAAAAAGTCAACCGTGATATGTATTACAACCACAGGGAGTATCTTATTTTAAGTTCAAGTAAGGAAAGTCAATTAGGGCAGGAGTATCTTATTTTGTTGAGCAATTTCTGTTGCTGTCTAAGGCCAAAACAGTATAGGGTCTGTTTGTTTTCTTGCGTAACATTTTATTCAGCCTACCTGGATGCACATTCTTAGTGTTTCTTTCCCTGCACATGAGCCTTATGCAGGCTTAGGTAATGTAAAGAGGCATCATATGCTGCATTGCTGGAAACCCAGGAATTGAGCGTTTATCTTGTGCAGGCCACCGAAGTGCAGCGGCTTGCACCAGCTATGCAACTTAACGTACCTCCTTGCACCTGCAATGCACCTTTGGTTGAACCGTTTTCTTTCTATCCCTCACCCCCTCAAGTCCTCTTCCTCCTGCCGCACCACAGGTCGGCTCCTCCGCCGCGCCCCCATGTCCGCCTCCTCCTTCTCCCTGTCCTCGTCTGTCGCCGCCTGGCCCTCCTCTTCCTCTAGGGCTGGCAACAGTTGCGGCGACGGTTGCCAGATCCTCCATGGCCTGTTGCCAGATCTTGGGATCGAGATCCAGGAGCAGTGGCAGCGTGAGTGAGCCCGGGGCGGCGACAAGGTTGGGCCCGAAGCACTTGAAGGTGGAGGCAGTCAAGGTGGACGAGGTGGCCGACCAGGCGCGGGCGCACGGCGAGGAGCAGGAGGGGCGCGGGCGCATCGAGTCAAAGAGGTTGAGGTGGAGGACGATCGACCGGTGCATGGTGGACAAGAGGGTGGTGGCGGCGGCGAAGTGGATGCGGAGGGGGAGAGGTGGGAAGAGGTGGCCACCGCGGCTAGGCCGGAGGCGGAGGGGACAGCGGTGCGTGCAGGGGCAGAGGGTGGCGTGATAGCTCCGTGCAAGGAAACAAACATAGCCCAGCAAGTGCAACAGGCCTATACAAGTAAAACAAACACAAACTTCTCCGATCCAGATAAAATATGCGGGGAAAACAAATGCTGAGACATTGCATATCTTGTAACATGTTTTCCTTGTGCTACATATCTACTGATAGTGGTCACCCTTAGTGCAAGGAAACAAACAGATGACCCAATGTGCTCACCACTCAGAGTAAGACTTCTTGCATTGCACAGTGTGGGCAAATTACAAATTCCAGCGATCTATATAACCTATATAAGCACAATCCACTATGTATTTCTTTCAACATGCAATCTATTCACATCATCTTCACACCACCATCCACTAAGACACTTTTATTAATGTCTTTAGTCGATTTTTTGTGGCAAATAGAATCCATACATACGAGCTATTAGAGAAACGAGTATGTTCAATTATTTAAGAGCAGATATCTCTTAACCATGATGAATATGTTATAAATTATTAAGTATAACATTTATCTCAACATGCAAGCTATCCACGTCATCTTCACAACACCATCCACAAAGGCCCTTTATTAGTGTCTTTGGTCGATTTTATATGGCTAATTGAATTCATGCATGCGAGCTATTAGTGAAGCGAGTATGTTCAATTATTTAAGAGCTGATACCTCTCAACCATGATGAATATGTTATAAGTTATCAAATATAACATTCTTAAAAATATTATTACGTTATCATACAAATATTCTTAAAAATATTATTACGTTATCATACAAATATTATAGTTTTCAAATTTCACTCTAAAATAATTTTAGAAGTCCCGCACTCCCACAGCAACACGCAAGGTATCATGTTTGATCCTTTCCCCAATGTCATCGCATCATTTCATACACAGTTCTAATTGTACTAATTAAACATAACAGATACTAGAGAGCAGCGACCTGATGGAAATTTGTTGCTGCTAGTTGTGAGGGAAACTCCTACCAAAAGACAGACAGAGCAGTCCCTAGCATATTATCGCCACGACCATCCTGCTTGCATCCTTCATCTCTGGCTGTGCTGTAGACGCTAGAAGTTGGGCCGCATCGTCCGTGCTAAACACCTTAACAACTGCATAGATTCCATCTCCTAGTTAGAAGCTACAAGAGCACTGACAACTACACAGACATTTCGCCAAGTCACATAGGCGTTGCAGGCACCTAGTCGTCGCAGAAGCCTTGGAGGAGATCACGGTGGCTCGGGGTCGCGGGCTCCTAGGAGGTGAGGCCACCAGCCCACCATGGCGGCCTGGCGGCGCTGGCAAACACGACGGGCTGGCCGGCTGGCCAGAGGCGCGGGCACCAAGTCCACCAGCACGGCAGCACGGTGCTACTCCACACGAGGACTCGGGGAAGTCCACCGTCGCCTCTCGTCTTCTATTGCTACTACGGGCGGTTTACAGTATTGCACATTGAACAGGTGGATTGATTAGTCGGCGGATCCGAATCGTGCGTCTGGGAATAGCCGGTTGCACGTAAGGCCCATGTTTGAACGGACTATTTAACTTTTTTTGCTATTATTACAGATAACAATTCTCCAATTGCCAGTCTATCGGTCATTTCTATACATTTGCTATTGCAAACGAAAGATACTTACATTTTTACCATTTTCGCTGACATGACATGATCCATGTTCACCAATGAAATTATCCAACCTCACATATTTACTATTTCAATTATACAGTGCAAACACCGTGTCAATAGTGTTTTGGCGGGTTGGTTTAATTTTGCCTAGCCAAACTGCCAAGGCGGTACTAAGACCATGTGTAGCGGCCGATCTAAATTGTCCAAACACTATTCCAACTATGTTTTTCTATATATACAGTATCGCTACGGTGTATATGCAGTTCTTTTACACGCTCTGCTACACATAGTCTGAGACAATCTCCAGCATAATGTTTATCCATCTTGTTTATTACTATTTTTAACTACCTTCTACTCTGTCTATAGTGCTACAGCCGTATTTTATACTATAAACAGCCATAGATAATTCACTTATCCATCCCACTGCAGAGAGGGTAAAACCTGGCTTCGCAAGAGCTGCTCACCAAGCGACCAAGCTGCATGCCGAACAACGCAGGCCGGCTGTGCAGCAGACCCTAAGCTGTTGGGCCGTGCCGGCTCAAACAAGCCGCCATAAGAACTAACAACATGATATGTTTTTTATTCTTTTTTCTTTTGACACTGACTACAGATTATTGCCAACTATTACTTGGTTTTAAATTTACTTCCTTATGCACGATATATTTAGAAATTAAGTTTTCTAGTGTCCAAATGATTACAATAAGTGTGATATACTATATATGAATAATGTTTTCACTTTGTATCTAACAAAAATATTCATAATTGATACTATCCGTGTTTGACTCCGTATTCGACATGTGTCTATTCGTATTCGCGTTCATATCCAAAGCTATCCTTATTCCAATTCAAAGAAAAATATGGAAAACAAATATGGTTTTAGTGATATCCGTCCGTATCCGATACGATTACACCATTATCCATAGTGCTCTTGTTTTTTGGCTCAAAGAAAAATAATTGTAGAACATCAAAATTTGCAGAAATATTTAAATGAAACTTAATTATTTTCCCTCCTTTAATCATTCTTATCCATTCGGCTTCTCACAGCCATACACTCATCTCCTCTCTCTCCCTCACCCACCGGCTCCTTCCGCTGGCCTGCATGGTGTCCGGTGCGGCGGCGTGGCTAGCCGGTTGTGTGGCGCCCAGCACAGTGGTGGGGCCCGGTGCCTGGCGTGGCAACATGGCCCGGCGGCCTGCGCACGAGAGGAGAAGAAAGGGGTACAGAAGGAAGTGTGCTAAGGGAGCTAGTAGATGCCACATTTTAGGGGCTCCGGCTCCTAGTACAAAAATGTTGTTGATACTGGAATTTGGCAGTATAAAATATATGAGTTGCAATTTGACTAAGTGATTAAATTGGTATGTTTGGTTCCTGTGTGATCGTGCTTGGTTGATCTCATATCTCCTGCTTAAAAGATTCGACCTGAGTACGCCCCTCCGTACGTCGTCCATCCCTGGCCCCCGTCTCGCACCGCACCGCCTCTCTAGATCCCACACCCCCTCACCCCACTCTGCACCGCCTCTCCCGCTCCCGCACACCCCTGCGAGCTGCCGCCTGCCCCACGAGCTGCCTAGCCCTACCCCCTGCAACGGCCTCCTCCCACACTGACGGTTGTGTCAATGCTGCCTCTCGAGGATAGCCCTGTCCTCCTTGACACTCAGGACAACCAAGACGTGGGGCCGACGGCGGCGGATCTAGGGGCCGCGGCATCCAACAGTGGTGGATCCTCTAGCCATGGCAGCCGGCAACGACAGATCGATGATGGCGGAAAAGAAGGACAACATAGGGAGGACACGGGGCCGGCGAGGAGGAGGACGCAGCGTGGGCGGGAAGAAGGACGCCGAGCTGCCGCCAGTGTATCCGCTCGCCATTGCAGGCGGAGAAGGAAGAGGAACAAAGGTGCCGACGAGCCACACCAGAGCTTAAGGATCTGACCCCATGGCCAGCTCGTGGCGTGGATCCGAGCCCATGGCCAGCTCATGGTGCGGATCTGGACCCATGCCGGTGCACGACATGGATCCAGCACTCATGGCCGGCGCGTGGACAGAAGCGGGGCCGGTGGGGAGGTGGAGTCGATGCAAAGGCAGAGACGGTGAGGAGAGGCCCGACGCTTCCAACCTCGATCCATGCTGTGACTTTGCCTTCTCCCGGGAGTTAGCGGTGGAGGAGGAAGAGGAACACCGGTAGACGGAGCTTGCTCCTTGGAGGTCACCATCTGTTGACGGTCGTTATTGTACTGCTTTCGACCATCAACTATCCATGAACATGAAGGAAAATACATCAAAGTATAGACTAACCCTTGCTACTGACATATCTCCATGAGTTGTGTTGAATATTTGATTACAGGTGCAAAAATAGCTGAAAACAGGTAAAATTTGGCTAAGTTAGGAAAGACCCTGGTCGCTCGGCCAGTGGGCCAGGCCGCCCGACCTTCCCTCTTGGCCGCCTAGCCAGTGAAAATAGCCAAACCACCTCATCTTCGACCTGCATGCACAACAATGCCATAATAACACAATTCCAAGGTGTAAACCGCAAAGCCAACGTGTTAAGTACTGGAAGACCCGCCACCTCATCGATCCAACACTTGGATGGATGAAGTCAGTGATGCAGGTCACTTCAATCCTGCGGCTAAGGAAGAAACACAAAGAGGATCCAACGAACCAGAGAAAAGCACAAGTTTAACTGCCAAACCGACCTCAAACCGATTCGGGAGGCAACCATTAGCATTGGATGGCTAAGTCGATGGATCAAGAGGTCACCCGGCCTGCCACCTGGCTGCCCAGCCTCAGGACCAGGCTGACCAGCCCCTAGGAGACCGCCCGGCCTGCCATGTGTCCACTCCAGCACCGACTTAATCACCTTACCGACCTACCTCGAGTATAAATACCCCTCACTCAGTTTTGGGTATAAATGGGTCCCTAGGCCTCACTTGTGAAGTGTGGAAGTTGAGTAAAGCATGCCATTGTCATAGTCTTGTAGCAATAGGTTAGTCCTAAAAGTTAGAGTTGAGTCTCAGTCTTTGCCTCAGGGATTCCGGAGTTAGCTTCGAGTCTTGGTAAAGCTCTTGTATCTTTCTATCTTTTGTACTCTTTCTACTCCAATTAATATACTTCATTGATCTATCTTTCAGTTATACTTTACTTTATTTCTTACACTTGCCTAACGTGGTGTATCTTCTTGCATATTAGACCAAAGGTTAGATTTGTGTTGTTCTTTAAGTTCTTTAAATCTTACTAGACTTGCCAGTGCTATAAGCTTGCCTTAGGCTCTGATCTAAAGTTAAGTTAGCTCTCATGCTCTGATCAAGGATGAGCTTTAGTGATCAAGTTCTCACTTGATCACTAGTTTAGCGTGCTATCTTACCCGCACAGATCTGGTTGGTAGCTCCTATTGGTGACAACATTAGGGAACATCTGTAATCCGAACCCGTCGTTCGGTAAGCCTGTAGGCGTTAGCCAGTTGCCGTTCGGTTGGCCAATTCTCTACCTTCGTGCCTTCTCAGTGTAGTCTGGAATTTCCCTAGACGCAAGACCCTAGTTCGTGTTCAGTTAACTTAGTTCAACCGCGAATACTCCTATGCAGTAGTTAAGAAATAGAGTTTGGATATCTTAACATCGCTCGTTGTCCTTCTAGATAGCTACACCTAGTTGCTGCTGCTTTGGTCTCTATTTACTCTTTTCACCATACACTATCTTGTTTATCTTACCCCAGGTGTAAGAATAGCCGGTATTTATCTAAGTTATGCAGTACCGTTGAAAATTCGACATTTCGTTCCACCCATTTGCCCTTGCTTCCCTGTGGATTTTTACGATACTCGGAATACTCTGAGTGAAAAAGCTATAGCGAATCTCCGTGCATTTGCGAAGTAAAATCTGTTATGCTAAGAGACATCAACACCATCTAAGGGGGTAGGGCCGACCGGTGGCTCTGCAGCTGCTACTACCCACCGAGCAGGGAGAGCAAGGACCTAGAGGCTGGAGGATGGGCGTCGGGGACAGAGCTTCACCTAGATGGAGAAGGGGATGTGGAGACTGTGGCCAGCAATGGGAAGGACAGGGAGAGGTGGCAGTGTCCTCTGTCTCCATGAGAGAGAGGCCATGAGAGTTGTGACTCGTGGGGGACAGGCCGACGGGTTTAGGGGCGATGCTGGAGGCTTCAAGAGGAAGGGCATGGATGGTGGGAGATACTTCTAGACTGGGGGCAATCGCCAGGGAGGGCGAAGGGTGGACTGGTGGGCCCAATTGTCATAGGAAGGAGAAAAACAATTTCCTTTTGAATTTTTGACCAAAAAATCCCTACTGTTTGATCTAAAGATTAGAATATAAAAATAGATGAATTTGAATAAAGTTTATAAACCAAAGTTGCTTAGAACTTTATGTTGTACAAGTTTCGCATACAAAGTTTTCTTGAAACGACTCAAAATCAGTAGAATTTAGAGACAAATTTCTAAACTCATTTGGTTTTCTTCCCCACGTACTTTCATGCACGGCTCAAAAAAGAAAGTGACACACATATTCAGACCTCCGTGCATGAAAATAAATTACATAATGCTCATGAGAAGCAAAACAAGATACCTGAGGATCACATCGCCCACCTCGCCATCTCTTCCGCACAGGTCCCCGCCTTCTTTGCCCGCGGCCCGCACGAGAGGAGGTCGCTGGAGCATGAGATGGGGCAGCATGGAGGATGAGGGAGGATCAAGCAGCATGGTGGAGGAGAGGTGGTGGCGCGGGCGAGGATAGATTGTGGCAGAGACAAGCGGAGCGGGAGGTCGGCGCGGAGGTGGGGGAGAGGAGGGTGACAGTCAGCGACTCGGCGGTGGAGAGAAGGCGGGCGGAGCGGGAGGACGACGTTGAGGCGAGTGCAAGGAGGGAAGAAAGGTAGCGGTGGATTTAGCAGAAAGGGAGAGAGTGTGTGGGTGTGGAGTAGGGGAAATAATAAATAATGTGGTAGTTAGTATAGAATAAGAAATACAAAGTGATGTGATGAGCGTGGAAAATTATTTAATGTATTTTGAAATCGTGATAACTAGGACAAAATATACTTTTTGAAGTAGGAAAATCGTGAGTAGTGTTAGAATAATGATTGTTTTATCAAATATAAGATGTCTGTAGCAACGCAGGGCCTATTACTAAATTAATTAAACAAAAGAAGGAAGTATGCAGAAGTGGTTGGCCGCTGACGGGAGTTTGTGCGGCTTTCAGCAGAATACTACAGGTGTGCAACAGCGAGATCCGGTTCAGGTTTTAATGAAGACAATATTAAGGCTACAATTATGAGATTCGCGGAGGTGCACAGGAGCCGGTTGTTATGGTTCCGTATCGGAGGTAAAATGACGTATGTAGAGATAAGCTTGTGTACGGGTTTATAGTTAGATCGGTTTTCCAATTGGTCTAAAGGTCAGAGTCCAGGCACTCTACACAATGATCAAGTTAATCTTGTGCCACTCCAATGGGCAAGCGGGATCTAGACGTCGCTTAGGTCCAGTTTGTTTTGTTCCATTTGAACCAACGCAAAGGTTGTTTTGTTTTTCGAATTGATCGGCTAGATTGCAGCTTTGATCCAAGAATGTAGTGTGTTGCCTTGCAGGCAATTTTGTGCGTCAACAAATGGCTCCGGCTCCTAAGCAGCTCCGCAGAAGGAGCCATTTTTTAGCGTCGTTTGGTATGGCTTCACCAAAAGCCAGAGCCGGAGTTGTTAGAAGAGCCCTGCCAAAAGGGGGCCGAAGCCCCCCCCCTTCCCCTACCTACTATTAGTACACAGGAGCCAAAGGTAGGAGGCAGGTACCGGGCGGGACCTGACGGCGACTTAGGCGCGCGGTTTTTCGCAAATTATGAAGATTTGGCTCATTGTATGGCATGGCTTTGGTTAAAAATGGCGGGAAGACATATACCAAATATGATGTTGGTGGGGGTGGCTTCTTCTTGTCTTGATGACTATTGTACACTGATGGAAAAAAGGTGTTGTAGCCACCGCGTATGCTGCGCTTCCTTAAGTATTAATATCCGCTACAACAATCACGGTTGCGGTGCAGCTGCGGCGTCGACTGAGTGGCATGCGAAGGCGACGGCAGCCGCGGTGGAGGCAACGACTGCGCAGAAGGGAGGAGCGTCTGACTCCAAGGAATTCGGTCTTGTGGAAGACTACGTATATACTACATTTGCTTATATATGCTGCATTTGCTAATAATGTGTCGCAGAGTTTTTGGGAGACTTTCTTAATCTAGGCACTGTTGTGGTGGCCGAGGGGGAGGCGGTCCCATGTCGTCACATGTCATTTGTGTCAAATAGGTTACTGCAAAAAATCAGTAATATATGATGATTGAAGGAGCTGCACTTGGATCACAACTCAGAACACAACGCAATGCGATGAACGCGAGGAACAGAATGAACACACACGACATGCATTTGATCAGATCAGACTAGCTCCGTGGTATTTAGTTTCAGGTCTTGCGGAGTGCAGTCCCTCTGGTGCGGAACACCGTTCTCTTATTAACAGTTCACGGATCATGGCCACGAGGCCGAGACCCACGTGACGCCGCACACACGGCGCAACAAGCAATTTTGCTGGCTCATCTGCGGCGCACTTGCACCGTGGCGGAACAGACTCAGCGATAGACTCGGGCAATGCCATGACCATGCACTCCTAGCGGTCACGCGCACCCGTTACAGACTCCACGCAACGATTTGTTTCCTAACATTCACCCCCTAAATGCCTGCACATCAAGGACACCGGCTTGCCTGTATTCAAAGGGTGCCAAACCTACGGCTATACTTTGTGGTTATGCAATAAATGGACTTGGATTTTATCACATCCCTTTCAATGGTAAACAGAAAGGAAACCTAAAGATGCTTTTAACTGAGGCACAATCTACAGTTGAGCTAGAAAGACTTCAACCTATGGAAATTTTAAATGGGTTCCAGAAAAAACTGATAAGAATACTCTTGCCACAACCTTTCCTTCTAAGGCCGATTTACAATGTACGATCCTCTCGAGACCAGTAGAGGCAAACAATGTTAAAGGTTGGATGGAAATAAGTGAGAAAAAGGATGCAGAGGAGTGGGAATATGAAATTCCTAAATCGTGGATTCAATTCAGTGGTCAGTCAAAAGATTTGAGGGAGTTCCCCATCATTTGGGCATTTGCCTAGTCGTGCCTAGACGCTAGGCAGAGGAAAAACGTCTTGTCTAGACCCTATTCGCAAAGCTAGGCGTCTAGTCGGACTAGGCGGTCAAAGACGGTCCTAGTCGATCTAGGCGTCACGTCTAGAGCCCGATTCTTCGTGCCTAGACCGCCGCGTGCACGGCTGATCTGATCAAGAAATTGAATTCGAATCTGAGCAAGAAGTAGTTGTCCAACAATGGAATATGAGGAAGAGGGAGACAGTGATGATTATTCATCGTATTTTGTCATATTTATCATCAGCCATCACCTATACTCCCTGCTTCCTGGGCCGGTCCTGAGATTCTGGGGCCTGTTGCGAAAAGTTATATGGAAGCCACATAGTTCTCCTCATGTATATATATATGTGTGTGTATGAACACACATTATTAAAAAAACTACTCATTCCGTTTTAATTTATAGGTCGTTTGTTTTTTATACAAAGTTTAACCAAGTCGTCTTATTCAAATTTTTTGTAAAAATATAGAAAGATTCAAGTGCTAAACTAAATCACAATGAAAAAATAATAATAATTGTGAGATTTTTTGAACAAGACGAGAAAGTCAAACTGAATGTCAATGACCTATAAATTAGAACGGTGGGTGTAATGCTCAATGCATAAATGAATTCCACGTAACAGTTTAAAGTTTAAGAAATAATAAATGTAAATTGTAATCATAAACATTTACTTGGCACTTGACATTATCTAAAAAAGATTTCTTCTATGATACAAAGTCATCAATTATTTTATTGATATCAATTTCTTCTGAGCAATGGCGTCGTCGGTGCCCGGGCGCCACGTCACAGCGATCTCCGCGACTGACGAGGGGCCGAGGGGTGAGGCCGTGAGGCGCCGCCGTGTGGTTTAGCCGTTTTGGTGCTTCCCAAGTTCACGTTTGTCGGCGGCGTCAAGGCCTCAAGGTCTCCGCCTCCGCGAGATGTCAGAATACGATTTGTTTCTCAAGAGATCGGCTCATGTAGTGATGCACTGGGCCTGGGCCAAAACCTTGGCGTGCTGTCGTAACCAAAGGCTAAAATACTGCAAGTGCTTTGCTCCTCCACGTACATCTTGGTAATCGAAGTATTAGTATTAACTAGTCCATCAATCTGTGCGAAAGCACGGGTTAGTTTATATATATATATATATATATATATATTAGAAGTGTATATGTGCGTGTCTATTTTTGTTATTTAATATTTTTATAACAACATATTTTTGTTGTTTAGATTTCAGATGTTATTTTATCTATAGAATATTAGAGGTGATTATTTAATTTTATCTTTCATAATGGATGGTGGATTTAATTCATCTTTTATAATGACATGGTGGGTAATTTATTCGTAAATTTAGGTTTATTTTAATTCAATGTCTATAATGGCATGATGGGTAATAATTTATATGCAAATTTAGGAGGTTATTTTAATTCAGATTTGATAATGGCATGGTGGGTAATTTATATGCAAATTTAGAGAGTTATTTTAATGGTCTTTCGTAATGACATGGTGGGTAATTTAAAAAAAATTATAATAGATCTACTGGTTAGTATTATTTGATACTACTCGATGGAAGGACATATGTTTCTAATTTTTGTGGAAATTTTTAAGATTTATCTTTTTTTCTAGCACGCTTCGCAATTCGTACTTTCTTTTTAATCTCTAATTAGTAATAGTGAGATACTTATACTTGCATATTCAGGGGGACCTTAGTCTTGGGGCCCGTTGCCACCGCACATCATTCAACCCCAGGACCTGCCTTATGTCACCCAATAAGTGTTGTTTTAAATTCAAAATTTGTTCCCCACAATAAATGATGTTTTACGAGTTTAGTTATTTAAAAAATAATAATATGTGTGCATGCATACACCACAAAAGGAAAAAATTAATCTGTTATTTAAGGACACATGTGTCATATCCTACCCTCCTTAATCTGTTCTAAAAATCCTAAAGTAACACTTATTGTGGGACAGAGCATGTGATATGTCTAACATCGATTTTATTTATGTTTGTCAAAAATTGAGAAGTCAGATCTAAGACAAATTTAATATTTGGGATGTGTTTAGGTACTTGTTTGTGAAAACTGAGAATTAAAATTTATCTAGTTTGTTACTTGCGAATTGTCATTAGGTTGTTGACACAACAACATATGTCACCTCTTATTGAGAACTGAGACTGAGAGGTGCCAAAGTTAATGTCTTGGATAACCAGATTAGAAAACCTCAAAATATATTATTGATCACATGCAACTTTTAAACATATATTTCAAGCTACCGTAAAAAAATGTCTAATTCGCTTAGTCGCCTCTAATCATCGTCTAGACTGCCTAGTCGCTAGTCGGACGGTGACCAATCGTCTAGCGTCTAGCGTGAACACTGGTCATGACCATTAACTCGGAGACCGCAGGGCAAGGTCGCCGTCTGTAGTCTGTACCAATTGCCAACCATGCCATTCTTGTTTATGTTTCATTAATCGGTGCCCCTAATCCTGTAGAAATGTGTTTTGAGAGACCAGAACCAAGAAATCTTTTCAGAGAGCATTCGCACGTCCGTCGTAAGCGCAAGTGTGCCATGTAGCCGAAGCACAATAATCCCCTTGCTAGGGCGGCCACTAGCTCTACTTAACCTATTTTGTAATGATGCTGCTACCGGCAGGTTTGTGCGATTCCTCAGGCACCATCAATACAAAACAATCGCTTTCCACGGCGAAAGGCACTACACATGCAGCGTATCCACCATTTTTTTACACCATCATGCGAATCTAAGACGATGGCCACGACCCAACCACCCTGAGGAGATTAAAGCCAAATGCTAAAGACTCTGTAAGTGCCCGCCCGTGCTAGTCTACAAGGTATGGCGCGCCATCTGCGTCTCCTTGCACTGCTCCTCTGCCTCGCCGTCATCGTCACCGCCGGCGGCGGCTCCGTCAACTTCCGAGCTGACCTCAACCACCCTTACGCCGGCAGCTCGCTCTCAAGGGACGGTGTCTTTCGCCACGCCGCCCGCGCCAGCAGGGCCCGGGCGGCGAGGATCAATGCTAGGCTCGCACGCGCCCTCGGCAGCAAAGCCCGACACGACATCTCGGCTGCCGACGTGCCCCTCGCCCCGCTCGACGACCAGTGCCACTCGCTGACGGTGGGCATCGGCACGCCGCCGCAGCCGCACACGCTCATCGTCGACACGGGCAGCGACCTCATCTGGACGCAGTGCAAGCTGTTCCGCGGCCGCACGGCGAGGCAGCGCGAGCCGCTCTACGATCCCCGCAGGTCCTCCTCCTTCGCCTTCCTCCCCTGCAGCAGCAGGCTGTGCCAGGAGGGCCAGTTCGGCGACAAGAACTGCACCGGCGACAACAGGTGCACGTACGACGACGTGTACGGCAGCGCCGAGGCGGCCGGCGTCTTCGCCTCCGACGCCTTCACCTTCGGCGCGCGCACCAAGGTCGCCCTCCCGCTCGGCTTCGGCTGCGGCGGGCTCTCGGCGGGGAGCCTCGTCGGCGCCTCCGGCATCATAGGGCTCAGCCCGGGGATCCTGTCCCTGGTATCGCAGCTGTCCGTGCCAAGATTCTCCTACTGCCTCACTCCGTTCACCGAGCGCAAGACGAGCCCGCTGCTGTTCGGTGCAATGGCCGACCTGCGCAGGTACAAGACGACGGGGCCAGTGCAGACCACTTCCATACTGACGAACCCAGCGATGGAGACGGCCTACTACTACGTGCCACTGGTTGGGCTCTCGCTTGGGGCCAGGAGGCTGGCCGTGCCGGCGGCGAGCCTCGCTCTGAAGCCGGACGGCAGCGGCGGCACCATCGTCGACTCGGGAAGCACGATGGCGTACCTCGTGGCGAAGGCGTTCGGGGCCCTGAAGAAGGCCGTGCTGGAGACGGTGGGGCTCCCCGTGGCTAACAGGACCGTCGAGGACTACGAGCTGTGCTTCGTGCTGCCGAGTGGCGTGGCCATGGGCGCCGTGCGGACGCCGCCGCTCGTGCTCCACTTCGACGGCGGCGCGGACATGGTGCTGCCGCGGGACAACTACTTCCAGGAGCCAAGAGCCGGGCTCATGTGCCTGGCCGTCGGCACGGCGCCGGAGGACTTCGGTGTGTCCATCATCGGCAACATTCAGCAGCAGAACATGCACGTCCTGTTTGACGTGCGCAACCAGAAGTTCTCCTTCGCGCCCACGAAATGCGACGACATCTAAGCAACGATACTGCAGGACAATAAGCACTTTGCACTCTATATGTAATAATAAAAAATAATTCCTTCTTTCAAAATTTGGATGGAGGATAACGCACACGATCGAGGCACCAACCTTGCTATCGATAACAAGCAAAGGATATGGTTTGCCTTTGTTCCCACTGTCATACTATTAATCAAGGTTATCCTAAGCGCTAGGCGGGCCATGAGGTTGGGCCTAGGTCTAGGAGGGTCTAGGCGAGCAAACTAAAATACAATTTTTTTTCTTATTCACTAATTGTTGTGTAATCATGATAAGATTATTTTGTGAATCTATGTCTAGTTAATTCATTTTTTATGTATCTACGAGATGATAAAAAAATAAATTTAGTTAGTTATATAATGACATAATGTTGTCAAGTACTTAAGACTTGAGAAATGAAAAACAGATAAGGGTCCCGAAGCCGTCAAACTACGCCAATTGGATAGGAGTAGGTATGGAAGGCCTCAAAGCCTTTGAAGCAGCCCAAACAGGCTGAGGCCGGACGATGCCGTCTAAATAGGCCCAGTCAGGGCCTAGACAGTCAAAAGGCCTGGACAAAGGGCTAGCTTAGGCATTTAGGCTATGCCTAGAGACTAGTCGAGGCCTAGGGATCACTGGTATTAATCAATTCACCCAAAAATAAACATTTAACATTTGTCCCAGCAAAAGGATCGTGGGGTCAAGTTCGTCGTGCTTGCTTTGAAACTGGTTGAGTTTCGGTTCGGTGGCAATGGGCTCGTACCACAAAATAGATTGGTTCGGTTTTGTCCGTAGGTAACTAAGTTTATTGGACTGTTGTAAAATGACTTCTATTAGGCCCCTTTTGAAATGTAGGATTTTTTTCATGAATTTTGTGTAAACTAATTAAGTTTTCTAGGAAATTTATATGAGCCTCCTACACAATTAATGCGTTCCGGACCCTTGGTAGTTAGTAGGTACCAAGTCAAAAGTCAGATTCTAAATTTAAAATCTTATATTCACAGTCAATAATTTATCTAAACAGAATGAAATTTGTTGGAGATGGCATAGTATGCTGACCAACTACTTTGTGCAAATTATTGTGGCTTATCAATATATAGATTTCAAGTCACTAGCCGGACCGTAAAACTAAAACACCACGTTAACACCTTAAAATTCTATCATAATAATTGGAATTTATTAGAGGTGACTCAACGTGCCCATCAACTTGGAGGAATAGAACAAGGGTGTGTTATTTAGTTTTTGTCTTTTAACAAACTTCAGTAAAGGAAACGTGGAAGCTTCAGCTCAAATTCATGACTTTAACTTACGAATTTCACTCCTTGTTCATCTCTTCTGAATTTGTAATTAGAGTATCTATCTATTATCTATTATATTAATAAATGAGTGTTAAAAGAAGCCACCACGTTCGCCGAGAGGGTCAAGAAATTTCCACGTTAATCGGAAAAAATAGAAGCTCTCCACCGTCGGATTTTATGAAGATCTAACGGTCCATATTTAATAGAAATTATATCAGATCTATATAGTTTCTATGGTTACAAATAAAGAAACTAGAAAAATTCTAATTGGTGAGCGTATAAAATATGGACACTGATTTCCCTTTCCTGACATAAATGTTGCGTTTACTTGGCGCGTGCAACATTAATATGAGCTGTCGGACATCGTTTTGAATTATCATATACTACTTCTGCCTCTCACGGACTAGCACCAAAGTTGGAACTCCGTAGTCCAATTCACTAATCCAAGTCCATGCGCGACACAAGCTAAGTACTCACTCATCCATGCATGCATTCTACTGCTAAAAAGCTACTGATTTAAGTTAAAAATACATATGCTACAATTAGGCACGACGGATTTTCATATTGCACGGACAAAACGCAGAAAGAAAAAGATGTTCACGTGTTTAATCTGGTGGGAATGCGAGATCCAAGAAAAATACAAGAATATGCGATCGACACGAGGACTATTGTGCACAGCGATTATACACAATTGGCAATAAGCTCATCATATAATAAATACAACTACGAAAGAGAAAATAAAGTATCCCATTAATTACTATGATTATTCAAAGGTATAAATTAATGCTAAGGACCCGTTTGGAATGTAGAAATTATATAGTATACAGTTCAATTTCACAGTAAAAACGTAGGAACATATAGTTTTTTCCGTGTTCCAAACATGCCCTAATAATATACCAGATAGAAATAAAAATAGCCATTTAAAATAAAAAAAACTCTTCACCATCTGTCAAATTAATATGGAGGTATTTAAAAAGTCACCACACTCAATATTACTAGATCAATACAAAAAAAAACAACCACCTACATCGTTATATTTTATTACGATCTAACTATCCATACTAAATCAAATATTAATACCAAATACCACTATCAAAAAAGAGAAAGACATTTTTGGATGGTATCATCATCCATTAATTCAAATACTTTTATTAAGGCAACGATCTCTACTATATAGCATTGTTATCTTGATAATAGATTATTAGAGATTACCAAATTAACTGAGAAAAGGAAAAAAACCTAGAACATTATATATATATATATGTGTGTGTGTGTGTGAAAATTCCTTTCTGCATGCGCATGTAGCTACACTCGTATGTGTATCTCAAGATTTTGAGGGTATTTGATCGAACGAAAGATATGTACACGAAGTATGTAATCATACTAGACCATCTGTGATAGTATATACGTGAGGTATGCGAGTATACTTGAGGTATGTGGACATACCTCATTATATGTACTGATATAAATGATTATCATAATAAATTAAAATCAGGGGTTTTTTTATAATTTTTTCACGTGATGACATTTGAGGTATTTTAAAATAAGTATATGAACATACTCAAACTAATAAATGAGTATACGAACATACCCTTATTGGTTTATTGAAGATGAGTGTAGCTATATGCGCATGTAGATAAAACTCTTCATATATATATATAAGGGCATTTTATCTAAATATTTTGTTCAAATACTACTAATAACAAATAAATATTTAAACCATTCGTTATAATAATTCAATGATACCGATTTATCTAAATATTTTAAATTAAATTTAAATAATATAGAGATAAATTTTGCAACAATTATCCATCATTATTATTAAAAACGGTATTAATTGGTCAGATTTACCCTGTTAGTTATTGAAAAAACATGATATGACAACAATATAGTGGACCCAAGTTATAGTTAGGATAGTATAATTATCATAATCTTTAAACATAAAAAAGAACGTATGTAAAACTCTTATTACTATTACTTTCATTATACAAAATCTATAAATAGGACTCCAAAATATCAAAGTTAACATCATGTGTATGTATCTACAATAAGAAAAAGACATCCAAAAAACCAAAGTTAATATTGTGTATATATATCTAAAAGAAAAGAAAAAAATAGATATGTGAGGAAAGAAAATGACAATGAAAAAAGACACAAAGTCTCTATTTGATCGAGTGAGTTGGCTCACGCAACACAAATCTACAATGGTTCAGAAACCTTCCCACCTTTCTAACATTGAAATTGAATTGTACTAGGCCACATGTGCCTCGGCAGCCTTGCATTGGGAGCCAAGCCATGGAAAGAATGGTCTCAAAAGCTATTGATTTGTATTTTCCATTGTCAAACTAAGCGATGGGAATCCTCCATATGTTGGAGATTAGAATCCTCATTGTCCGCACAAGCCACTGGCTAAATTATACGAGCCTACGAGTTCACAACTTCTGTGCACCAATATAACAAAACAACAATGTCTATGAGGTTGCTGAAGTGCACATGCCACACATCATATGTCTCAACAAGAACACAACAATTGCATCTTTATCATTCTTGATGATGATGCTCTACTGACATTCAACAAATGCCTCCTCAATATGCTTCAATAGACATTTCTCTATTGATAAGTACAAAAGGTGTAAGAAAATATAGTAATAATATATACAAATTCTATGTGTTCAATGGAAGTTGGAAGTTATAGTCAAGTATGAAAAGCTAAGCACATTGGCATCATTTGATGGATCAAGTCATAGTGGAGCATAGTGTACTCGAGTAATGAATAAAGGTTTAAGGCACCAATTAGAAACACAAGTGTGGTTGTAACTTTGACTCAACAAATGAAGAGGTCAGAGCCCACAAGGTTGCGTAAAAAAAGAATACAGTATTATTACTTAGAGGCTACACACAATGGAGTGATTAAAGTTATAAAATTTTCTCATACTGTCATATGATAAAACTAGCTATATCACTCTAATAATGAAAACAATTAGAGCAGAGGCAAAGACAATAAAAATTTATGATGCAAAAAATGTTGTAGGCAACACAAAGATATCTTACTTGAGGATCCACAATATAAAATAAGATACTTTCTGACTATAAAAGATCCAAAAATTAAGAAGACAAAAGAATACCCGAATGTCAATGATGAATGATTTTATTTGCTATGAATTTCTCTTGCTTGCGACCAACAAGAGGAAAAGACAAGGTGAAAGCCAAATAACATATGATTTTATTTGAGTTGTCTTTTCTTCCTCAAGTTAATAAAAAAAATCCTTGAAAGGATCCTAACAATAATGCAAACTCAAAGCATGCATGCTTTTTGGTATTGCTTTTCTTTTAAACTTAGGTGTAAATTTACAACAAGACGTAACTGAATCACTTTATCGAAAAAAGAGAACATTGTGAAAAGAAAACATTTACAATTAGTAAAAACTATGTACATTAGGGAAAAATATTATGGTAACGAATTAGAACATTGTGGATAATGTTTATAAAATATCTCTTAGGGATACTTAAAGCTAAATAAAACTAATAAGAAAATGCATAAACAAATTTTATGGTGGAATTGATAAAAAAACTAATTTGATATTGGTACTATTTTTTATAAAATGTTTATAGTTGATATCAAACAACGATAAAGTGGACTATATTTGCAATTGATTAACAATATGGAAAACTTATTTTCAAGGACCAGGTCACGCTAAGTTGTTACATATTCAATTATAAAACACCATCCCTATTTCATGTTTGGATACCATACAAATTACGATAATGTATAAAATAGTTATTATTTGGAATATAAATTAAAAATCATAGTGATATTTGGATCCTAAATCAATACAATAAGAAAAATTATAATATTGCTAAATATCTTAATATGTTAACTTATGAAAATAAGTTTAGAAAATAAAATCTAGGAAAAAAGGTGTGTGGTTGAGGACCAAGAAAAAAATAAATGCAAACATAAGAGTCCAATTTTTTTTTTAAATATTAAATTTAATAAAACCAAAATAAAAAAAAACTAGCTACCCGTGCTGTTTGCGCGGGCCATCCTGCTAGTTAGCATTGATAAGCTTGCATGTAGTAGTATAGGACTATAGATAGGCACATGGATCTGAGAGGGCAAAACGAGAGCTGCTTTGCATTGCATTGCATGCATGCTACACGCTTTGACCTCTCACGAGTCCCGGCTTCCTCGGCAATTCTGGAAGAACCGAGTCCGGCCACGCAGATATAGAGCACATTTGACGACGCACCCTCCGCTGCTGGTGGCGGTGGTGGCGCGTTCGCAGCGGTAATGGGGCAACGCCGTGCTGACGCGGTGGCAGCGGTGACGCTGTGGTGGCTCTCGGGGTGCGCCGGGGCGGTGTGGCTGGAGCTGGCGACCACGGCGACCAAGTGCCTGTCCGAGGAGATCCAGTCCAACGTCGTCGTCATGGCCGACTATTCCATCCTCTTCGAGGAGCACCCCCTCCGCCCCCAGGTCTCCGCTAAGGTACACGGCACATAGCCAAGAATTCGAGATGGATTAATAAAGATTGCTACCAATAATTCAAGCACTAATGGGCATCGCCCTGACCCTGCGGCTCATGTTCTTGGACATGCAGCGCACAAACATCTCAGGCACCCAATGGATCGATCCATCGATTAATATGAAGTTATATATCACCGCAGCAATTCAAAAAAAAAATGATGTGATCGTCAACTGCAGTTTCTTGCTGCATTGTGTCCTGCAGGTGACATCGCCTTACGGAGACGTCCTGCACCGCTCCGACAAGGTTAGCCATGGCCAGTTTGCCTTTACCACGGCGGAATCCGGGGTTTACCTTGCCTGCTTCTGGGCGGAGAGTCTGGAGCAGGGCATGGTGATCAACCTCAACCTTGACTGGAGAATCGGGGTCGCAGCCAAGGACTGGGACTCCATTGCCAAGAAAGAAAAGCTTGATGTGAGTAAGCATGGCAACTTAGGCCCCGTTGGATTGTAAACAATCCAAGATTACAACCTGCTTGTTTGTTTCAGCTTTGGACAATCCCTGAAACAGACAGGGCCAGCTGTTTTCCCCCCAACAGCTAGAATTCCATAACGTTTGCTGATTCTTGTTCTTCCCTTTTTGACAGGGAGTCCTACTAGAGCTTGTCAAACTGAAAGAAGCTGCTGTAGCGATCCATGAAAACTTGCTCCGCCTCATATCAAAGTAAGTAAAATTTCACATTTTTTTATACAGAACTGATGACTGTCTAAATAACAAGTTGGTTATGGATGCAGAGAAGCGGGCATGCGAGATGCCAGTGAGAGGACGCAGGTTAAGATCACATGGCTAAGCCTGATGTCCCTCGCTGTCTGTATCACAGTCTCAGTTTTGCAATTGTGGTATCTCAAAAAGTTCTTCCGAAAGAAGAAACTCATCTAGAGTATATAACAATTCTAGCGTAGTCAGAAACTCTGAAGCAAGTATGGGGATAGAGCTGATGGCTCCTTTTTGGTCTAATGATTAACTATTGTATGTGGAATTGAAGAGCAAGAGATGCAGATAGTGAGTTGCATGTCCATTGTAGTCACATATTGTGTGTATAACATTTCTGTTAGCTAAGTATTATTTTTCCATTCATGTTTCAATTACTTCTGTTCTGGGACTCTAGGTCCAAAATATTCAAAACATAATCGTAGGTGCCAGGCTGCCAGCACAAACTATCAGATCCAAGGTTCACTTCATTCAGTAGGAATGGCAGGCTTGTTTGGCTTGGTTTATTGATCATGTGTATCCGTCTACGTGTAACTTAAGGATACTCTTTGGATTTCAGGATACTCCACATCAATGGTAAATTGGGACTCTGAATATCCAGAATTCTTCATTGAGGTGCAGTGGCGCATTGTCAATATGAAATTTGTACTGGAAGTCTGGAGGTTGCATAAATGGATTGCTAGCAATGTTACAGGAAATTGTATGGTCTGCATTCATCCAAATGACTAAAATTATATGATCTGCATTCATCCAAATGACTAAAATCAACTATTAGTGGTTTTTCATATCTAACTAGGAAACTAAGCTCTAGATATTGAAGAAGATGATAAATCAAACATAGTTAGGTGGTAGGTGACTAGGTATAGGAACAAACAAAAGTTGTTTATTACATTTTAGGAAACAAAGAACAGTGCAGTTAACAAGAACAAAACTTAATTAGTGGAGAGTAAACAAAGAACCAAATGATTTATTGGCTGCTGCAGTGCAGATACATTCTAGGCCAGTGAACAACAAAGAACGCAATTATCCTAAACAAGCAGCATTGATTAAAAATTGTCTTAGTTCAGCAGCATCTCACTTCAAGAATGGCAACAATGTGGCACCTCCTCTACTCAATGCTGACTCTCCCGCTGTTCATGTACGTAAACTTGCAAATCTCCTCAAAGAAATCATCAGAAGCTTCATGGCAATTCTTCATCTGCGAGATCCTGATGACCATCCTCCGTAGTCTCACACTGTACCTGACGAGGGACTCGAGGGTGTTCAGCTTCTGCTCGGCATTCAGTGGTGAACGCACGGTGACTAGGACCTGCTCCAAGCAAGGTATCACAAACCTCGAGTCCAGCTGCATTGGGAGAGAGCAAAATTAGCTAGGCCATTCACCGACCAAAAGTCTAGAAGTGAAGCATCGCGATGCAACAAACAGTAGAAGCGGTATGACACGGCTTACATTCTTCAGGCTGTTCTTCTGGCACAGCGCTGCGAACATGGCACCGTGTATCTCAAACTTGTGAATCTTTGGGTGGCTGTTGAAGAACTCGACAAGGTCTATCTCCGGGAACGGCTGGAGCGTGTCAAAATCGCCGCAGAACTCAACCTTCATCACCAGATGCTTCACCTCGCCCGCGCACTGCAGCACCGAGCTGACGGCGCCCCAGCTCCACTGGACGCCGCGCAGCGAGAGCTGGTCCAGCGCTGGAAGCTTCCCCATCTCAACACGGTACACAGTACCTAAAAACACCCCACGAACAGTCAGCCAGTAGGAAGCATGAGGCAATGGGGAACACAAAGTGGGCGTGCCTCCGATCCATACCAGTGTTCTTGGAGATGGTGAGGCGTTTGAGCCGGTCGCCGCCTTGTAGCGAGATCGAGGAGAAGCCCTGGACCTCAAGGGACTCGACGCGGGGCGCGGCAAGCCTGAGCGAGCAGGTGCCGGCACTGACGAAGTCGAGGCGGCAGCGCTCGAGCAGGGGGAGCGAGACGGTGACCTCTCCGGCGCACTCGCAGCCGAGCAGCGCGAGGTCGGTGAGGTTGGGGCAGGCGGCGACGGCGCCGTTGACCGCGGCGTCCGCGAGCACGGCGCTGACGACCTCGAGCACGCGGAGGCGCTCCATCCGTCCCCACGCGGGCGCGAGCGGCATCGTGAGCCCCCACAGCCGGAGCTCCTCGAGGCCCGCGGCGAGGCCGACGCAGTCCAGGCGGCCGGACTTGGCGCCGTCGCCGTCGACGCGGAGCTCGAGCACGCGCAGCGTGGCCGCGCGCGCGGCGAGCCAGCGCGGCAGCTGCGACGCGGAGAAGGGGCAGTAGACGACGAGCTCCTCGAGGCGCGCGGCGGCGGCGACCATCCGGCCGATGGCGTCGTCGGCCGCGGCCACGGCGGCGGCCGACGAGCCGCGCGCCGGGGTGTCGAAGGCGCCCCGCGGGAAGTAGAGCGACGGGAGGTAGGGCACGCAGTCGCGCCAGCAGCGCGCGACGGCGGCGCAGGCGGCCACGTCGCGCGCGCTGCTGAGCTGCGAGAGGATGTGCTGCACCACGCCGTCGGGGAGCGCGTCCATGCCGCCGTCGAACTCCATGCGGGCTGGTCCGGCGACCGGAAGGAGATTGGGGGGATGGGTGGGCGGCTGGGCGCGGATCCGGCGGGGAGCGTGCGCGATCCGTGTGAGGGTGGGGCGCTGGGTGGGGATGGATGGAACGGAGAGGTTTCGAAATTTAAAAGGAGTGGAGGGATCGGAGGTGGAGGGGGCGCGGCGTGGGAGGATTTGGAATTCGAAATCCTGGCGAGTGGTGACCGTTCGGAGGGGATTCGTGGGGGATTTTCGTGGCCTGCTCCGGGAGTTCCAAGTTAGTTCGAAATTGAAAACCTTGGGACGGTGGTGGGCTGGTGGGAGGTTTTGGAGCATCCTTTTTTTGAGTTGCGGCTGGCGCCTGGCGGCGGGCTTTTTGGCCGCGCCGCGCCGCGGTGTGTGTTGTGGGGTTGATGGCCCCTGGCCAAAAAGGCGGGAGACTGCGATTTTTTATTTTTATTTTTTTGCTGAGAAGGGGTTGGTTTTAACGATGGGCTGACACAGAGATAATTTGTACGCTCGTGCGCTGTTGTTGCCATGCGTTGTTTTTATCTTTTCCCCCCTCTTCTTGATTTTATATTTACTTTTTACAATATGTTTTTTACTTGTCCTTTTCTAATGGATGAAAACTATTCTTATGAGGCCACAACATTTACTTGGTAAGCTAAAAGAATTTTCTTGTGAAGTTTGAACATTTTATTCGTAAAGGTAGAAATTTTTTTTTGCAAGTAGAATATGACATTCTTTCTATGAAAACTAGAATATTTTGATAATGGTGCTTGATTTTTTTTCTCATGAGCATTGATCATTCATCTTATAAACCTAGACCAGGTTTCATAAATCTATAGTAATTTTTATCACGGAAAAAATTAGCCTCATAAACAAATGAGAGAATTACCTATTTGGTCAAAAAAATTTGACCCTTTTTTCCTTGGCCTAGAAAAAATGTTTGCTCCTTGCTCGACCTAGAAATTTTGTTCCATTCCGGCACTTCCGTCCATTTGAAAATTCATTAAATATTGAATAAAAATGTTAAAAATTCAAATTTTGTTGAATTTTATTCTTTGTTAGTAGATCTACTGAATGATAAAGATGAGGATCCACGAAAAGATTTTTATACCCTCGCTTCATTGCATGTTATATAAAACAAAAGAAATGCAAAAAATGGGCTAAATGGACTCCAAAAATCATAAAATTTAGATAATAGTTTCCATATAATGATTTGGCTCTATGGTGATTTTTGCAACCCTAGAATTTACAGCTAAATGGCAGATCTACTATTGTCTTTGTTTTTAGATATAAAACTGAATTGGAAAATACTTGCTATAGGAAGAGTGCTCTAAATATTACACAAAAATTTGTTTGTTCCCTTTGTTGTATATGTAGCTCATTGTAAAAGTTTGAACCTCAGCATATAAATCTTAATGGGTGTTTTGAAAATGATAATGATGTTGAAGTAAAGTTAGAGAATAGAGAAATGTTTATTTAATGTGCATAACAAATTCCATTAAAAATTTGGAAGTATTTTTGAGGATTTTCTTGTTACTCTATTTGACACCGTTATGTTCCAAATGGACGAAAGTGCCAAGAAGGAACGAAACAAAATTTTGGAATCGAGTGGAGAACAAAATTTTTTTCTAGGCTAAGGAAGGAAACGCCAACATTTTTGGGGCTAAAGAAGTAGTTCTCTCTAAACAAATCAAACCGAAATAAAATTGAAGATTGGTATTCATATCCTTACTCTAAAGTTCAATTGTGATTTTACTCCTACTTTTCAAACGGTGTGATTTTGGCCTCTTGGCTTGAAAACGAAACTGCCATTTACCCTTATTCTAAACATATGTTCCATGTGTACCATATTAAATGAGTTAAAAAAACCAAAACCCAAAGAAAACCATGGGAAAAGGCACATATACCCTTATCCATCCCACTACACCTCCCTCTTAGCGGCGGCAACGGCGGTAGAGTGGCTAGACATGCATGCCTTGGCTGCTCCACCCCCACCCCCGAGTGGCTTCCTAGGCGCGGCCCGCCGCGACTCCCTCGGAACGGGCACACGGATCGATGGGTGTGACTTTCTCAACCCTTGGCAGCCGGCGCGGCCCACCGCGGCTCCCTTGGCGCGGGCGCGGCTTCGCCCTCCCCCAACAACTTAGGCCTATTTGGTTCAAGGCCGTAAGTGGCCAGGCCAGATTTTGGCCATAGTTTGACCATGTTTGACTCTAAATTAAAATTACACCGTACAACATAATTTTCATCTATATGGTTTATTTAGCTATGTCCAAACCATATAAATGGATATTTTATTGTTTGGTTAAATTTTAGTTTAGAATCAAACATGGTTTGGCCATGCCCAAATTTTGGCCTGACCAAAGATACCTTTAAACCAAACAGGCCCTTGATCCCTGGTGGCTAGGCTCCCCCCACCGGCGGCGCGGCGCGGCTCCCCTCCCTCGGCGGCGCATCTCTCCTCCCTCAGTGACAGCGACTCTCCCACCGGTGGCGCATCTCTCCTCCCCTGGTGGCAGTGACTCCCCCACTGGCGGCGCGGCTATCCACCCATGGACCAGAGCAACCACTGAGCTTTGGGAGCAGCGAGCATTGCAGGCAGCACGTGCAGGGCAAAATCGCATGGCGTGATGGTCTTTGACATGAAAATTGACACCATTACGAGCCGTTAACTAATAAGTAATTTAAAACGTATAATTTTCACGGTCTGAGACTGATAGAGTATTTTGTAAAAAGACTAAACAGGAGTGAGGAAATTCAACATCTCGTCTCACCCCATCACCCGGTCACCAGCAAAGGATCAACAGGCGAAGATTAACAGCCAGCTACGTGTAGATCTGGTGGCTCCGATCCGATGGAGCCCTCCCAGGCCGCAAGTTGCAGGAAGAAGGAACTGGCCTGCAAAATCTGTGGGCCCGTCAGTCATGTAGCTGCAATCGCTGATGCGCGATGGTCTGATGGATCGGCCATTCCAGGCTTCCAGCAGCAGCAGGAAGACACAAGAATACTCTTGGCAAGCAAAGCTTCGGCATTGGAGGTCATTGAATCCATTCTAGCTCTCCACGAAGAAATCAAGATCAAGGCCGTGTTGTTGCTATGGTGTTGGTGGTCAGCTTGCAATAAAGCAAATCAAGGAGAAACATATAGCTCTACCGAAGAGATTAACTGTTGCCTATCATTTGATGAGCATGGAGAAACTTCAGAACACAACATCCGCTAGAGTCCCACCTCTGAATTTGAAATGGCAACCTCCCAGCAGGCTTCTACAAAATAAGTTACGATGGTTCATATCTGTCGAATTCTAGATTGGGCGGCTGGGGATATATCATTAGAGACCATGATGGCACCTTCCTGGCAGCAGGGGTGGGTGCTTTGACTGGCTTCTCCTCTGCCCTTCACTCCAAGAGCGTCGCTCGTATGAAAGGGTTGGAGTTAGCTGCTTTCCCTGGAATACAAAATATGGTGATCGAAACCGATGCTGAAATCCTGAAGACGACGCTGACTTCACAAGAGTACAACCTCTTCGCTTTGGGCGTGTTATTCAAGAAAATTAAGAGTAGAATGTTTTCTGAGTTTGTAAGCTGTAACGTGTCAAAATGCCAAATAAGTTATAACCTTGTTGTTGACTGTCTAGCTGTTTATGGAGCTAATTTAGATGACGTTGATTCTAGTTTGCGGCTAGATCACGCACCGGATTTCATCTGTAATCTTGTCTCCGGTGATTTGGCTGGAGCTACTTAATAGTAATGGAATGCGTTTCTATGTAAAAAACAAGATGAACGTACCACACGCATGGAGAAAAGGGCCTCCCTCCCGTCCACGTCCTCCTGTATTTGGGCAGGAGGCATGCGTACACGGACACAACAGATTCCACCATGCGGCCCCTGCTTCGCTCCTACGTCGTGCGAACGTGCGCTGTTTGGTCGGCTCCTGCCTGCACTTCATCTCTCATATCTGGCCGTCCATTTCCCTCTCCCTCCACGATCGTGCTACACGACGTACGCCAGCTTACAGCTTACTCCGGACCGGATCCATCACCGGAGGGCTGCTGCTTTTGCAATTGCAACCAACTTTGCGTGGAGGTGGAGCTGAATGTTTACATTTTGGAGGTCAGGGACAGGACAGGGGACCCATGCCGTGCAAGCTCCTAACGCGCCAGCGTGGCCTGCGTGCGAGGGAGCGATCGCAGCAAAATGAATTCTACAGCGGCTTGCACATGTGCTTTCAATCTGGACCGTTGCAATCTGTACGGCACCTTGCAGCTTATACGTGGATCAGTACCATTTTATCTTGTTCTATTGTATTTCGTTCCATATTTCCATTTATTTTCATCTTATGTGTCAGATATAAGGCGCTACTACCTGTCTAATGTGACTCAAAGGTGCTGCCGACGAGACACAAAGCCTGATCTGTACTGTCCCTTTGACTATCTTATAGTTTTAGTGTGAGTTAATGGACGACGGTGAACATGTTCTTATTAAATATATTTTGTGTCCATAGCTACCTATGTGTTTATCTCTTGTCCAATTTTTTGTTTATATCAAAACGTCGTTTTTGTGTTTTACTGATGTAGTGCGGTTCACAGTGCCTCGCCATACCTGACACCCTCCTGTACCGTCCCCTGTTGCATTAGCTCAATGCTTCAACCTTAGTACAACTCGGTACATTTTGTGCATGTTACCTCGTAATATATATTGCTTCTGATATTTTCGATCCGCTGTCCCTTCACCTTCCTCTCTAGTTCCCTCTGCTTATGTGCCCACCATTGTTTAGCTTCCTCCATGGACCAGAAAAGGCCTTCCACTTGGATCCCCAGTTTCTGTTACGACTCCAACCCCAAGCGTACTCTGCATCCGCACTTTTTTGCCGGTGTACAACGGATGTTTTTTTTTCGATCTTCACCAGATGGAGGTTCTTCCAATGAGGAAGATGTTGTTCTGTTCACCTGGACATGTGTACGAAGTCATGTCGAAGTTCTGTGATTTGAAGAAGCAGTTAGTACTGGACATTGGGTGGGAAGATATTCTGTTTATTCCACATATTCTTAAGTTGAATCTTAAGTTGTCTCTATGGTTGTTGAGTAAACTCGATTCGATTGAGGGTTGCCTCCACATTTCAGAAATCAATCGTATTTTAATTCATGAAAAATATGTTGGTCTTGTCTTGGGAATTCCATGCGGTGACCTTGATGTTGGGAGTGTTGAAATTACACCCAGTCAAATGGATTTAAGATTCAATCATTCCACTAATTTTTCTCAACAATGATTAAACCTGCTTTCTCATCGACCAAAAGCCTATCTTGTTGCATTCATGCAGCTGCTTCTACCTAAACAAAATATGCTACTTGCTACGCTACTAAGTAATGGACATCTATACAAAAGCTTTTGAAGTGCCCCAATTTCTATAATAGGATTAAAATGTGCTTTATTACCATTTTAGGATTTGGTAATCACATTCTTACATCAGAGTGATACAGATCCGGTCTAACGGGTCGGACCACAAAGGGGCGCAGTCATGAAAATCCAAGCAGCGGAATATAAAACGTAGGTCCATCTTCCTCACGCCACAGTTGGGAAGCAGGTCGTAAACCTTACTCGTTCTCGGACCAGTATATGTCCATATTACTGAGAAAAACAACAACAAAGTAAAGGTAAATACATACGTACTTAACAGCCCACCTTCCTTCATAAAGAGTTAGGGAAAGGCTAACTCTATATGCAGGATATATCTGGAGCTCAAGATAGTTTTGCAGAAAATTATTTGTATGCAGCGTTTGAGCTAGTTGCCAAGTTTTAATCTTTCTGAAAATTAGTTTTTTCTCAAAAGGGGTTGTCACTGGACTTACCGGTCCAAAGTGGACCATGGCTTTTCAGCCAACACACTTTTCCATACATCTGAACCAAAAACTATTTTATCCCATCCCAAACCAATTCCATTTTATTTTATGAAAACTATTGACCGAAGAACCAAGCCGTAACTCATTCATACCAGTGGACATGGACTATTCGAATAGGTTTACTCTTATCAAAGGTTGTACTAATTTCCACAAATTGGACTCAGCAACACATTGCCGTCGTAACTGCCCGAATTCCAAACCAACCCTAGCAGAATTTTAGAGGTTCGGGCATCCGAGTCACTCCAATACCCCGCGGTACTTTCGTTGACACCCACCCTTCCCCTAGCCCCTTGTGCGCCAATACAGAAACTATTAGGCTATCCACCCCGGCTCAGACCTGGCCAATGCCTCGTACAGAGCGAGCGATTGTACTAAAAGAGTTAGGCAAGATAAAAATCATAACGGTTCTTACGGAGATCTCAGGTAGAACCATTCCCACTTTTCAATGCTTGACACCGCGAGCAACCATCTATCTGGTCTTCTCCACGAATACTGGGACATGGGGTAACCGCGAGTCGCTAAGTTACCCGTTAATACCTTGCCCTTATGGTTGTTTCGGCAAGTAGCCGTACTCCGACAAGGTCGGTTGCCGATATTCTTCTCCATTTTATTTCAAAACAACACACACATCCACTCTCCCATACCCATCATATTCCATAACCATAACATCAAGATTATGATAGATAATTAAATGAGCGATCCCACTTATGTGCGCTATATCTTCTAAACCATATTTCTCTAGAAGTTGTGACCAACTAGTTTCAAATTCTGGAATTGTGAGCATTTCATTTAGCATCTTATGGAATTTATCCTAAAATTCCATTATTTTGTTGTACTTTGGACCCACACATTCTCTCACTTTCCTTAGTACATGCCATTTGCACCAACGATGAGTAGTCTCGCTCCATACAGCAGCAATAGCCACTTCCATTGCTCTACACTGGTCTGAAAAATAATCATACTATTGTTCATAAATGGCTGTCAATGTAGAAACCGAATATTTATAGAGAATGTTAATGGAAGTACCTATGAGTATAGTTTTTGGTGCTGTAACACCCATCAAAGATTGAAACTCTTTGAACACCTACTCAAAGTTTTCAATTGGTTCATCTGTCATTAATACACCGCCTACAAGAGCACTCTGAAAATGATTGTTTACACCAACAAACAAACCAAATGGCATATCATAACAATTGGTCTTATACGTGGTGTCAAATGTTATGGCATCACCAAACATGCTATATTGCTTCCTGCTTCTGCTGTTCGTCCATATTTAAGTCTTGATTCTTGCATCATGATCAGGTTGCACAACATATACAAAACCTGGATCAACCGCCATAGTTTTATGGAACAGCTTCAAAGTCTTGTTGATATCGTCTCGAGACTCCTCTCGATTAATCTTGTGATATAGTGTGCTCATACATTTTTTGGTGGTTGGTACATTATCAATAATACAAAAAAATTAACCAGGATACCATACAACTGTGTAATACCAACATTATTTTTTCTCAGATTCTTGATAAGATCTATTGTGTACATGTCCAAGCGATGATGAGATGGCCATTGTCTCTTATCGCCACAATTAACAGAAAGCTCATGGTTGTGTTCATAATTATGTTGTACAATAATTCATCCATGATCTTCGGTTCTCGCCAATCCTAAAATTGTAGGACAATTACTACGAGCAGTAGATTTCTTCATATTTTTGGCTACTTTACCTTGTAAAAATAACTAATTTAATACATAATTATTATAAACAATGAATGTATCAACTCAAGTAGCATGTACAAATACTCTGAAATTGTTCAGATTTCAAACTTTGTATTATTTAGAGGTGTTCAAATTATTTACATTGCAGTTGCGGACAAATTCTTGGCCAAGTTGATACCGATCCTCCTCTGCTGTACATCTATTCTTCTTGCTGACTGAAAATCGAGCTGTCCGCCAATGTATACCAAAACCACGCTCCCACAAGTATAGATTATAATACTCATATGCTTCCTCCTTAGTATAAAATTCAGTGCCAACATAAGGTATGGGTCGATTAGCAAACTTCATCAAAGCCTTCTATAAAGTACTCTGCCTCCCTGCAATAGGCACACAGAAACAAGGCCCCTGAATGGTAGTTTTCTTGTGGAAAAAACATTTTTTAGTGTTAGTATAATAATTAATTTGGATTGCATTCAGTATATCACATTGCAAAACTGTTATACTTAATGATTGTATAATATATCTCTATTAATATCACTATATTACATTTTTTGTTACACTTTTTAACATTATGCCTACTATAGCTTAGAACAGCACAATTTATTATGGTACACTACTATCTTCCTATTGTATACTGATTAATTATTCAAATTTAATTCATAATGTATATACTTGGAAGGCTTACCTAAGACAGGGATTAAATTACCTTCTTTTCTAACCTGTTTCTGACATATCTCCAGTAAGACCCCACAACGCTGACAGCAAACATTAAAGATTCAGCCAATACAGAATCAACTTTAGTAGAACTTTGCACAATCAGCTCATTAGGAATTTGTTAAGATCTATTCCAATGCCCTCTGTGTTTTTCTTGTCCAAAGATTTTTCAATAATTATTCTCAGTCAAGTATCATTGCATATAAAAAATATAATCGATCAGATATCCTTATAAAGCAATTAAGTAAATATTTATAGAAAAGTATCTTCCTTCAAATATATTTATGACTTCTATAAAAAACAAAAGCTCACGTAAATATATTACCGTGCAGCTATATCAGTTAACATTTTAACATTGTCTTCAACACCAGTGATCATAAAGTCAGCTGGAGACTCATCCTCCATAACCCTTTTCCAATAGATGTGTCCCACGACAAAAATCATTAGATAAATTTCAGTAAGTAGGAAATTACGTTTCATTAAAAATTCATTATGATGTTGACAAATATGACATTGAAGTATCTAAATATAAAAAAATATAAGCGCTAGACAACATAAAAATTTGCATTGTATACAGATTAATGATTATAACAATTTAAGTAAACTATATACGCGTAACAATAGAAGTAAACATGCTGAAAGTCAAACAAAGTTGTTGACCTAATTAAACTTAGAACACATAAGGAGATATTTCCATGATACCTGACCTAAAAGTTTATCTTCAACCGAGATATAGTGATAATCTTAATCTTTATTTACAAAAGATTAGCCCTAAAAGTTCCATATAAAACACTACTATTAAACAGCAAAGGTGAAGTCCAAAGTAAAGCCTCCAATCTTAGAGTATGGTTTGAGTATACTCACATCTCACAATTATTAAGGTCAAATTTTGCTGCTTTTATTCCTTTAGTAGCACTACTGGAGATATCCAATGCATTCTTAGCCAACCAAATTATCAAACAGTACTAAAACCGTAAAAGTGTTTCATTTGGACAATAGGGGCGAGTTTGGCAACCTCATTTCCCATAAAGAATGGAGGTGAGTGGAGAGAAAATTAGTTTATTTTCCCCTCAATTCCCTTCGTTCCTTAGGAAAAATGATATTGCCAAACTAGCCCTAGTGGAGTCAAACAAAACTAATACAACTCACCGCGTAAGATCAACCGACCATCCTTGAAACAACACAATTCAAATCCAAATCTAAGGGCAATCTTTCAGTACTCAATCCCCTACCAAAACACAAAAAAAAAGATGATTAAGAAGAAACCGTTGAAACGACGTAATCATTAGACGCAAAGTATCACAAAGCCTCATAATAATCACCCAGTTGTCGGTAATCCAATCTGATATTCGATTTTTTTTTGCGACTCACACACACCAGTATCCTCCCTAAGGAGAAAACCATCCAACATCTGCTCTGTACAAGAACCACTGAACCACTGAGTAGACAGGTGAAAGATTCATACTTGGAAATCCATGAATTCAGCCTGGGTTGACGAATGGATCGGACCTGATCTGTCTTTCGACAGATTCGCACAATTAATCATCTGATCCATGGAATCTCCTACTTCATCCATCGGATCTATTCCCCCACTTAGCGATTTCTCCATACTCATGTATATTCTTCACCTCATGGAAAGCATCGGGAAGAATGGAAAGGCAATGGAGAAAAAAAATGAATGAACAGATACTCTGGTTCACTCCGTCCTCATTCGCTCCGATATTTATATCTCCTTTCGAATTTTGAAACGCTACAAGAAATCCACTACCACCAGTGCCATCTCGATCCGTGCCCCAATTACATACCAGATTCCATACGGTATACGTATTTGACGTGATATATACTTGAAAGGAACTATTGAGTCTATATCTCGAGGCTGTGATAACGGCTATTACAGATCACTACTTATATGCACGTACCGCTACTAAAAATAGATCTCCAACGATCACACATGGATCTGCACGCGGCGACGCGCTTGCAGACACGAGGCAGCCACCTAGGACCGTGAGTTCGTGACCCAAGCGGGATTATTTGCGAATTTAACGGTAAACTACTTTTCCGTAGGTTTCACGGCTATCTAGTTACGTTCCCGGACGAGTTCCGCTTGCATCCCTACGCGAGCCTGTCCCGTCAGCCCGTGCCACAGAAGCGTGGAACCGTGCACGCGACCAGAGTTCTCCCCGCACGGCCAGGCGGTCTGCACAAGGCACCACCGCACGTCCATCAGCCAGCCAGGGGCGGCGCGCGGGCACGGGAACGGGAACGGGACCCCCTGCGTGCGTGGCGCCACGCGATCCCAGGCATCCGCGTCCCCGCGACGTGCGAAATGCATCTCGCAGTCGCAGGCCCGGCGTCCTCCAGACCTCCACCTGACAAACCCATTGGTTGGCCGGCCAACCCTGCGCCCCTGCCAGCCAGGCCCGCCGTGGCCACACCCACACCGGCCTCTGCGCTGACAACGTGGCCCCACACATTCTATCGGGTCGGTCGGGCGGCGGTGCGGGGATCCCATAGCCAATCCCCCATCCGATTGCTCGCCGCTGCCAGCGAGGACAGGGGAGCCCGCGAAGGAAGCTGCCCACCGCCGCCGCCCCCTGTGCTGCTGGTGGTTATAAGAGACGCCTCTCCGGCCCACTTCCCCCCTCTTCTTCCACTTCCCAACCACTCCCTCCCCCTCCCCCTCCCCCTCCGCGTCGATTCGATCTCGTCCGGGGAGCCCGGCAGCAAGCAAGCACGGCGCAGCTCGGCGAGAGGCAAGGCAGGACCACGGCCCCTGCGGAGCTGACGCGGCGGCGGCGGCGGCGACACGGCGGCGGGGCGGGATGGACGGGCACGGCGGCGGGGGCGGCGTGGGTAAGCTGACGCGGACGCCCTCGTCGCTGCTCCGCTCGCCGACCGTCCGCGCGGGGGCGCCCTTGTCCTTCCGCGCGCTGCACGACCCGGAGCCCGACGACAAGAAGGCGCAGGCCAAGCCCCGTGCGCACCGCCGGCTCCTGCCCAGCCCCACCCACTACCCTCTCCTCCTCCTCGTCCTCCCGGCCCTCGCGCTCGCCGCGCTGCTCCTGCGCGGGGGCGGCGGCGGGGGCCACCACCTCGCTCTCATGGCGGGCGCGGCGGGGGCCGCGCTGGCGGCCGCCGCGGCCGTGGCCGTCGCGCGGCTCCGCGCCGCCCGCCCGCGCGCCTCCCCGGCCTCCGTGCACTGGTTCATCGGCGAGCGCGAGGCGGCGGCGGCGGAGGTCCCGGTGCTGGAGGGCGTGGAGCTGTACAGCAACGGGGACCGGTACGAGGGCGAGTTCCACGGGGGCCGGTGCGGCGGCAGCGGCGTGTACTGCTTCTTCGGCAAGGGCAAGTACGAGGGCGACTGGGTGGGCGGCAAGTACGACGGCCACGGCGTCGAGAGCTGGGCGCGCGGGAGCCGGTACCGCGGGCAGTACCGGCAGGGCCTCCGCCACGGGCACGGCGTCTACAGGTTCTACAGCGGGGACTGCTACGCCGGCGAGTGGGCGGGCGGGCAGAGCCACGGGATCGGCGCGCAGACCTGCTCCGACGGCAGCTCCTACGCCGGCGAGTTCAGGGCCGGCGTCAAGCACGGGCTCGGGTGCTACCATTTCAGGTACCCCAGCCAGACATTGCAAGCTGTCTTCCCAATCTTTTGGACTGTACCCACCACCAATCAACGGCACGAGCATTTCTAATTCTAGTTCCTGGCAACAACAACAGGAATGGCGATCGGTACGCGGGCGAGTACTTTGCGGACAAGATCCACGGGTTCGGCGTGTACAGATTCGCCAATGGCCACAGCTACGAGGGATCTTGGCACGAAGGCAAGAAACAGGGCTTCGGGATGTATACATTCCGGAATGGAGACGAGCGAGCCGGGGAGTGGGAGTCTGGGATTCTCTGCAACTCCTTGCCCCTGTCGGACCCCGCTGTTCAGCGTGCCCTACAGGTACCCAGCGCAACATTCCCCCAATGTACCGATTTACATACTCACTGATCGTCGTCATCGATATGCCCCTTGCTTCAAGAACTCTAATGTCTGTTTCATTGTGCAATCAGGCGGCTCGAAGGGCTGCGGACAGCGCCTATCACCTCCCGAGAGTAGAAGACCAGGTTAACAAGGCCGTCATGGCCGCAAACAGAGCGGCCACAGCTGCGCGAGTGGCTGCGATCAAGGCGGTGCAGAATAGAATAGACGGCAAGCTCAGCTTCATGAATGTGTGAAGCGAGTTCGACCAAGAATCCACTTGTCAACTGTATACTAAACTAGCCAGGAGCGGCAATTGCTAGCTGCTGAGTTCGCGACCGGAGCAGCACAACCGCGTGCTCCGTGTTGGAGAGATCAGTATCAGTATGGACATGGCCGGCAGCCACCAAAGGGCTGAGCTGCTGCTGTTTCCATCAAGATGTTCGCGTTGTGCCGGATCGCCGAGAGCAAAGGTCACCCTCTTCCTCTTCCTCGTCATGCAGCCTGTAAACTGTAGATATAGTTCGATCCATCCATGTGTGTCTATCGATGGCGGATGTGATCTGCAAATGCGCATTTGTACATGTACTGTGTTCTCTTCCTCTGGGTCGGATGCTCCAATGCCAAATCTTGCTGGTTTGAACTTGTGGCGCCATGTGCACGGATTCTCCATTTGTAAATCGTATTAGGAGGATGCACATGGGTGACTATGATCTCCCTTGGCATCCCTACCCCTTTGCTGCCATAACTTGCAGTCTCTAACCTGCTGCCCTGCACCTGGGCCACCTCCATTTTTTGCCCCCTGCTATTTTCTATATCTCTGCAGTTTATGCCATCTTCATATTGGCCTCACTGGGTCCAGGCAGCTATAAATTTCATTGCGTCAGGGAAGCAAGTGCAGGGATGAAAATTTGTGAATTGTGACATCAGAAGCTCGAGATTAATATTTCTACTTCTAATTCTGCTGCACTAATGGGAAATATGCCTTTTGCTGTACACTGATAGTGATAGGCCAGATGTCCCAATGGTTTCATAGAAGATTTGGCATGTAAAATGTTCAGTGCCAGAAGTGAGGTTCATGGTTCTTGGCAGAATTTGGCACTTGAATCTCCGCCTTAAGTACATAAGAAGATGGGCAAGGGGCTTCAGGATCATGCCCGAAGACCAAAACTATTTACCCAATTCAACAGCTGACGCAGCAGACAGCCGGGCTGTAGCAGGCAGTCCAAGTGGCTGCTTGTCCGCTACATTATTGTGGATAACTATTATAGGCTCGCTTGGTTGGATAAGCCGACCTGTCACTCCCTAAGAAAAACATTGAACAGAAGCTATTTTTCTTCAGAGACATGTCATCTGTCAACGACGTCCTCAGCTCTTACTAGAGACATACAGGTGATGAAGTTGTCTGCTTGCGTCGAATGCAGAGAGATCATGCGTTGCGGAATTGATCTTCTTCTGCTGTGTGCTCTGACCTTATCAGTTATCACAACACCCATGCATCAGGCCACACACACGTTGTCCTAATCCTAACAATTTACTACTAGCTACGGTTTTGGGATGGAGATCGCCGCCGCACCCGCACAGTTCGACCTACCTAATACCTACAGTTCCATTCTTGTGACTTGTTAGCACAGCCTGGTAAATCCAAAACGGCTCTGCAGTTCTCCGTTGGTTTCATCTGCTTGCAAGGCTGCAGTTGTTGCTTGTGCCTTTGAATTTGTGCGCATGGCGGTGGCACGCTCTGCACTCTGCACGTTTTCTGTTGCCTCCTGCAAGGCTGCGAGCAAAAAGATTGCTGACGTGGCTTTGGTCCTTGGAAGGTGGACGCGGGGTGTTTGGATCGAGGGGTTAAATTTTAGCCTATGTTACGTCGGATATTCGAATGTTAGTTAGAAGTATTAAATATGATTTAATTAAAAAAATAATTACATAGACGAGGACTAAACAGCGAAACGAGTTTATAATTAGTCCTCATCTGTATAATTAGTTTTATAATTAGATAATATTTATTACTTCTAACTCGCGTCCAAACATCCGATGTGACGGGTGGTATAAAATGCAGCCGGCCGGCGTGTTGGTGTTTCCAATTCCAAGGTGCCGGCGTCGGTCTAGTCACGGTGACATGGCGATGGATGCAGTATATAAAAGAAGCAAAGCCCTTGGAGTAGGAGGGGCGACGTCTCAGTCACAGCTCGCAACGAGGGGAATAAGCAAGCACCTGACGATCACTCGTAGCGGCCGAGCCCGGCTTCCGTTGTTGATCCGTCGCGTTCCTGAGCTAAGCCCCTCCACTAATTGGTTTTAATTTCATATCATTGCCTCTTCTCCTCTCTTGCACGAGATGCTGGCTGCCGCCGCCATTATATTCGACACGTTCCCTGGCCTCGCGTTATTCAACACCGTCGCTGGACCAGGTTGATGTACAGTACATGCTTCATGGTCAGCAACTAGCCCCGCTAATAGTTTGGAGGGGAATGGTTTTATTGGACTGGTTTTTTAATTAGGCTGCACTATTTAGGTTTGAAATGGAGTGTGAAGTTGGATGGGTGTTGACACGGTTTAAGTACGAAAATTATACATAATTTTATATGGTTTTTCATTGATTTTATGCGTCAACTATATTTTTCACTAACATTTATCACCGATTATTGTGGATTTTGCAACAATGTCTTGAAAATTTGCTATACTTAATTTCTGCAGGTTGTTGAGCTATTTTTCGCAAAATTCATCATAATTTACCTCGAGTAAGAAAAGACCTCTGAGATAGTATTCTAGAAGAGGACTTCTGGAAGACATCATATGCTACGCTGGGAAGAGAAGTTACTAGAAGAAATCTACATGGAAGGTGTCAAGACACTTCATATCTATCCAAAACCCGAAGATTTCGACATATCTCGGCCAATACCGAAGATTCCAGAAGCTCAAGAGTCCGAAAGACCCCGCACAAATATTTCTTAGGCGGCAAGCAACGTCCCCGCGAAAGATGCAAGGAAACAGACGAAGGAAGGGCTGAGGTCGGCCGACCTTAGGCCTTCTGGTCGACCGACCTCACCCAATCGTGGTTCGGTTTCTGATTCCTTTTCTCCCACGTATTCTCCAAGGTATAAATAGTTAGCATAGGCCCCGAGGTCCGGCATCCAATTCATTATCAAGGCGACAAGATGCAGAGAAGAGGGACAACAACTAGAGGAGAGCTGAGGGTCGAGATTCTAGGCTAGGATTAGAGTTCTTCTAGTTCATAGAGGTGATTAGAGGCCTTGTAGGGTGCTCTAATTATCTAGCTCCAGAGGTCTAATTGTATCATCAAGAGCTATGGCCATGGTTGTAAGTATGATACAATTTATTAATGAAGCATTGTTCTTGTCTAATTATCATGGTCTTGTTCTAATTATGCTTGTTCTAGCTCTAATTAGCTTTAGATCTAGATGCTTGTTGATTAGATCTATGTCTTTAAAGGTTATATTCTTTTAGCGTTCTTGATCGTTGATCTAGCTTACTAATGATATAGTTATATATCTAGTTCTTTTGATCACGGTGATTAGAGGTTCTAGTTGTGCTAATTATGTTATTAGACCATATAAAGTAACTGTGGATGCATCTCTAATTATGTGCCTGTTAAAAGCTTTTCGTCGATTACCTGGTTACTAGTGATAGTAGAGCCTGGAGAAAGGTTAAGCCGATCTAGGGGTTTAGGTTGATTGATCTTGATTTAATCATGCTACGAAGTTTATGCTTGATCATGCTTATTTTTACCTTGAGCTACTAGTTATCTCGTTGTTCTTATCTATTTGTGATGTCCATATCATGCATGTCTTGGATCCAATTAGAGCTTGATTAGACTCTAGTTAATGCCCCTTAATTGGTGTTCTAGTTCTGTTCTAATTGCTTATCTTATAGTATTAGTATAGTTTAGACGTAGATTAGATGTAGCTTAGGGCTAGTTTAGAGGTAGATTATAGTTGTGTTTTATACCTTTAGTTTACCATAAACTCTTGTTAATAAGTTCTCAATTAGTTCGTTTCCTAGATTTACAAAACCCATGATACTCATCCTGGGGAAAAGCTACACACGATACTGTTGCTTGCAGTATAAGGTTTGCCATGCTTAAGTACCGTCAACAAGCTTTTCTGGCTCCGTTGCCGGGGAACTAATTAATCGAGTCCTAATTAACTTGAGTTTATGTTTGTATTTAATTTTGTCTTTTCTTAATTTAGCCTTTTATCTTTTATTTTGTGCCTTTGATTTTAGTTTAGTTTATTTTATTTTATTTACTTTCTTGCATTTAATTTTATAATTAGATAGTTCTGTTTAGAATAAGTTTAGTTCTTTTATTAGTTTAATATTTTATAAACTCTATTAGAATATAGTTTCTCCTATATATATATTTCTTTAACTAACATTACAGGAAAAATAGACCTCATTCCAATAAAGAAATATATATCTTTTCCAACCTAGCTCTATAATGGTAGGTACTAACGCTGTTAGTGGCCTATGATCAATTATTGAGTTTTTCTACAGCTATCACGAAGGACTAATTATGATATTAAAGGTATGTCTGTTGTGTCAATTAAGTTTTTAAGACTAATGTTCTTTGGAGCTTGTTTGTGCTAAGCTACAGATAATGGAAGCAAAGATGATTAGCCGAGAAGGTCCCGGAAGCTAAGTATTACTTGAGTACAAGGAAGGTGAAGATAAAGAAGTTTATCTCAAGACCAATTCAAGCTCCAACCAAATCTCGAGCTACTCTCGGAATTCAGGACAACAATACTTTGTGGGGCCAATTCGAAGACCTTAATGACGTCGGATGAAGAAAGTCCGAATACCAAACTTGTAGATCTTTTCGAGCTCTTCAAGATAGAGTCCGAATTTGCATTATTTGGACTTCAGATAAGGAAGTTATGGTCGAAATAGAGCAGGGGAAGCTGAAGTTCGAGAAAGACGAGAAGCATTCCTCTCCAACACTTGGTGGTGCATACAATCATGGCGTTCCGAGGAAGAAGATGAAGTCACCATGGAGTTAAGATTTGAACTTCACTTCTTCAAGATTAAGTAATTCTTGTTTTAAACATAAATATAACTATAATTTATCTATGTTTGATTAGAGATGTTTCATAATAATCATTAAAGTGTTGTTTGATTGATTGTTATCCTCGTATCCTTACTTATATTTTGTTTTTAGTTTTTGTAAAAACATTTGTTCCCGTTAATCCATACTCTGAGAATCGTTTAGACTAGCTTTTTGATCCATATCCCTGCAATGCTTAATTCCAACGTGGTATTCCGGCCGGAATAAACGTTTTCATGTTTTTTTAGTAGATCTTTTTACTTTAATTAGTTGATTGAATCTACTCATGCTTAAAGATGGTTAGAGTTTGCTAGTCCATCAATTCTCAAGTTTAGTATTTAGTGTAAGAATCAAGTTTTGTGTTTAAATAAAAAATTAGAGAGCCAAGGTTTGTATAAAAGTAGGAGGGGACTGACTGCTTATTCCTCCGTAAGTGGTTCGGTCCAGGTTTATTTACATGCAAATTGCTTTTGAAATTTTAAACTTGAACATGTGCATGTTTCTCGTGATTTATTATATGTGCACAATATTACCTTTGAAACTTTAAAATTTCAAAATATTTTGGTCTCTCTAAAAAAGAACCCTTGTTAGAATTTTATCTAAGCCTAATTTTATTTTGTTTATTTCAAAATGATCTCTCTAGTTTGGCCAAAATCATTAGGAACCCATCGTTTTGTTTATCTCTTGTTTGATTTTATGAATCAAGTTCATCTATGAATTATATATGCCTTAATGTTTTGCTATGTGATTTCAATTTGAATTAATAGTTGTCTTTGATTCATGAATCAAATGTTTGTTTAAACCCCGATCAACCATATGACTCTACTTTTATCTCTAATTGATGCCATAATGCTATTATATTGTTTATATATATATATGTGTGTGCACTATGAGCTAACCATGCAGAGAAATTCACACTTTATTTGAAACAATGAGACTAATGTGGTGAAAGAGTACAAGACAAATTCATGATGATCGATACAAGGATTTGACAAGGATTTTAAGACATCGTCAGAATTTGCGAAAGTTTGATTGAGTTTCAAATTGAAGAGTGAGTGGACTGAATGGAGGAAAAATTGAAGACAAGAATCAAGCCTATGAAGCTTCAAGATCAACAATGGTGGCCTCAGACAATTTCCACCAAAACCCAAGTCCAAAAGGTTGAAGATTGTCAACATCGAGAGAGCTAAAAATAGAAAGCTGAACATATCATCAAATTGGAGCTCGACCTCAGGAGGCAAAGACAGAATATTTTCTTATATTTGGAAAGCCCGTGAAGTCCTCTTTCCAACGCAACAAGAATCACTCAATTTGGAGATTTTTACAAGGAGCAATGTGCAAATCATTGAAGGTTGCGCGAGCTGAATTGAAGTCTGAACAGAACGCAGTGCTTGAATACAACGGGCATAACTCCTTCATACGGAATCGGATTTTAACGCATAATTACTCGTTGGAAAGATAATTTCAGATGCTACCCAATGGATCTATTATTTGAAGCATGTTCTGTTCGAGACCAATGGGTTATACCACGAGTAAAGAGGTGGCAGCAACAATGGTGATGACTACTTAAAGAAGATGGTGACAAAAATAATGAAGAAGGCTTGGGTAGTACTTCCATGAGATTTTCATGATCAAATTCAGTTGCAAGGAGCTTCAAAGACATTGGCACATGAACACACAAGCAGAGGATTGTGCACACAACTGATGCTATGATCAAGACACGATGAAGCTGCACAATCAAGTTATCAAGCTGCATGGACACTTTGGATTCTTACTCCAAGGACATGGATTCACTTCAACGAAAGTAAGTAAGAAGTCTAGCTTTATGACTTTAAATTAAGCGCTTTTCGAGAGGCAATCCGTTTAATCATTTATTTGTTTTTAGCGTTAAGAGTCTTAGAGTATTTTAATAGAGAAATGTGAAGCATGACACCACCCTTTGAATCTTTTGGTTGTGGCTAGTTAACTTAATTTTATATTTTCTACCTTGCATTTGCATTATCATTTGTTTTTCCACACTTGTTTTTGTTAGTATTGAAATTTTCATAAACTTCGTGACGGATGTTTTATTGTACTCGATGGAGTTTTTCTTGATAAATTAAGTGTAAATATGGTGTTTAGATTTAATTTGAGACCATCGTCGTTAAGTTTAATTGAAAATTTCTTGTTAATCATATTTCTTGTTATGTTAACATGTTTTGGTTTTCTAAATTAATTAGAGTGCTTTGTTTCTTAGCTTAAAATATGGTGTTTTACTTTGAAATTTTGGCAATCTAGTAGTGAACATGGTGTTCAATATTAGGTGTAAACTCTTTTTAGTTTGATTTCTATCATGTTACTAATTTGATGCATTGACCACTCTGTTACATTTAGATTAAATTGCATATTTGCAATATGACTGGCTTGCTTGTTTAATTAACTTCATGTTGTGTGCTTTCATGTTTATGATAAATGCTCGATCGATTAGTGTTTACCTTAGCAATTTTATGTAAGCATAGTGTTTAGATTAAATTGTTGATTATCATGATGAAGTTAATTAACCTTGTTAGTTATCCATAATTTCATTTGATTAGTTTATGAGCTTTGCAATGTATTTTGGTTTTCTTGTGCTGTTATAAGTTAATAACCTTGGTAAAATAAGTTTTAATTTTGGTTTATTAATTTTTATGGCTACGTAGGAACTTAGCAATCATGTTGTAAACATGGTGTTTAGAACTTGATTTAATCATTGTATTTGTTTATATACTTATCTCTTGCATAAATTACACACTTGCATTCACATACACACATTAGTTTTATTTTAATATTAACTAGGCCACGAGTTAAAAATCATTGAGAATATTATTAGATTATGATAAATTGCTTCTACTCCCGATCATTACTTCGAGAGTAGTATGTGCACTTGAATTGTTTTGCAGAGAATTATTTAATGACAAAGAAAATTGAAGAAATATCCGGTAACAAATCTATAACATATTTTCTTTTTATTTTTAAATTTTGCAAGTTTTTAGCTATATCTATCAATTTGGTGTTTTCTTTGTGTTTCTCTTGTTTTTAGTGTGTTAGTTTAGATTTATTGTGATTAATGCTACAACCATGGTCTATGCTTAATTAATTAAAGAAAATGAGGAAAGTTGCCGCTTTATCTTTATCATGCTTTGGTTTTGATTAGTCAAATTAGCAGGCTCTCATAATACATGTTTAATTGAACTGGCCAGCAAATTTGTGATTGATTATGATTGTTCATAAAGACCCATATGATTTAATTTTTGCAAAGTTTAATCTTTATCATGATCATTTCTTTGTTTATTTTTACTGCTTATAAATGCCATGATCAACTTTATGAGATTATCTTGCAATAACTATTCCTACCAAAGCCATATATTTTTAAACCTTAGATTTATCAAATTTGTTTTTTAAATGAGTTGGATCAAGACTATGATCTAGGGTATGAGACTTAGAAGCTGGTCATTCATTTTTGCGTATCTTTTCTTTGCTAGCCTTTTCTATCCATGCATTGTGTCTCTCTACATTGGAGAGATTGCAAACTTCGCTGGATATCCATCCTTAAACCAAGATTATCTTTTTGTGTATCCTCCTTGACCACAATCCATTATTTTCTGGAGTATTTAAGGGATTAAATATTATTCTTTCTATTAGACAGTTCTATCCTCTAAGTTAATTGTTTTAGAAATATATACTCAAAGGCGAGGGTGAGTATTATTCAAGAGTGGGGATATAGAGTTATCATTTTATTATTAATATAAGGGATTTTTGTATTGAGATTTTTGAGGAGGCTTAAAAAAACAAAAAAAAGACTAAGTGGTCGAAAAAGAAAAAAAGACCAAGTGGTCGCCTGAAGATATATATATATATATATATATATATATATATATATATGCTCCTCAATAATCTTCTAAGTATTTTTTTTAAGAGTTATATATATAGTTTTTCTTTAGTATTAGTAAGGGATATCCTGTTTATATATACTCCAGAAAATATTTCAACCATGTGTAATCCGATAGCAAGGACTTCATTTGTACCTTGAGATCATTCATCGACACTTGCACATGTCCACTATTTTAAATGTGTGCGTTCCATCATTTTCCTCTCAACATTGTTTTATTCCATGACCTTTTTGACAAGTCTCAGTAAAACCACAAGATTTCTTTCTTGGTTTGACAATATTTTGGAAACAAGTTTTGATTAGGATTCATACCAAGCTCCAGATAAGCTTCCACCTTTTATATATATTTATTGAATACTATTTAGATATTGAGAGACTGGAGAGTTGAGTGTGTTTCTTTGGCTTTGCAAGAATTTATCTCTTAATGTTTGATTATATTTTTCAAAAACATATTGCTAAAATGAGGAGATGTGTCTTTGATAAAATTGAACTCTTGCTAATTCTTTTGTTGTGGGATAAGATTAATTGAATATCTTTTATTTCATGATTTGCTGGTTCAAACTTAAAATTATAAGAGAGCTTGTTAGTTTGATTAATTAAGATTAGGGTATGAAAAAGTTAAGGTAAGGCAACGCTGATTCTTAACTTACTCGAGGACGAAGAATGTTTAAGAGTGGGGATGTTGTTGACGCGGCTTAAGTACGAAAATTATACATCATTTTATATGGTTTTTCATTGATTTTATGCGTCAACTATATCTTTCACTAACATTTATCACCGATCATTGTGAATTTTGCAACATTGTCTTGGAAAATTGCTATACTTAATTTCTGCAAGTTTTTGAGCTATTTTTCGCAAAATTCATCATCATCTACCTCGAGTGAGAAAAGACCTCTGAGATCATATGCTACGCTGGGAAGAGAAGTTACTAGAAAAAATCTACATGGAAGGTGTCAAGACACTTCATATCTATCCAAAACCAGAAGATTTCGACATATCTCGGCCAATACCGAAGATTCCAGAAGCTCAAGAGTCCAAAAGACCCCGCACAAATATTTCTTAGGCGGCGAGCAACGTCTCCGGAAAAGATGAAAGAAAACGGACGAAGTAAGGGCTGAGGTCGGCCGACCCCACCCAACCGTGGGTCGATTTCCGATTCCTTTTCTCCCACGTCTTCTCCAAGGTATAAATAGTTAGCATAGGCCTCGAGGTCAGGTATCCAATTCATTATCAATGCGACAAGATGTAGAAAAGAGGGACAACAACTAGAGGAGAGCTGAGGGTCGAGATTTTAGGCTAGGATTAGAGTTCTTCTAGTTCATAGAGGTGATTAGAGGCCTTGTAGGGTGCTCTAATTATCTAGGTTCAGAGGTCTAATTGTATCATCAAGAGCTATGGCCATGGTTGTAAGTATGATACAATTCATTAATGAAACATTGTTCTTGTCTAATTATCACGTTTTTTTTCTAATTATGCTTGTTCTAGCTCTAATTAGCTTTAGATCTAGATGCTTGTTGATTAGATCATGTCTTTAAAGGTTATATTCTTTTAGCGTTCTTGATCGTTGATCTAGCTTACTAATGATATAGTTGTATATCTAGTTATTTTGATCATGGTGATTAGAGGTTCTAGTTGTGCTAATTATGTTATTAGACCATATAAAGTAATTGGGGATGCATCTCTAATTATGTGCCCGTTAAAAGCTTTTCGTCGATTACCTGATTACCGGTGACAGTAGAGCCTGGGGAAAGGTTAATCCGATATAGGGGGTTAAGTTGATTGATCTTGATTTAATCATGCTATGAAGTTTATGCTTGATCATGCTTATTTCTACCTTGAGCTACTAGTTATTTCGTTGTTCTTATCTATTTGTGATGCCCATATCATGGATCCAATTAGAGCTTGATTAGACTCTAGTTAATACCCCTTAATTGGTGTTTTGGTTCTATTCTAATTGCTTATCTTATAGTATTAATATAGTTTAGACGTAGATTAGATGTAGCTTAGGTCTAGTTTAGAGGTAGATTATAGTTGTGTTTTATACCTTTAGTTTACCATAAACTGTTATTAATAAGTTCTCGATTAGTTTGTTTTCTGGATTGACAAAACCCATAATACTCATATTGGAAAAAAACTACACACGATACTGTGGCTTGCAGTATAAGATTTTGCCGTGGTTAAGTGCCGTCAACAGTGGGTTGGTTTGGTCTGGGTTACTATTTGTAATGGGCTGGATAGTAAGGTGGGACTAACCCAAACGCTGTCCTCACTCTCTCCCAGCAAGGTTCGTCGACGCCGCCGCAGATCGCGCTCCGCGTCAACGCTCGCCGCCGCCGGTCGCCGCTCGCGCTCCGCGTCCGAGCTCCTCGCCAGCCGCAGCCCCTCGCGCGTCCAAGCTCGCCCGCGGCCGCAGCCCCTCGCGCGTCCGTGACCGAGCTCGCAGGCGGCTACAGCCTCTCGTTCGTGCGCGCTCGTCGCCGACCGCAGCCACGTGCGTTTCCCGTCCGCAGGTCGCCGGCCACCGCTGCTTGGGTGCTACTGCCTCAGCATTCACGAGCAATGGAATTATATGGAGATTGGAGAGAGACGATAGCAGGAGCGCCTCCGAACCAAGCAGCAATCGAGTGAGCCCTTGGTCGTTTCGCTCCGGAATCTGGATTTTCTTCCCCACGCTGGACGCCGCAGGATGAAGCATGTTTGGGTTGGTGTGGGTTTTGTTGAGCATGGTTTGGTGTGGACATAGTTGGGATTACAGCCCACTAGCAGGGCTATCAGCAACGTGTTTTACGCACCAGGCGGGGGGTTGTCTAGCGTATGTGTATTCATCATCAGTTCAGTAGTTCATGTTCACCCCCGTGCCATGCGGTCCACGGGTAATTGGCTGACACCGCCGGACCACGCTGGTGGCCGCTAGCTGCGACTGCGACACCGCACGGCCGGCCCCGGAAGCGGGAGGGCCGACAGCTAGCGGGGAGTCACCCACCGTCCACTGAGAAGACCTCCAGCGCGAGGACCGAGGAGGCGAAGCGAACTGGGTTCACGGCCCGTCCCACGGGCCACGGAGCCATCGACGAGGCCAGTCCGGCGAGCGAGGAGCAAAGCAAGAAGCGGGAGTTACAACGTTTCCTGTGCTGGGCCGGGGGCGGCTGGCCATGTGGCCTATGGGCCGTCAATTCCAGTACATGGGGCCGTAGCGGGCCGCACCTCCTACCCTGGTCTAGAGCCAGGCATGGTTAGAATTCAGGCCCAAAACAAATCCCAGAACCTCAAACCGAGCGCACATGGAAGCCCGTCAATGCGGTCACACATGAGGTAGTGTTTTATTTATTTGTAGAGACAATTACACGATGGTATATAGATGTCGTCGGCTGCGATAACATGCTATCAAACTGTGGGGGTGCGGTAGCGGTACATACGTTGATCAGCCCATGCATCACTAGCAAAGTAAATTAAGGAGAGGGCGGAAGACGCCGACGTCTCTGTTGTTCAACGGCTGAAGCGGCCTCGCGTTCATCTTATTGTCCTGCGGCAAGCGAAGAACACTCAAGAAATTTAACGGACTTGGCAAATTAAAGCTTGAAAAAAAGACCTGGCATGCTGCCTATTTTAGCTATATATTCTATATCAAAGAGATGTTGGTGCCTTTTTCTGTATATCGGCTAGCGTGGGAGACGTTAGACTTGGTAAAACTAATTAAAGAAAGCTAAATTGATATGGTTCGATATTCATCCTCAAACTATGAAACTAGTGGATATCAAACACCTCGAACTATCAAAGCCTGCTTAACTGCAGGCTCCACGCATCAGCAATTTAGGACCACAACGTCCCCCACCCTCACTGACTAGTGGACCCCATCTCTACTTCTCTCTCCCTATCCTCCTCCCTCTTTCTCTTCCTTGTGTCCCACTAACACATGGGGCCCACCCCTTAGCCCGGCTGCGCCCTCCATCTCCATTGCGTTGCACGTGCAGCTACGAGCTCCGCATCGCTCGGCCCTCACACCTCTCCTACTCCAATCTAGCCTCATGCCCACCATCCTCGCTGCCCTCTCCACCTCCCCCTAGTTACCGTCATAGTCCCTACATGTAATGGCTACCAACATCGATCGTTCTTGCCATGGATCTGACGACACACTTTGTTGTCCTCGTCGCTCTCTCTCCTATAAGTTTGACCTTCACGATATGGCGATATCCTTTACCCCTTTTCGCATCCTTACTTGCCATCACTCAGTACTCGCTCGCACTGAATCACGGTGGCCCCACCACTCACCATTTTCCACGAAGGCCACCTCGTTGTTTCATGGCTCTAGCACATCTCCACTTGAACCGATGCCTCTCTTTGGTCCTGACATGTGGGGCCCACAGTGCCACACCACCCAAACCACCCTCAAAACCAACTTAAGCCGGCTCAAGGGAGTGTTTGTCTGGTTTTAAATAGTTCGAGGTACTTGTGGTCCAATTTTAAATAGTTATATGTTCATGTTCGGTGTACACAATGTTCGGTTTCATAGTTTAGTATTGAAAAAAAGGACAATCAAATTAGTTTAAGGTTGTCGATCGGATAAAATCTTACGGTTACTACTTAGAAGTTATAAAAGAAGTACGAATTGCAAAGCGCGCTAGAAAAAAGATAAATCCTACAAATTTCAACAAAAAACAGAAACATCCGACCTTCCATCAAGTAGTATCCAATAGCAGGAGCCATTGGATCTATTATATTTTCTAAAAAATTACCCACCACGCCTTTATGAAATACCATTAAATTAACTTCCTAGATTTTCATATAAATTACCCACCATGCCATTATGAAATACAAATTAAAATAACCCCCTAAATTTGCAAACAAATTACCCATCATGCCTTTCTAAACAATAAATTAAAATAACACCTAAATTTACATATAAATTACCTACCATGCCATTATGAAATATGAATTAAATAACTTCATAAATTTGCATATAAATTACTCACCTTGCCATTATATATAAAAGATGAATTAAATCAACCATGCTATTAAGAAGTATAAATTATAATAACCACCTCTAATATAGTAGAGTTAAAATAAAATAACATATAAACTCTAAGCAACAATAATATATTGTTATAAAAAATAAACAACAAAAATATCTACTACTATATCAATTTTTAATTTATATACATTCTAAAAATTCTAACCCATGCGACAGCATGGGTTGATGACTAGTTTTTCCGAATTTGGATCCAAGTGAGTATTTACTTGCTTTAATTTGTGGAAGAAAATAATGGCACAAAGTGACAATATTCTATGGCCAGGCCCGTGGAAAGAAGTTAATTGATTAAGGAAATGGAGTCTTACAGCATCGACTGCCCCCTGGAGAAGAGCTATCTGGGACTTGTACACGGGGCGGACCTGCGTGCACAAATAAAAGCAGTTTGAAGAAACTTGCATGCACCGACGGACGCGATGGTGCACAACACCACATGCATGCACAACACGTACGGTACCTTCTTGCAGACGGTCCAGATGACCCCCTCGGTGCAGGGCGGTGTGGTGAGGGAGCCCATGTAGCGGTAGTAGACGCAGCCGGTGCAGGCCGCGTCGTTGGGGTCGACCAAGCCGATGGGCAGCTCCTGGTCCCGTGTGGCCGCGACGGCCACAATGAATGGCTCCAGCTTTTTCAGGAACAGGTCAGGGAAGATGAGGTTGACCTTGTAGAGGACGCCGACCACCGCAATCTTGTTCTCCGGGGTTATGTGCACCAGGTGCACCTCCATGTCGTACCTGCGAACGAGCGTCGATCATCAATACCGCGCGGCCGGTGACCAGCATCTCGATCTGTTACTTGCGCTAGCTTGCTAGCATGCTTTGATGGGCTAGCTCACCGGCGGCCATCGATGGTGTGCTCGCTGGGCGTGTGCCAGTGCAGCTGCTTGAGGGGGTACACGGTGCCATTGATCCTCAGGCTCCCGGCGTCGCCCTTGAAGATCACCTGCCACACCCGATAGTCGTCAGGGAGCTAGCTCTAGATACAAGAGCCATAGATATAGTAGTCCTGTCCGTTCCTAGGCCTAGCTACCTCCTCGTGATCTGCCTCGACTCGACGACACGGTGCAGTGGTATTTGTGACGCCACACGCATAATATGCATGCATGGAGGCAGGCAGTCACGCACCTTGATGTCGTGGCCCGTGTTGATGATGGTGGCCAGGGCGGGGCGGTAGGAGTAGTCGAGGTAGCCGAGGGAGCGCACCAGTGTGGCGTTGTCGTCGGACAGATCGATGGGGGACTGCATCTGCCCCGCGCTGCACTCGGCCCACTCCGGCTTGAAGGTGCCCCAGTTCTCCGGCCCGTTGGGCGCGTTCGGCACGTAGGTGAACTCTGCGATCGATCCAATCGATCAGTTGATGTTTCCAGCGACCAGATATTTATACATAATTACATACTGTATGCATGGACAGCAGCAGGTACTGCTGAGGTGCACGTGCACGCGTGGTGGGATTATAATATTGGTTCGAAGCGAAGGATCTTGGAAGCCATGCATTCGACGACGACGTCCGAATGTATGCATACCTGTCGCTCCGGCGCACGGCGGGACGGCGGCGGAGAGTAGGAGCGCCGCGGCGAGGAGCACCGCCCCGACAGCTTGGCGGAGGTGGCGAGCTAGATCCATGCTGTGCTGCATGCTGGTTGCTTACTCTGGTCGGTGAGCTAGCTATAGCTGAGTGCTGCTGGTTTGGGAAGAAGTGGCAGCATGGTGTGGGGGTATATATACTGCGGGGGAATCGAAGACGCCGAGAGGGCCGGGGCGCAACGCAACGCTGGGAAAATACATCATCGCATGCATGTACGTGCTCAATACTAATAATGCACGAACAGTACTATCGATCACCGCATGCCGTGCCATCGTCGTCCATTTTGCACAGAGCGAAGAAGCGTTCTTTTCATCAGGAGAAGATTTAGGCGGACATGTCAAAAAAAACCTGCTGCTACGGCGGAGGGACGAGCACGTACGTACGCGGTACGCTGCGCAGAGCCGTCGTATAATAGTGGTGCACATGCGTGCGTGTCGCTTGTTTGTCTCCGGCCCATATGAAAAAAAAAGTGCTTCGTTCCATATGTATGGTTCAACAATCTGCGGCAGTCGATATGCTACAACAGATCAATGATTAATCTAGCAAATAAAGCTGCTGGCACGGATCGATATATACGTCAATACTCGTCCTCGTGACCTCGTTTAATTTCCCTCGCTCGTAGTGGCGGCTTCAGAATTAAAGGCAAATGGCACGGATTAGGACGACACACGGCCGGGCCTGCAGTGCACCCCTGCAAGTGGTTAATTCTGCGGTACAACTATGCTTGTTTTTCTAACCATTTGGCAATTACTTAAGGTACTCTTTGCACGATGCATGCATGTGACTGTACGGCTGCATTATATATTTACTCGAATACACTTGCATTCATGGTACGACGTAACCTAACGGCTAATACATGGCCAGGGGATTAACACGAGATCGAGTGGTTGACATCCACGCATATGTTGCGACGACGATCGACCGGCAATTTGCATTGCGGTTACAGTAGTGCTTGCTGTATATATACGTACGGTTCACCATTTTGTCTGCGAACGTGTGCCCGTCGCATGCAATTGGCCGGGTACGTACGTGTACGTACGGAGGTGTCGGAGAGACCGAGTGTGTCAGCTAGTTGGAAATAAAGCTTCGAAACTCAAACCTGCAGCTACCGTGCTACGGACAAGTACGAACAGCTCCTACCTACGTACGCCGCGGAAGTAGACTCTGGTGGCGTAAGAACGTCTCTTGCTCACCCAAACTGATACACATTCTCCAAACACGAACTACTTGATGCAAGGCTCATTCAATTCAATGACAAATCTGAGGCCTGCTTCGCTGCACTTTGGTATGCCATATCTGTGATACTTATCCTTCCATCCTTCGGTAATAATTAAGATTTTGTGTATTTCTCCTGCCATTTAGTAATTGCAAATTAGCATTTTTTATATCAGTTTCCAAGAAATTGGTGCAAATAAGGACAGACTGAAATAAGGTCAAGGAAAATTATGAAATTGCTGCAAATATGGACAGACTGAAATAAGGTCATTGAAAATTATGAAGGTCCCCACACATTAGCAATTTTCGGTATTGTACCTTTGGCAGTCATAGTCTTGGCAGTCTAGCATTTTTTTAGTTACAGTTAAGTATTTTACTTCTTATGCATTAGCAGTTTTGCAATTGTATTTTCACAGTTCAATATTTTTCATTTTAGTTTGTTATTATGCCAACTGTCAGTGCTCCTAGTGCTGAGCTCTCTACTGTACCCTATGTGCTTTCAAGGTATTGAGGCTATCTGCGCTCGTTCTACCCTATTTCTCTACCCTAAAAAAAATATTCCGTTCTGGTCAACAAGATTCTCTACCCTATACCACAATCTTCCGCTGTCATGTTTACCTATATCTTTACCCTATACTAACTACCACATATTATATCAATTTCCCCTCCTTCCTCTCCACTCTCTCTCCTTATCCTCTCCCATCCCTCCCTATGCCCGCTTCTTCCTCGCGTGCCACCTCCCTCTTCCTCCTCGCGCAGCGCCTCCTCTCGCGCCGCCTCGCCCGGGCTGCTGCCTCCTATTGTCGCTCCTTCTTCTCACCACGCAGACTGGCACTGCAGGCAGTTCTCCTCCTCCGCGAGCTCCCCGGCGGGGTAGGCTGGGTGCGAAGGCCGACACCTCCCTCTATCCGGCACTACACCACCCTCCAATCGACAGACGACACTCGATCCATCGCCACACACCTTCCACTCGACGCGGAGGAAGAGCTGCGGGCCTCATTGGAGATGACGACGACAAGCGGCAAGGCTAGATTCCCACCGCCTGCTCATCCTTCAAGACTTGGCCCGTCACCGCCTCTGCTCCGCCATGGGCGCTGCCTCCTCCCCCTCGTCCTCCTCCACGCGGTCACTCCTCTGGCCCGCTTCCTCGAGCGCCGGTCACCATGCCCTGGCCAGATCCAGCAGCGAGGCCCGCTTCCATGGTGCCCTGGCCAGATCTGGTGCCACCCGCCTCCGCACCGGCCATGGGGAGCCGATCCCTGCCCGCCGTGGTGGCCTCTCCGCGCCGCCGCCTCCAATCCCAGGCCGCCGACCCAATTCCGCTCCAGAGTGTGAAGCTAGCCATTGGAGCACCTTGGAAGAGAGAGAAGATATGGAGAAGGTCCTTACAGCACTGGGAAAGGGGTTGGAGCGGGGTTACCCTACGGTAGGATGACCCTCCCAGTCGCCCGCTGCAGCCGTCGGGTTGACTGTAAAAATTTAGGGGGAGGCATCTAGCTCCTCACTACGGACAGCCTCTACTAGCATTGTTATAGTAGAAATCATCTCAATTTATTTTTGTTCCGTGTGCTGGTTGACTGGTTACTTTTTACAATTATAATGCTCTATCTTTTTAAAAATATAGATATTGTGTTTATTTTGCAAGTTGTCATCTATAGTTACAATTTAGCAAGTTTAAGTTAAACTCTGAATCATCTTTTTAGTTAGAGTTAAGCATTTTATTCATTCTTCTTAACTTATTTAGTAATTGTAACTTGGCATTTTTTTACTTCATTATTCCCTAGACATTGTTACCATCTGGCCGACTAGATGTGTCAGAGATCAAATGAGTATTTAGAAATTGTACTAACCATTTACACCATCTGATTGATATGTACTAACTGGACTTCCTTTTTTTGTTTCAGTATTTTTTCCTTTTCCACTTTTTTATTCAAATAATTCATGCTATACCCACTTCTAAAATTTATGGTCTGTCACACCCTACCAAGCCATGCATAAATTTCTTTTACCACCCACCTGCTCCTGTTAAATTAATAAGCATCCATTTGTTCGCTCTTCTATCTGAGCAATGAGCTTGTATTTTTTTCTTTTTTCAACTAGTCTCAAGTGCATCAGACTTTACTGCTTTTATAACCACTGTGCTTAGACTCACTTAGTTACGTGACTTCACTGCACTCGTCCTTATTTTGCTTATCCTCGCCTTCGTTGTTGCATAAAAGTTGGAACTAATTTATATAGCTCATGTGTAATCACTTATTCGTGAGATGTTTCTGCTTGTATGGAGAAGCTTTCCTTCTTGCATATGGATTATTAACCAATTTTAAGTCTTTTATCTACGACTGTTAGGCAACATTTCGGCATGCATTAAGTCTTTACTTCAAAATCATGAGGCACTGTTGTTAGCCTTAAGTCTCTATCTGTGCTTTGCCAGCCAACCTTTTATACTACATAAAACATTTCGGTTTTGCAAGAACAACAATTTTTTTTTATAAATCTAATTTACCTCTGGTTTTAATTACTTTTTCAGATTGCATATACCTAGGGTGCAAAGAAGCTTATGCGTGGCAATGCTCTATTGGTATTTTGTAAATAAAGTACAATGTGAAGAAACATATTACATGCATACTACTGCTACTATGAAGAAGGTGCTCAACAAATTCATTTTTAGATAAAGGAATGAGTCCGGCTTCCGCGCTCATGGATGAGGCTTCAGGCCAATTTATTACAACTCACGCTAATTGAAAACACAAATCAAAATCCAATCCGAAATACAAAAGGCCATTCAAACGAGGAAAATAGCTCCATAGAAGATTCTAAAATCTTGCATGCTTCCACAACTTCTTCTTTTTTATCATTAGTACGCTGCAATTGAGCCCAGAGACGAAGCCAGTGGGTCCCCCTGAATAGAGCCTGCAAAACAGATTTCGGCTCGCAATTGTTAAACAAAATATCATTTCTAGTGAGCCACAAAGCCCAGCAGAGAGCTGCTGCTCCAGCTAGAAGCATTTCCATTTTGTTTTGACCACCCTGCTTTGTCCAACTACCGAATAAATTTATGATATTACGAGGAGGCATCAGACCCATTGTAGTACAGGCAACACGCCATAGAAATTTGGCAAAATGGCATTCAAAAAACAAATGTTGGATTGATTCGGGCTGGTTGCAAAACTCACAATTTGTTCTGCCATATCAATTTCGTTTGGCCAAGTTATCCTTTGTTAAAAGAACTCCCCTCTTTAGAAACCAGAGGAATTGCAAGATTTTATTTTCCTTTCCGCTTTTTCTTCTCTAGGGAGTTGTCCATCTTCAGTTTCTAATTCTTTTTTTTGTCAATTTAAATGTATCGAATTGGCTATGTTATAATTTCTTGAGCACATCTCATGAATGGTTAGGTCTTTGTAGATCTAGGGTTTGGTGTCCAGACGTCGCCGGCGAGGCGGCGGCGGCGGCGTGACGGAATAATTCCTCTCGGACTCTTCCTCGCCCCTCCTGTGCTTCACTCCAGCACCATAGACGGGTCCGTGGAGGTGGTGCTCCCAAAGTGGAGCCTCTGTACATGAGTTGTCCGTCGGTGGCTCATTGTCCTCTGAGGGAGGTGAGTTCGTTGGCCTTTTGTTCGACGGATGGAGAGGCCGCTTGGGGTCCTGTGGGAATCTAGGTGGAGCGGATCCAACCATCCTACGGTGGCTCTGGTCATCGCCGGTGGATCTGTTTCCAAGGTCAACGGAACTTGGGGTGTGTCCCCGACCGATGTGCTTCTAGCGTTGGCTTCATCACACCCATCGTGGTGAGTGTTTGTTGCCGCTATTCTCAAAGCTTGATAGCGATGGAGATCCAGTTGGCCATGGGTTGGTGGCAAACAATTCAGACGGCGGCTGGTGATGTTCGATGGCGGCGGAATCGAGCTAGCGAAGGTTCTAGGGACCTAATTATAATCTCTCCTTTTTAGGGGCCTTTGAGTAAATAGTATGGTGGAACAGCTGTCCTCTGTATCCTACCGTGATGTACCTATACGTGTACTAGTCACTGTACTGTGTCTCTAAGTTTAATACAGGTATTAAGTTTAATACAGATATGTTTGATAAAAAAAAGAAGCAGTAGCATACGGAAAGGTGCGTGGGGTTCGTTTTCTAGGTGTGCAGGCCGAAAGTCGCGCAGGCGTTAGCGGCAACATTGATATGCATACCATTTTGTACATGCAACAAAACTATAGTACTGTGCTGTCCCATTGCCTATGGTATTCATTCTCTCTAATAATTTTGACTTTCTCTGTTTTCTTTTTCTTTTCCCTTTTTTTGCAAAACACAGACAAATAGATGGACGGATATATATCACCATAAGTGACCTAAAACTAACAAATTGAACTGAACTATTTATAGTTTCATCATCGATTCATTTGTAAACTAAGTCGGCTAACTTGCCTATAGTGGAACTTTTGTGCGGTTGATTCAAGCCCTAATCTTCTATATCCAAATAGGTAGGTCCCACTGTCTATTTCTCTAGATATGCATAAGTCACGTCATCTTAAGACCCTACTAAGTTCCATGCCACATCGTCGTCCACTAATGTCTCTATTTATATCTTTCGTCGATTTTCTATGGCTTCATACATGCGGTGCTTTTCTGTGTCGAAATATCGGTATCACTCAAACTCCTACAGCAACGTGCAGTGAATTAATCTAGTTTAGAGAAAGGAAGGGTTGTTATATTTGTCGTTGTGACGGGGAGCCCATTCTTTACAACTGATACTACTGCTGCGCTCCATTGTGTAGAAAGTGAGTTCATCTTCTATTCTTCACTAATTTACTCTTTTGACAGCAAAAATAGATGGAAGATATGTCTCATGTTGTTTCACTTATAAACATATATTCTTAAGCATTAGTTGTCATTGTGTTGCAGATAAGTGAACCCATTAAAACTCTTATAGCACTTGTTTAGTATTCATGTTTAGACCCTATTGCGTGAAAGCTACTGTTGGAATTTATGGGCCTAGCCCAATATGTATCTAATAAATTCTAGAGAAAATCTCAAAGGCCCACTCATGCATGGTAGAAGTGGTGGGGGTTTAGTCCCACATGGTGAGTTAAGGTGGAAGATAGCCAAGTTATATAGCAAGCCTCTTGCCCTTCCATGAATGGGAGAATAAGAGAGAGGAAGTTATATAGTCGCACGCAAGAGTATTCGCGTATTTTTCGTATGAACAATCGCATGACTTGTAACTTGTGATGTGGTGTGAATTAAATTCCGTCTTAATCTTTTGCCATTCTCTACCCGAATCTGACTATGACTTGGGTGTTAAGTTCGAACCAAATTTGATCTTATCACGAGATCTTTCCCGAAGTCAGTTTTCGTTTTTTTTTGAGCCAAGTCACCCAAGCTATCTCGCTAATGTAAAGTGGCCGACGTCCCACGGGCACGTACTCGTCACAACACCAGAAATCCATCTAGGGTTTTGGCTAGAGAGCTCTCTGTCTTTGGTGCTTTCGACTCTGATCTCGTCGTCAGCCATGATGAGTTTCTCGTTTGAGATAGATTCAATCTGTTACATGGACGTGCTGCTTTATGCTTTGTGTAGTTTATGCCTAGTCCATTATGCATGTTGTTTAGTAATTAATTCAACCTTAAAAGTGTGCTAGGTGTGGTCGACGGGTAATTGGTTGACACCGCCGGACACCGGTGGCTGCTAGCTGTGACACCGCACGACCGGCCCCGGCGGGAGGGTCGGCAGCGAGCGGGGAGTCACGCACCATCCATCGAGTAAGAACTTCAGCGCGAGGACCGAGGAGTAGGGTTTTATTTTTCGGCGGGATTCCGGCGAAATTTCGCTATTTTTCCGTTTTCGCTTGTGTACGGGAAAAGGAATTTCGGTAATTTTCGCCATTTTTTCGTTTTGAATATTAAAAATTTAAAAAAAATCTGAAAAACTATTATAAAAAACTAGGTGTTTTAGCCATTAGCACTAGAAATCATTCAAATATAAGTTGATTTGGTTGGTTAAAATCACGATTAGCGTTCGTACCCGTTAACACCCTAAATAACCCGTTAACCTTTTTACCCTACCCATCCTTATCCACTCGATCTGGTCGGCTACTGATGCATCCAGTCACAGCTTCGGCCCCCTCCTCGCGAGCTCCAGGTCCCCTACCTTCCCCACGCTCGTACACTGTCGCCACTGTCATTTTCGCCGCGGGAGGCAGATTCTCGGCCGGGAGTCACCGGATCCCGAGCGGTAGGAGCCAAATCCCATTGACAGGAAGGCGTCGCCCGCTCCCGCCTCTTTCTGAGCGGATTTCGCCATCTGCCGAGCGGAATTCCGTAGTTCCTAGGCGGATTTCGATGCCTGGAGCCTGGAAAGCAAGGTATGAGAGGTTATTTGGGTGATGTTGATGCTTGTTGATGTCGATCTAAGTTAGTTAGTGCTTATATGTGAACAACATTAGTTTGTGCAATGAAAAACCTAGGGTTAGAGGCAATGTAGGATTTGTTAGTTGATTTGAGAGTCTTGTGACATGAAATGCATAGAAAAAACCTGGATGTAAGGAAAATGGGCCCTAAACCTTATGCTTAGTTCCCTAATGTGATTTTGGTGGTTGAAGTGACAACATGTGCCATTGGACTAATTTGCATGTGAGAATACTTGTATAAAGTCCCAGGGTGCAAGTAGAAGGCGTGGGAAACAAACACTTCAAAGAGGAAAGCAAAAAGATGGAGAAAAGCTCGAAATCAGGAAGAAAAAGGACCATCGGATGGTACCATCGGACGACACCATCGGACGGTACCATTGGATGGCACCATTAGACCAGTTAGGCAGAAGAGAAGAAGAGCAAGTCCCAGCGTTTCAATGCATCAGACGGTACCATCAGACCAGTTAGACAGTAGACTCAAATTCAAGACCGCGAGCCAAATACATGCATCGGACGGTCCGATAGTGTCACCATTGGACGGTCCGATGCTCTCAGCGGTTGGCTAAAAGCTCCAACAGTCGACTTCAATGGCTAGTTGGGAGTATGCATCGGATGGTCCGATGGTCACGCAGAGAAGAGAAGAAGGCTCCCAATGGCTAGTTTTGAGGCTTGGGCTATAAATACCCCTTTGGTCGGCCTCCACAATGTGGTTGGAGACTACTAAGCTAACACAAGTGTTGAGGCACCCATTTTATCCATCCAAAGAGCCACATACACTCATTTATGAGCCCAACCACCATATGAGCAAATTGACAAATCCCGGCATAGCGAGAGCTTCCATAGCATCTTGGCTTAGGCCTATTTGTCTAATATCCGTGCTTACGTGCACGTCTATCATTTGTAAGAGTGGGGCTTGTAAGTCTTGCGAGACCCTTCGGAGTGTGGAGTGGTCGCCACCTTACTTGTGAGAGGGAGGAAGGCCCTCGACTAGTTGGCCAAAGCTTCCCCTAGTGGAGACGGCAGGGTAGCTCCGCGAGAAGAGCTCGGAAGACCCCAATGGCCTTATCCATCCTCTATCCTTGTGTGGGCGAGGCCATAGTTTGTGGAGAACTACGCGTGAGAAAGGCTCGGGTGGTTGTGTACCGAGGATATTCGGAGACCCGATCGGGTTGCTTGACTTCTGAGGAAGTCACTTTGCCGTCCTCCACCCTTGTGAGGGTGAGGCCGTATTCCTTTGAGGAGTACGTGTGAGCAAAGCCCTTTGTGGAGTGCCAACAAGGAGTAGGGGGTAGAGACTGCGAGTCTCCCGAACATCGGGAAAAATCTCAGCGTCTCCTCCGTGTGCCATCGCCGACATCGTCATCAGGAGTTTGCATTCTCTCTACCCATCTCTTTAGCTTCCACATTTATATTCTTGCAATTATGTGCTGACATTCCTAGACTAGCTTGATGGGTTAGTTTCTAGTTGGAACTAGGTTGCAAGACTTGGCCACGATAGATTTAGCAACACTTAGCAAAACCTTAGTGCACATAGCTAGATTCATCTTGCATAGGTTTTGCTTAGTAGTTGTAGTTTTTAGGAGCCTTAGTTTTTAGAAATCCTAATTCACCCCCCCTTCTTAGGCGTCGGTCCCACCTTCAATGGGTATGAGGTGTATTCAATATTAGTGATGAATATGCCGGACATTATCTCTCTAGCGTATTGACTTACATGACACTATTTTCCGTGATTGTAGAACAATGCCGGACATAGTGTGGGAGCATGGTCGGAAGGTCAAGGGTGGATTCAAATGCAAGTATTGCCATGAAGGGAAGAGTTGGGGAGGGGCAACACAGTTCAAGGAGCATTTGGCACACAGGGGTTCTGATGTGAAGGACTGCCCTTTGGTTCCACCCGAAGTTAAGGCTTTCTTTATTGCGCAGTTGGACAAGAACAAGGATAAAAAATTGGCAAGGGACCTAGAAAGGCTGCGGAGGGACGCAACAGCTCGGGCGGCGTACGTTGACCTAGAGCAGGAGGGGCAGAATGAGGACGAAGAGTTGGAGGCTGCCATATGCCAGTCACTGTGGCGGAACCGCCGATTTAATCCGGGCTAAGCACACCTACCACCTCTGGCTTGCAGTGCGATTAGACCGAACTAAACCCGGTCGTCCGTCGAGAGTCATTCGGCTCCCGATATTACCTTTTTCCCAGAGGAACCGACATCATACACATCCAGCCCACGATGGAGCCACAACAGATACATCATCTCAGGCAGTTGAATATAGCATATATAAACTTATTTTACAAACCAGTTCGAAATAAGATATAGGTTTCAACATAATGCCATACAATAGGCAGGTTTGAATCAGATAGCGGAAGCGAATTCGAAAACATCTCACCACGGAAACAAAATACTTTATTAGTCTTCGTGCAACGACGATCGAGGCGAGCAGCACCGAGCCCACCGGTACTACCCTCCTCCAAGCAGTTGTCCAGATGTCGCAAGTACCTGTTCTCAAAAGGTGGGGGCAAACCCTGAGTACTAATTACCCAGTAGGGCTTAATGGATTGGCTTACGGCTGACACGAAGCGGCTTACTAGCAAGTGGATCCTTAGCCTTTGGTTTTAAATAGTATCATGTGTAACATAGTAGCAAGTTTTCATCTTTTGCATAACCTCCTACATAATAGTAAATTGCAGTAAGGTAAACAGTTCAATTCAAACATGTGGTATTCCAAAAATCATGAGCATTAAAATCCAGAGTGTTTAAGTAGTTACTACGTTTAACGTCAAAGGTATTGGCATTCCCACACCTTGTGGGCATCAGCGATTCGAATCGATTTTAATTCCCGGGAATAACTATCATGCCAGGGGTATATGCTTACTAGTCATCGCGTTCCCACATATAGCCCCAATCTTAACCTGCCTCGTCCCAAGTTCGATTCACTCTCGCCTAGCCCCCGGGTTGTGCCCCCATGACGAGCTTGTCGACATCTCGGTCTCCCCGCCATGAGTACCAAGCTCCCCCGGGCCACCTTCCTCTCAACCAGCGGGTAGGAACGTGTCTCTGTGCTTCGGACGAGCCCAGGAAAGACTTTACCGGTCCCATTCCCTGGATAAGCACTCTAGCAATGGTATGCCGACCAATAGGCGAACAGCGGACGGGCCTTATGCGACTCGGGCGGAGTCCGAAGTGCAACCTTATGAAAAGTATATACTGAAATAAATCTCCGCCCTGTCTCCATTTAATTCATGAGCAACAGTAATAATTGATGTAATAATAAGCTTTTGTAACTTTGAAAGCACCTACGCGACGAGTGACTCCATTCACTCGTATCTACTCGTACCTAGCAGGGCCTAGGCAACTCGTCCTACGAACTCTATATATAGGTGCTAGGGCCAGGGCGGCCAGGATATCTAATGCAATTGTTTTCAATCAACTCCTAATGCGGATGCGTAAGGAAACAATCAATTATCATATTAGCTGGGAGAAATCATGGTCCTGCCTACCTTCCTCACTAGTGTTAGTAGTTGCCTCCTGAGCGAAGTCAGGCCTCCACTGCTGGTCTTCCGGCTCTTGGTGCAGCTGCTTCTCGTGCTCCTCTACGATCGGTTGGCCCGGCGGATATCCTTCGCTCGCGGAATCTATATGCATGACATGGTGCAATTGGAGCATGTATTAGTGCAATGCTTGCTTCATGATGCGAGTGCGATGCAAGGAATCATGATTTAGGGACTAAAGTTATGCATTTTCGTGATGAAACTGGTTTAGCATTAAGAAATCGTACAAGCCATCACCTACGGTAACTTAGCTTATCACATATAACAACGTGGGGTGTGTGACGAGGTAACATCGATTTATGCGAGGCAGCCGAAGCTAACTTAAACATCTATCTTCCACCTAGCTAGCTTTAGTCTCCCGTTTTCAGCGGTGAGCTACTTATATCATCTAGAACCCAAATAAATACCTATATACAACTCCCTTCTTTTGCTAATTATATGCTTAATTATTAGGCAAGGGTAAAACAGTAAATAAACAGTAAGCATTTGGGCTATCAAATTTTATACCAAGCCTAGATTTGCTAGCAAGACTTCTGCCCAAATTTCAAAATTTTTGACCCTCATTTAAACCACATTTCCTATTTATTAATTTAATCATGCATGGACTTATTATTTTCAAAACACTAACTATACTTGACATGCACAGTACCCCATTTCAACAGTGAGCTATTTATACCACAGGGAGCACAAATAAAATGTGTAAAACCATTTAGAGCATAATTTTTATATGGTTATCATTTCCTTATTTATTTTTATGCTAGAATCACATGCAGGGGTAAAACAGTAATTAAAAAGTGAGCACTTGAGCTACCAAAAATCACAGTGAGCCTATATACCCTAACAACACTGCTGACCAAGTTTGGCAATTTTTGGAGACCATTTAGTCCACATTTCCCAATTATATTGATTTATCAAACATGCACAAAAACAAGGGCAAAACTGTCTTTTCCTACTCAACCATCATAACCAACAGATAGATCTATTTACAAGGATTACAATGCAATTTAGTTTGCTATTTTTGGATTTTTCTTAAATTTTCTATGATTTTTCAAAGTTTCAGCCGTTTTAAATGTATTTTAAAACGAAACCCCAGGACCCATGCGCAAATAACCCTAAAATTCAGGGGCTAAAACATTAGATCCGCAAGACTCATTCAACAGCGCTTGGACTAGAGTGTAAAACCCTAATATATCGGGGTCGGATCTGCAAAACCGGCGTCTCCTACCTCCCGTCGTCTTCTTCCTCGCGACGGGAGGGAGGGCGACGGCGGCGCACGGCCAATCCGGCCCTGCGGTGCACGGAGGCCCGCCGCGAAAGCCCAGGGAGAGAGAGAGGAACAGGGGGAACTCACCCCCATGACCGGAATTGACGGGGAGGGCTTGTAGGAGGCCGGTGACGGTGAGCAGGGGACGGCGAACTTCGGCGACCAAATGCGAGGCGGTGGAGGGGCTATAGCCGACGAGATCTAGGGGATTCGGCGGAGGACAGGAAGGGAAAGAGCGGCACGGCTTCGGTGGCTCGCGGGAACGTGCGTAGGGGCCGGGGCGCGAGCTCGCTCCGGGCTCTGATGGCGGTGGTGCGCGCAGGGAGGAGGGAACAGCGTGGAAGCTCGGACGGAGGGAACGAATGCGGAGGGGCGCGGAGAGGGAGCCGACGCCTCCATTTCACGGGCGAGCGCGGAGGAAACAGGCAGCGCGGCCGGGCGAGGCGTGCTGGCGCCCATGGCGTGGCGCGGCAGACTTCGGCCGTCGCGTGGGTGAGCGGGAGGGAGCTGGGAGAAGATGGGCGCGCGGTGGACTAGGTCCATGGACCAGAGGTCGGTGACAGGTGGGGCCGGGGTGCGGTGGACCGGTGAACCGGGTGTACGAAGCGACGGAGAGGTGGGACCCGTGGGGTGTCGTCATTCGAGCCCCGGGCGGGAACCCGACAGGTGGGTCCCACGTGTCATAGACTCATAAGAAAATGAAAATCCCGAAAAATGTAAAATGGGGTTTGACCAACTAACCAGGTTTCTGAATTTTGCCAATTTGACCAACTTAGGAGCCGAATTTGAAAAGGACCCAATTGAATGAAATGTTGTACCTTTTGAGATCTACAACTTTTTCAAAAGGAGTAATACCATATTCCAAGTTTAAATATGATTAAATTTGAATTTACCCTGCTGACTCCAGTTTGACCAACAACACCTTCCAATTTGAAAATTCCATAAGTCCATTTTAGGTGCACTTTCACATAAAGATTTATATACCAAAGTTGTTCATATTTTCATGCCCTACATCTTTATTACATAGAGTTTTATATGATCATGTCTTTTGGTTGCTCAAAATTTGAATTTTCCACTCAGGCCTAGTTTGACAGATTTCACTAGAAGACAGAAAATGAGCTAAAACACCAGGCAAACCTTTGTGCATGTCAACATACAACATACCAAAATTGTTACTCATCAAATTGTCTTCAAGTTTGGTATATAAAGTTTAGCTTAAATCACAATAGATTTTGAAATACAACCACAGATGTGTTCAGAGGTTTGGTCAAAATGCAGGTTTACTCCATGTAGAGTATTTCTTGTTTCTAACTTTTGCAGCATCAATTAAAGTCCAATCATTTTGAAGTCAGATGCATTTGAAAGGTGATAAGTTTAATTTCATTTCATAGAAAGGAAGATTTTGAAGTTGTATAGTCAAATCGAAAGTGATTTCAGAATGAAGTTTGGGAAAGAGTGTCAGCTCCAAACTTGGCAAAATTTCCTTAGTGTAGGTTAACTGAGCTTGGTTTGAGTTTTTGAACCTCTTAACATTTGCTTTTGAGATTGGTCAAAATAGCATATTTGAGGGCATCATCCTGATTTAACACTTTTGTATTTGATGTCTTGCATAAAAATGTGTAAGCGTTCAACTACTCAACCAAACTACGAGGAGTTTGGCATATCCAACTTGAAATTTTTGGACTTAGGGGTTTACTAGCCTAGTTGTTGCTCTTCTCTAAGCATGATTAAGCCAAATCCCTGATTATCGCTAATCTAATCGCGTGTTAAGGCTTTTGAGATGCCGGGGGCATCACAGTCACGACAATAGTACGAATTTATGCAACAAGCTAGCCCATGATACGAGAGGAAGGTGGATCTGGATCTGCCAGTCATGTTGGAGGCAGTGGTGTTCGAGGGAGTGGTGCACTGCTGCCTTCGATGTTCACTAGGAGCTAGTCACATGTCCCTGAGAGGGCTAGGGACTACCACCTAGGTTTTAGCTCAGCTGCACGACAGCAAAGGATAGATACTGGTCCATGGACTGTCAAGGGAAGGACATCAAGAGAGCTTCTTGGGAGGGCATGGGCAAAGGCAAGCCTTGCTGTAGGTATTCCTAGACAGAAAGTTGATGACCAATACTTTAAGGCTACCATCGTCGAGATTCAGAAACAAGGTAATTACGTACATTTTGAGTTAAATGGTTTTAATTCCATCTGTGATCTCAATGCTTTCTCTTTCCGTCACTGCAGGTGTTGGCATTAGAATACCAATAGGAAGGGTGATTGATGGCAAATATTTGGACGAGAATTTCAAGGAGATAAAGAAAGAGATAGAGAAATGGAAGACCGAGTGGGATGACTGTGGTGTCACCCTCATGTGCGATTCCTGGACCAGGCCTATGCGTAACTTAGTTATCAATTTTTTGGTCTAAGCAGTGGCATGATGTATTTCTTGAAGTCGATCGATGCATCCGGCGAAATACAATTCCACCAATTCTTATTGAAGGTAAGTCCTGCTTCATCCTCTCAACCCTGATGACCATCGGCATCATACTCATGTCACCTTGGCATTGTTGTGCAGGAGATCAAAGTAGTGGTGGTTGATGTGGGGCCTGATAATGTGGTTCAGGTCGTGATAGACAATGGCTCAAATTATAAAAAGTCATGCATCGTGGTCACTCATGAGTACCCTCACATTGCATGGCAGCCTTGCCTTGCCCACACCATAAACCCAATGCTCAAGAACATGGAGAAGTGGCCAGAGCATGATGTATGCATTGAAAGCACGCAGCGCATTTGCAGTCGGCTGTACAACTCCGACAGTCTTCATAGCATGATGAGGGAAGCTATTGGTGGGGAGTTGGTCAAATGGAATGCAACAAGATTCGGGATGAACTACATGTTTCTTGAAAGCATGATGAAGAAAAAAACCAGTTCATGGCATGGTTAATCTCAGCAAAATTCAGAAACTCCTGGCACTTCAGAACGCAGACTGGAAGGTACACTTTTGATTGCATAACATGTCTTGATTGGTGGAATAACATGTAGTATATGATCAATGATGTTGAGCCTCTCTACATGTTCCTGAGATTTGCTGACTAAGACAAGACTCCCAATTTGGGTGAGGTGCTAATGGAGTATCAAAATATGAGGCAAACTTATAGCAGCATGTTCACTCATGACCCCGCCCGCTTTACTAAGATCATGCTAGTGATTGATTCAAGGATGGCCACTGTCATGTCTGACACCTATGTGCAGACTGGTTGTGCCCTTAACCCTTTGGTTCACTACACTATAGGCACAACACGCAACGTCATGCTAGATATGCTCAAGGGGCTCGAAAAAATGTTGGAGACTGAGGGTGCGGCAGTTGCACTATAGGAGTTTGAAATGTTCAGGAGGAAGCTAGGTGAGTTTTTTACTAACATGGCTAGGCGACTGGCCATTGATCGTAAAACTTCACCTACTAGCTGGTGGTCTATGTTTGGGGCAGATACACAAACATTGAGTAAGGTAGCCCGACGCTTGTTGTCACAGTATGCTTCATTTAGTGGTTGTGAAAGGAACTTGAGCACATTTGCATACATCCACAACAAACTGCACAACAGGTTGATCCATACAAAACTGGATAAATTGGTCTTTGTGAACTACAACCTCTACCTCCGTTTGGAGCGTGCTACTAAAGTGGCCGAGCCCTCTGATTATGTTCCAGTTAGCAGTTTCATGGATCTATCATTGTATCGGCACCAATCAGCACTTCAAGAATGGATGGAGCAATCAAGGTCCAATGGAGCCCCAACTTTTCATGAAGACTTAGAGTTTAGTGACAGTCCATTGCCAAGCCAGCTGTTCACCGATATAGGACATGCTCATGGTGACGAGGAAGATGTGGATGCATGGGCTAAAAAAATAGTTGGAAACGCACATTTAGGAAAAAGAAAGACTATGATTGGTCCTGAACAGAGGAAAGGGAAGAGAACACGAACTGACGATGAGGAGGACATTGGTAGTGAGGATACCACACCTGAGCCTAGTGGTGGTGGTGGTAATGGTGATGGTGATTCCACTAGCAGTGATGGTGGTGGAGGCGGGGGTCGTAGCATTGATGGCAACGACGGTGGTGGAAGTGGACGGGTTGGTGGTTCAGGTTGCCAGCAAGGTCCTATTTTAATGTTCACCGGTGAGGAAAACTTCACCCACGCCACACAATATACATATCATGGAGCACTCTCATCACAACGACAGGCGAGATCCGCACGTGGTCGACAAGCCCCCTTGCATATCATGATGATCGCTCCACCTCTAGCTCCAGTGGTCAGTACTGCCCCTACAGTACTTCTCCTCCTGCAGGCGGCTTTGTGTGTCCACCACCAGGGACCGTGGCCCTGACCATTCCGCGCGGACAGTACGTGCATTGCCTTATTTGCAATATCACGGCTACCTATCATATGGAGCTCCATAGTTGTATTATCAGGGACAGGACAGCCTACCTACGTATATTTGCCACCACCAGGTGAGCCATATGAGGGACCACCAGGAGAGATATGAGGAGTGAAGAATACAGATACTCATCCTATCAATAGTATTTATCTATATGTTTTACTTTCTCTATTTAATTAATTCATTTGATACAAATTGCAATGCTGGGACTTTGGACTGTGTTGTGTTCTTATGTGCGCTTTGGACTAGTATAGATGCATTGTGTTGTATTAATTAGACTATGGATTTTAGGCTTTGGACTAATTGTAATAATTATAATTTACTTTGGACTAAGTCCGTGTGGACTTTGGACAAGAGTTATGTGTTTAATGTCGTATTTGACTTTGTTTTGTGGAGTTACGTGTATGTTATGCATTATAAACTGTCAATATACACATAATTAGGAGAAACTCTGCCAAAATTTCCAATTTTTTCATATGTACATAGAATTCTCAGCATTTTCCGATCTTTTCCTTCATTTTCCGGTCAAAACCACACATTTTCCTATCGGAATTAGTGAAATTCCGCCTAGAATCAGCGAAATTTTGTTTTTTAAAATTTGAATCAGATTCCGTCCGAAAAATTCGAATTCCGCGGAATTCTGTCAGGAATTTCATTTCCGGTGGCCAGTGGGATTTAGGTTAGGAACGGAATTGTAAACCATGACGAGGAGGCGAACTAGGGCTACGGTCGCACGGAACCACCGACGAGGCTAGGCCAATCCGACGAGCGAGGACCGTGGAGCCAGACAAACACCCCTGTGCTGAGCTAGGGCGGCTGGGCATGTGGCCTATGGGCCGTCGGTCCCAATACATGGGCCGTAGCAGGCCACACCTCCCACCCTGGCCTAGAACCTAGCTTGGTTAGAATCTAGGCTGAGAAAAACTGAGGTACCTATCCAGAATCTCGAACTGGTGTATCTGAGCGTGCGTAGAAGCCCATTAATGCAGACATACATGATCTTGTTTATTCGTAGAGACAATTACAAAGATGGTATATAGATGTGGTCGTTTGCGATAACATGCTGTGGATCTGTGGGTGTGGTACGGTAGCGGTACATATGTTGATGAGCCCATGCATCACTAGCAAAGTAATTTAAGGAGTGGGCGGAAGACACTGACGTCTCTGTTGTTCAGCTGCTGAAGTGGCCTCGCGTTCATCTTATTGTCCTGCAGCAGGGAAAGAGCACGCAAGAAATTTAACGGACTTGGCCAAGCACGCAAAAAAAAAAAAAAACCTAGCAACTTCCGTTCATGCTATCTTTTAGCTATATATTCTACATCAAAGAGATGTGTTGGTGCCTTTTTCTGTATATATTCAGCTAGCGTGGGAGATGTTTGACTTGGTAAAACTAATTAAAATGAACTAAATTGATATGGTTCAATATTCAACTATAAACTACGAAACCAGTGGATATACCAAACACCTCGAACTATCAAAACCTGCTTGAGGTGGTTTTGAATTTTAATGGTGGTTGTACCAACGTGGCATTGTTAGTAGTTTAGCACCGCAACATTCCCCATCCTCACTGACTAGTGGAACCCGTCTCTCTACTTATCTCTCCTTATCCTCCTCCCTATTTCTCTTTCCCATGTCCCACTAACACATGGGGCCCACCCCTTAGCCCGACTGTGCCCTCCATCTCCATTCTGTTGCGCGTGCAGCTACGAGCTCCGCACAGCCCCTCACACCTCTCTTGCTCCAATCTAGCCTCATGCCCGCCATCCTCGATGCATGTAATGGCCACCAACACCAATCGTTCTTGCCATGGACCCGACGACGCACCTTGTTCTCATCGTCGCCCTCTCTCTCCTATAAATTTGACCTTCCCGATATGGCAATATCCTTTACTCCCTTCCGCATCCTTACTTGCCATCCTTTAGCACTCTCCAGCGTCGAATCACGATGGCTCCACCACTCACCATTTTCTCCACCAAGGCCACCTCGTTGGTTCACGGCTCTAGGACATCTCCGCTTGAACCGCTGCCTCTCTTTGGTGCTGACATGTGGGTCCCGCAATACCACACTACCCAAACCACCCTCAAAACTAACTTAAGCCGGCTCAAGGGGTTGTTTGTCTGGTTCTAAATAGTTGGATGTGCCCAATTTCCGGTTTAGTAGTTCATTGCTGAAAATAGGAGAACCAGAATAGTTTAAGGTTAATTTGGATCCAAGTGAGCATCTAATCGGTCCGAGTAGAGATGGCAATGGGTACCCGAAACCCGAATACCCGACGGGTTTTACCCGATATAAAGGCGGGTATGGGATGACTTCTCCACCCGCGGGTACGTTAATGGGCACAATCTTATACCCGTCGGGTACGCGGGTGCGGGTACGGGTGCATACTACCCATACCCGCGTACCCATGGGTAATTTATACCCGGTTCAACCATACATTTATTCTACATAATTAAGCATACATAAGTGTATATTAGGTAAAAATATGGTTAACTTGCGTGTTTCAATACCATTTATTGTTGTCTTCAATTTATTTACTCATATTTAGTGTTTTATATTTTTAATTATGCCATTTTTAATTATATTTGTGCTATTTAAATATGTGCATAGTGGGTATTTAATCGGGTATGGATTACCCGACGGGTTTTTTTACCCACGCGGGTACGGGTACGGGTAAAAATTCATACCCGCGACCGGGTATGGGTATTGTAGCGGGTAAGTTTTTTGCTCGCGGGTACGGGTATGGAACTGTAATACCCGACGGGTACGTACCCGTTGCCATCCCTAGGTCCGAGGAAGGAAAAAATGGCCCATAGTGACAATACGCTTTGTCCAGGCCCGTGAAAGAAGTTAATTAATTAAGGAGATGAAGTCTTACTGGATCGACTGCCCCCTGGAGAAGATCTATCTGGGATTTTTGCACGGGGCGGACCTGCGAGCACAAATAAAAGCAGTTTGAAGAAACTTGCATGCACCGACGAATGAGATGGTGCACAACACCACATGCATGCACAACACAGCACGGACGGTACCTTCTTGCAGACGGTCCAGATGACCCCCTCGGTGCAGGGCGGCGTGGTGAGGGAGCCCATGTAGCGGTAGTAGACGCAGCCGGTGCAGGCCGCGTCGTTGGGGTCGACCAAGCCGATGGGCAGCTCCTGGTCCCGCGTGGCCGCGACGGCCACGATGAATGGCTCCAGCTTTTTCAGGAACAGGTCAGGGAAGATGAGGTTGACCTTGTAGAGGACGCCGACCACCGCAATCTTGTTCTCCGGGGTTATGTGCACCAGGTGCACCTCCATGTCGTACCTGCGAACGAGCGTCGATCATCAATACCGCGCGGCCGGTGACCAGCATCTCGATCTGTTACTTGCGCTAGCTTGCTAGCATGCTTTGATGGGCTAGCTCACCGGCGGCCATCGATGGTGTGCTCGCTGGGCGTGTGCCAGTGCAGCTGCTTGAGGGGGTACACGGTGCCGTTGATCCTCAGGCTCCCGGCATCGCCCTTGAAGATCACCTGCCACACCCGATCGTCGTCAGGGAGCTAGCTCTAGCTACAAGAGCCATAGATATAGTAGTCCTGTCCGTTCCTAGGCTCCTCATGATCTGCCTCAACTCGACGACACGGTGCAGTGGTATTTGTGACGCCACACGCATAATATGCATGCATGGAGGCAGGCAGTCACGCACCTTGATGTCGTGGCCGGTGTTGATGATGGTGGCCAGGGCGGGGCGGTAGGAGTAGTCGAGGTAGCCGAGGGAGCGCACCAGCGTGGCGTTGTCGTCGGACAGATCGATGGGGGACTGCATCTGCCCCGCGCTGCACTCGGCCCACTCCGGCTTGAAGGTGCCCCAGTTCTCTGGCCCGTTGGGCGCGTTCGGCACGTAGGTGAACTCTGCGATCGATCCAATCGATCAGTTGATGTGTTCCAGCGACCAGATATGTATACATAATTACATACTGTTTGCATGGACAGCTGCAAGTACTGCTGAGGTGCACGTGCACGCGTGGTGGGATTATATTATTGGTTCGAAGCGAAGGATCTTGGAAGCCGTGCATTCGACGACGACGTCCGAACGTATGCATACCTGTCGCTCCGGCGCACGGCGGGACGGCGGCGGAGAGCAGGAGCGCCTCGGCGAGGAGCACCGCCCCGACAGCGTGGCGGAGGTGGCGAGCTAGATCCATGCTTCGTTCTGTGGTCGGTGACGGTGAGCTAGCTAGCTGCTGCTGGTGGTTTGGGTAGAAGGGGCAACATTGTGGGGGTATATATACATATACTGCGCGCGGGGAAGACGCACACTACGTACGGTCGTACGGAGGGTATATATACAGCATGTCAAACAAACCTGCTGCTACGGCGGGGGGACGAGCACGCACGTACGCACGCCGCATGCAGAGTATCCGATCCATGGTCGTCGTAGGGTGGGTACGGTGGTGCTTGGAGCTAGCTAGGGCGCAGCCGCGTACGGCCGCCCCTCGCTCGTTGCGCAGAGCCGCCGTAGCGGTGCACATGGCATGCGTGCGTGTCGCGTGTTTCTCCGGTCTTTGATCCAGCCGCCGGTAATGCCGTAGCGGCGCTGTGCGGCCGGCCGGTTCATTATTGCAGATCGAATGCACGCATTTGTTAGTAGCCAGAAATGCATGCACGCACGCACGCACGCACAGCCGCACAGGTAGCGACGCAGATCGAGCTTATCTCCAACGACGGCCCTGCTATTCTCACGGTTCGAGCCAAGCAGTACCTTTTTTTTCCATATATGGTTCAACAATCTGCGGCGGTTTTTAAGGCCATACTTACCGTGGCGCCTATTGAAACGTCCAAAGCATTTTTTTTCAATGTACCCATATTATTAATGGAGAAAGATAACTTTCAATTAAGGTATGACTAGATTAATTAATATGAAAAACAAAAATGAAAAGAAAAACGAAAAAAAAACTGCCACAACCAAGAATTGAACCCACGCGCATGAAAAAACTGCCACAACCAAGAATTGAACCCACACCATGAGCTCGACAAGGCAGCTCGAACACCATTGCGCCATGGATGCAATAGGTTTTATGAAGAATATATGAATTATTAGAAATCTAGGTATGGCAGCTGCCATAATGAGTCCTCCACCGCTGTGCATTATATATAGGGAGAAGTTTGAAATATTGGTAGTAGGGATGGACGGACCAGTGAAGATAGCCTAAGCAGTAGTTTTTCCTACTTTCTTCATAGGGATCATAATCATCATGTCTCAGGCCCTTTGGACAGTAAGAAACAACAAAATCTTTAGAAACATCAGTCCAAAAGTGATCAGAGTTGCAGACAAGTTTTTCGACATGTATTCAGCTTGCCGTTGCACAGACGTACCCTCCTGCTATTTATCTTTGGTTAGAGCAGCTCCTGTGATTTTTTCCTCCTCTTCTTCCTTCTTTCCTTTCTGTTTTTCCCCTTTTTTTCTATTGTCTGTCTAATTCTATGGCTTTTTGGTCTCTCTTTTAATGAAAATGTTAAGCAATAGGGAGAAGTCCCTCCGACCTATCATTATTTCAATTATTTTTTTTATGTATAGTAGCGCTACGGTGTTGTTTTGTACTATAGACAGTTTTTTTAAGCACTCCGCTGGATTAGCTGCAACAGATCAATTAATCTAGCAAAGCTGCTGGCATACTCAGTCCTCGGACCTCATTTATCTCGCTCGTAGTGGCGGCTTCGATCAGAAAGGCAAATGGCACGGATTAGGACGACACACGGGCCGCCTGCAAGTAGTTCTGATGTACGACTATATAAGCTTGCTTTTTCTAACCAATCACTAATTAAGGCGTGCATTTCTAACCAATTGAGGTACTCCTGCACGATGCATGCATGTTAGGCCTTTGACACGGCTCTTTGCTTGTTGGTAACGTAGATGCAAAAGAGTTGGAGAGAGCTGAAAAAACCAGCTTCGTTATGCTCTGTGTCACTGACACAAGAGAGAAAAAGGAAGGCGGAGTCGGAGAGAGCTGCGCGGAACCCGGAGGCGCGTCGGCCCCTGTCGGCTGGCTGTCCCGTGGAGCCAGAGCCATTCCGCTGGGCAGCCAAAGGGGGCGTACGGTAGCTTTATATTTACTCGAATACACACTTGCATGCATGCATGGTAGTACGACCTAACGGCTAACGGCCAGGAGATTAGCACGATATGGTCGACATCCACGCATATGTTGCGATCAATTTGCACTGTGGGTGGAGTGCTTGCGGTATACGTACGGAGGTTCGGAGCGACCGAGTGTGTCATCAGCTCGTTGGAAATAAAAGCTTCGAAACTCAAACCTGCAGCTACCGTGCTACGGACAAGTACGAACAGCTCCTGCGTACGTTCGCCGTGGAAGTAAACTCACCGTGTCTATAGATCGTGTAAAAAATTATGTATATTATAAAAGTAATGCTATAGTTATACCGTAGATAGGACGAAGATTGAAATAGACAACGGAGATAAACGATCCGCTGAACTCAGTTTATACGCCGTCTAAAAGCATCTCTTGCATGCTCGAGGACCCAAATTGCATTGATACCCACTGGTATCCTCATTATGGGCAACATTCAACATTGATATACATACCATTTTAATTTGTACACGCAACAAAGCATAATGCCCTGCCGAGATCAGATAGACAAAAATATAGTGTGCAGTCCTATTTCCTATGGTATTCATTCTCTCAAATAATTTATTCTTTCTCTGTTTTATTTTTTTTCTTTTTCCTTTTTTGCAAAAGACAGACAAATAGATGGACGGATATATATCACCATAAGTGACCTAAAACTAACAAATTGAACTTAACTATTTATAGTTTCGTCATTGATTCATTTGAAAACTATAATGGAACTTGTGCGCTCCATTCAATTCCTAGATTTAGCATTCATGTTTTAGACCCTATTGCGTGCATGCCACCAAGGCACCAACTACTGGGGGCAAAAGTTCTTTTGACTCTAGTTATCAGGATTGAGGACCGAACCAGAATCCAACATCCGACTAGAAAAAACTTAAAATGAGCCTGGTCCGGTCTAGTTAAAAGATTATGCATGTATTTTTTTAAACATAGTACAATGTAGGCGCTCACATGGGCATACACTCTACTCCTATGAGGAACTTGTGTGGACATCATCTCGAGATTCAAAAAGTCACTAGCGCTTCGTTGTCGACAGAGACGTCACCTACCACTGAAAGAACAAAACCATTAAACCATGCGAACACCTGAGCTAAGTCGAAGACATGAACCCGGGTGGGCATGTTTCACCATGAGGACATGAACCTGGGTAGACACATTCCACCACAAAGAACCTAACTAACTGAGCTATACTCTCAGTTCGCAAGATTAGACATGTATTTGAACGAACCATAGGCTCTTTATGATAAACAAAACGAGTATAAAATTGGATATCAAACCGCTATGGATCCGTGGAAATAAACCATTGGACACATGAGCTCAAGGTGATCAAGTTGATTGCCCACCACTAGGCTATGCAACTTGTTTTGTTTTAAACGTGAAAGCTAAATCTACTTAGCCTGTTTAATTAAGATCAATAGTTGTACCAATTAGACCAACCAAATTGTAAAATGAGGGCTTTGCTGGTTCTTTGTAAAACTAGTCTGTCAACCCGTGCTCTCGCATGGAGGGCACGGGTTAGGAGATATAGATTTAACCTCTAGTAATATTAGAGGTGATTGTTTTAATTCATTTTTCGTAACGATATTGTGGGTAATTTATATACAAATCTAGGAATTATTTCAATTTATCTTTCATCATGGCATATTGGATAATTTACATGCAGATTAAGGGTTTATTTTAATTCATCATTTATAATAGCATGGTGAGTAATTTATTACAAATTTAGAGGTTATTTAATTCATAATTAATAATGGCATGGTGGGTAATTTTTATGCAAAATTAGGGGCCATTTTAATTTATAATGGTAGGGTGGGTAATTTTTATATAAATTTAGGGGGTTATTTATTTCATGTTTTATAATGGCATGGTGGATAATTTTTTAGAAAATACAATAGATCTAATGGCTATTATTATTAGAGCCACAAGATGGACGGCCGGAAGTTTCTAATTTTTATGAGAATTTCTATGATTTATCTTTTCTTTCTAACGCGTATGGTGATGATTAACGTGGAGGCTCTAATTCCAATTAGTAATAGTAAGATGAGAGCTTTGCTGGTTCAATGTCATTGCCTGGTTTAGACAGTATGTGGTTTTAGCCTATACGGTAACACTTGAGCAACAAGTGTATAATTCGAATGCGTTGACAATTCAAAGATATCAAATGGAATTTTACCAAAATTATGTTATCCACATTTTTTCAAAAAAAAAACTTTGATTTACTTAGGATATTAATAAAATCATTTTAGTGTGGAGAGATATGAAACTAGTTTTTTAATAAAACCATGCTTTATCTTTAGATGCCTGATTTATTTGGATCTATGTGTATGTTCGATGGTCCATTTTTTTTTGTATTTATCTGCTAGTAGCTATTCCTGCTATCTATTATACTTAGTCAACATTTGACCTGGATTACGTAGAAGGCCAAGTGACTTTAGTGTCACAACAAGTATTATCACCACCTCATACTTAATCCTACATAGACGACATGTGCACCTAATATGGCTATTCATTTAACTGCATAAACCTTTTCGCTGTATGGATGTTGAAAAATCGCTAGCCATATGAGCTTCATATATCTAAACAGGGTCATAAAAGATATAAATAATTTAAAACTAAGCTCCAGAAGATAGAGCATGATTAAAACTAAGCTCCAGAAGATAGAGCATGATTTTAGTAAAAGAGTATACATATTGTTTCATAATTTCCTCATTTTCTACATGATTTGTCTAAAATCAAACCGAATATTAGGACTTTTATTTGTATAATTTTCTAAGTGAAAATATTAGAATAAGTTTTTTGATAAGGTTCATTTGGACCCCATATAACTATGAAGTGCACTCCAATTTGCTCCTCGTGGCTAACATGGCGCCACAATAGGCTAAAACCATTGGCTAGCTATTTCCCGTGAAATTCCTAGGGTGATTTCTATGAAACTCATGTGTTCCAAATGGACATATTGTCTGTAAAACAAGGAAAGACTTGAGTGCAATCAGGATTTTCGTGCAATTAGTTGATCCCATTCTCTTGTTTTTGTATGCAACAGCATTGTGCATATTTTGCAAATGTGCCCCTGGACCCTCTCACAACTCCAAAATAAGAGGTTGTGTTTATTAAAGAACATGTGTTTGAATGCAATGCAAAGCAAGGCGATGAGCTGGTTGTATGATTGCATGGAAAGCCAAATAATTGGACAAGTATTTCTTAGAAGCAAAATAATCCACTTTTATAGATTGCCTAGGAGAAATTTGACTCCGAGCATAGTTAACGGGGATAAAAGGGACATTTTCCTCAAGCATTGGAACTCCCAATCCACTAGCAAAAGCCCACTAAAATAGCTAGGAAAGAGTTCTCCGCTTAGGTCCATAGAAGCAAAACGAGTCATAGGTGCAGCTTTCATGCACAACCCATGTCAGGAAACACGCGGCCCATCGAGCGAAGCCGAAAAGGAGTTTAGCTTTACACCGATTTTTTTTTATTTTTATATTTATTTAAATCGTTTTTTGCAAAAATAAATGGGCGATTAAAAAATTTGCAAATATAGACCTATACCGCCGGACCACTCGGCGGTATATAAAAACCGCCAACCCAATCGGCGGTATTTAAAAACCGCCGGACCAACCGGTGTTTTTTAAATACCGCCAGAATAGGTTGGCAGTGCGGCAGACGCTGCCACCGGTGGGCCCCGCGGAACAAAAAACGCCGGATTGGCCGGCGGTGTTTAAAAAGCGCCGGCGGGGACGGCGGTTTAAGGCCCATACACCCGCCGCTCGCCTCTTTCTTTTTTCTTTCTTCCTTCTTCTTCCCCGCCGCCCGCGCCATTGCTCCTGCCGCCGCGCGCCTGAGCAGAGGGGAGAGGGGCGCGGCGCGCCGGAGAGGAGGAGAGGGAGAGGGTGCGGAGGGGAGAGGAGGAGAGGGAGAGGGCGCGGGCGGCACACCGCCCAGGAGGGAGAGAGGGAGAGAGAGGGAGAGAGAGAGGGAGAGTAGAGGAGGCCAATGTTGCAGGTAAATCTTCTTTGAAACATTTATTTTTTTAGCATTTTAAGTATCATTAGTAGTATTCTTTGATATTAGTAGTTTAGATACTATTGTTAATAGATTAGGTAACAGTAGTAGTATTTTATATAATATTAGCACTAGTTTGAATTATCATTAGCGGATTTAGTCTCGTTTTATGTAATATTCATACTATTTTAGTTGACATTAGCACATTTACCAGTTTTAGATTTAGATAGAATATTCAATCATTACGATATATGGAAAATTTAGTGTTATACAGAAATGTGGTCACATACGTGCTAAGTATTGTCTTGATTGTCGCATTTGTGGTCAGGCGTGTCACAGAAAACATATTTTCAGATATATTTTGGTGAATGAGAGATACGCTACGGTCAGTTCGGGGTAGATTTGAGTGGGTTTCGGTCAGTGACAAAAGGGCTGGACAAAGCAATTGAGAGGCCATTTCGTTCAGTGTATAACTGGTTCATGAAGTGTTTTAAGTTAGATTATGATGAATGTCAATTGAGCATCTCAGCAATAATAACTAGGAATTCATCTCCTGTTTATTATGAATTAGTGCAAATAGAAAGCACTATCGTATGGAGGAGGTTTGTTGATGTTAGCTTGCGTCATGGGTTACCTCTGGTTCTTTTTGTGCAAACATACGAGAAGGTGAATGCTGAACCAGAAAGCTCATGGGGCTGTGATGAGGCCACAACAGTTGAACAAGTGGTGGAAAATAATGTGAATCAAGTTAACGATGTGGGCGTTGATATAGGTGAGCAAGGTGAAGCAAATGAAACAGTACGGGAACCAAGGGGTGAGGTAGATGAGGGTGAAAAAATTGTAGGTTTGGTTGAACAGATGCAGCGGGAGGATGCCGAAGCCAATGTCCCTGTTGATGAAGATTCAGATAATGAAGATGAAATATTGAACCAGGTTCAAGTCAATGGGCCAACTTTGATCACTCAGAACTACTAGTAAATGAAGGTGAAATGATTCCATGGGAATATAGTGAGAATGAAGTATCTGTGGGAGCTATTTACCATAGCAAGATAGAGCTGAAAGAGGCCGTGCAAAGATGGTCGGCTAAGTGCCTGAAGAAAGAGTTCAGAGTTCAAAAGAGCAGTCCACAAGTCTATGATGTGAAGTGCATATGAAATGATTGTCCTTTTAGGGTCCATGCTTTATTGGAAAAGTATGATATTTTCTGGACCGTTTCAAGAATTGAACATCATACATGCGTTCTTGAAGAGCTTGAAAGTCATCACCGTAACTTGACAGCTGATTTTGTGGCTCAACATATGTACTTGAAGATAGTAAATAATCTTGGATATGAGCCGAAGGCAATAATCAATAGCATAGAGGATGACTTTCAGTACAAAATAAGTTACAGCAAAGCTTATAGGGCAAAACAGAAGGCGTTGGAAATGAGATGGGGTATGTATGAAGCATCGTACCACAACCTGCCACGTGTGCTGAACACACCATGTGACCGGAATCCGGGTAGTTACTTTGAGATTAAGCACTATAATTTGCCTCAGGACCGGACAAAGCGTGTTCTTCAGCGTGTTTTCTTTGCTTTGGGGGCATGTATCAATGCATTCCAGTATTGTCGCCCAGTGATATGCATCGACGGGACCTTCCTAACAGGGAGGTACAAGGGCACAATTCTGACTGCAATTGCGGCAGATGGAAACAATCAGGTGCTCTCACTGGCTTTTGCGTTTGTTGAGAGTGAGAATGGGGACAGTTGGTACTGGTTTTTAGAGCGGATCAAGTCACGTATTGTTCAGGATCGGCGAGATGTGTGTGTAATTCATGATCGCCATGGAGGCATTATGCAAGCGGTGCAAGATTTATAGGAAGGATATGTACAATGTCAAAGAATAGCAAAGTGGATCGATCTGAAGAGTCGGTGGTGCATGAGACACATGGGAGCTAAATTTCAGAAGCAGTTCAAGAACAAGAAACTAACAAAACTTTTTAAGAGGTTGTGTAGTCAGAATCAAGAAAGGAAATTCAATGTTTTGTAGAAAAAGCTTGATGAAGTCACAAAGAAGAAGGCTACGAAAGTAAGTACTAGAGGTGCGAATTTAGAAGATGATGAGCCAATTGCAATGGAAAATATGGGCCTTGATGGTCCTAATGTGCGACGGAGGCCTGGTCGTTCGATTAAGTCATTTTCGGAGTGGATTGAGCATGAACCAAAGAAGAAGTGGTCTTTGTTGTATGATGAATGAGGTGCACGTTATGGTATTATGACTACAAACCTTGCCGATGTGTATAATTGGGTGTTACGTGGAAGCAGAAGCATGCTGCTTGTCGGAATTGTGGAATTTTAAATATACCGTACAACACAATACTTTCGGGAACGTCATCCTGCAGCAAAGAATGTGTTTCTAGACCACCGCCTCGTATATGGGCAGAAATTCTTTGAGTATATGGCCAAAGCAAACAAAAAAACCGCAGGACATCGTGTCAGGAACATGGGTGTCGCTGAGCATCGATTTGAGATCATTTGTCGGGACAAAGGCCGAAGAGGAGGCAATCATGAGAGGCACGTGCAAGAATGTGTCCAGTAAAATAAACATTGTATTTGTACCTGCCACAAGCCGAGGTTATACCACAGGCCGTGTACACATGTTATAGCTGCATGTCAGGAAGTTGGAGGTTTGAACGCTCATATGTTTGTGTCCCCCTATTACCTGAAGGATGCAATCTATCACACCTGGACTTCTGAGATATATGGTTTCGCCATTGCGGGGACTTTCACTAGTACTGCAGAGGGTGCTCCTGATTTCATACATAATCCTCACCCTAACATAGAACAACAGATAGGACGGCGCAAGACTCGTCGCATTCACAACAACATGGATGACGCCGAAGCTGGGCCAAGAATTGTCGTATGCTCGAAATGCAATGAGTTCGGGTACAGCTACAAAAAATGCACTAATACACCTCAAGGAACCGTGTCGAACATACCTGGGCCAGGATCATCGAGTCACGGTCGACGCGAACGTGGTGGAACAAATGAAGTCATTTAATGATTTTTAGTTACTGTCATGGATTGCAATAACATAATGTTTGGAACCTTTCTCTGCTACGTTACTCTTGTATTAGTTGTAATTCAGTGTATGTGGAATTGCTATCATGGATTGTAATAATATTATGTTACTATGGCATTTAATTTGTTATTATTTTGAATTCGATGCAACGGTATGCAATGTTATGTTACTGTTATGTGCTGTTATTTTGAATTCCATGCAATCTTATGTTAATGTATTAGTTAGTTTATACTTAGTTTATAATGTGGACTAACGATATCAATCTTTTTTTAGGGATAGATGCCCCATAGGGTTACGTGACCCCCGATCTTCTCGATGCAGCGACGGACAAGAAGCACCGGTCGTACTTCAGTGCGGTATTGGGGAGCTCCCTTGGACAGTTTCACGCACGTGTTCCGATAAAGACGATGGCGTTGGACCCTCATTGGCTACCGAGGTTCGCTTTACGTGCTTCATTCTCTTGTTCAGATATATTCAATCTCATTGAAATTTATACAATGCTATACTCATCGCTTTTTTTAGGCTGCGCGCTTCTGGTCTGCTCCCACTTGCTCTCATGGTCGAGGGAGACGGACCGCGTTTCAGCTACGACTTCTCTCTCCTTGCTTCAATGGTGGATAGGTGGAGACCGGAGACACACACTTTGCACCTCACCGTGGGCGAGATGGCGCCTACGTTGCAAGACGTGTCGTACCTGCTTGGGTTGCTGTTGAGGGACGATGCCATGGGCCCCACGGACGTCGGCCCCGGGTGGCGTGAGGACTTGGTCGCTCGGTTCGGTGCCGTCGAGCGTATCGGCAACGCACAGCCCTATAGGGAGTTTCCACCGACGTACACGGGCGGACCGCCCAAGTGGTGGATTCTTCAGTTCAAGGTGAGTTATGGGCCGGATTGTTATTTATTTAAAAATCGCCGGATGGGCCGGCATTATTTAAAAAACGCCCAAAGTATTAAATACCGCCGGGCATTATTAAAAAACGCCAACAGGACCTAAATACTGCCATGGGAAATTAAAAAACGCCGGCCCATTCGGCGTTTTTTAAATATCGCCGGGTGGCCTGGCGATTTTTATTTTTCGCCGCTCCAGCCGGCGGTTTGATGACAGGGGTTCAAATCCGGTGGCAGACAGGATGCCACGTCATTAAACCGCCGGATAGGGCGGCGTTTTTTAAATACCGCCGGATGGTCCGGCGGTATTGGTATATAGTTGCAATTTTTTGAATCCTCTATTTATTTCTGCAAAAAATAAATTAAATAAATAAAAAAATAAAAAAATTCGCTTTACACCCAGTGTGCGCTTCTTGTTCACCGCTGAACTAAGATAATTGATCAGCTAACAAAACAAATCCCCAAAGAATAAACAAAGCTAACTTGTGTGATGTAGTTTATTGAGCCATGCATGGGTGTAAATGGATATCCAAATTGTCCGAATCGTCTGAACAAATTTGATTTTTTAAAAATAGATATAGAATGAATTTTGTGCTCATTTTTTATGCATTTTAACAATTTCATTATAAAAAATAAGAATATAAAATTGGATGGAAAAATTTATGCCTTATTTTCTTCCAATATAGGAAAAGGTAAAAAAGTATCCGTATCCGATCATATCCTAATATGATTATGTCCAAACTCATTTTAGCAAATATATAATAGATTTTGGATCCATTTTTTTATGGACATTAACAATCTTAACACCAAATACAATAATATAAATTTGGATTGAAAATTATATGTTCTATTTGCACACCATGAATGAGAAAAGACTATCCAGATAATTATCCGATTACACCCCTTAGACATGATAGCGGTTATCATGTCTTTTCTTTTATTTTCTTTGTCCCCATTTTGACTGTGTATGCCTTAGTTGTATAGAGACCGGAAGTCATCTTAGTATTTTTTTATCTTCTTGATGTAATACGTTAAGATCAATAAAAGCTTCCTTTAAAAAACCCTGCAAATTTGGGTACTACAAGCTCTCGTAAAGCCTAGGCCACGCACACATTTCCCTTGGAAAATCTTAGAAACGAGTGGTTGAGCTGCTCGGTGAAGCAGTTAGAAGTCCGCTTTACGAGTGCGTGTTGTCTAACCTTGTAGGAGCTACCTAGGACGCCTGGATCGATGTCATTTTCATCAAGGTACTCCCGCTTCAAGCTTCTTCAAGATTTGAAATCCCCTAATCAGAGAATGCAGAAGCATTTTTTGCAAGGTTTCAAACATTTCTGCGGTTTATCAAAAAAAAAAAAAAAAAAAACTCTGCGCTGCGCTGAAAACCATATCTACGCGCATTATACGATGATGTCCTCGACGGCCTCATAGGAGTATGAGTATCCGTGAACGTGATACGTATCGCGGTGGTGCCGGCCAGGGCCTCTGTGAATCACGACGAGTGCTGTCTCTTCGTAGTTGTAATATTTTTTGATGAATTTTCAAGCATGGGCCGCTCCTTCTGGAGTCATCTCGTGGAACTCTCGGCTACGACCGCTGTCTGCTACCACAACTTTGTATAGACTCCTAGAGCATATAGTACCATTGATAAGTATACAGTCTGTCTTCCGTGGCCAGGGTTCAATCAAAGGGGATCCGTCCGTCAACCGCGTACCCACCATGAGGGCACCCGCATGGTAGACAATTTTGCTCTCTTTTAAGTCTTATTACATGGCACCTCCACCTCAAGTCCTCGACTATAGACAGGGAGCGTGTAAAGTAAACGTATAGTTGAACTCTTTTATCAGTCCGCTGGATGCTCTCGTGTCTATCTTTTGGCACTTATTTTCATACAGTTGTGGGTCCCACCGGCAATCTCATCCCCTTCCTCCTCCCACGATCCACCTCGCACTCCACCGCGTGCTGCCCCTCCGCCTCCCTCGTCGCATTTGCCGGCGGCCACACGCGTCCGCCGCATACCGCTCCCTCCACCTCCCTCGTCGCATGCGCCGGCGGCCACCCGGCTCCGCCACGAGCCGCAGCTCCGCGTCCCTCGTCAAGAGCGCCAGTTGCCCGCGCGCTCTGTTCGCCGCCTCGCACCTCTTCGCTGCGGGATGACCGGATGAGCCAACGCTACGGTCGCCATCCTCCGGCAATGGCGGCTGCCCTTCCTATTCGCCCGACGCGCATCAGCCACGGTCCTTCCCCTCTTCGCAAGCATGACCACCTGCGTCCTCCTCCTTCCTCCACGGGGCCAGCGGCCACACGAGCGCTGGCGGCTAGGAGCCGCATGGCTCCTCTGCAGGCGGCGGCGGCCCCGCGACGCGCTGCTCCTCCCCGGTCGCCGCGGCCGAGCCCTGCTCCCCCGCGGGCGCCGGCGGCCTTGTGACCGCGCCGCGGCCATGCGAGCGCTGGTGGCTGGGTGTCGCGCGCCACATCCGCGGTCACCGCGGCCGGGCCTCCACGGTCGCCGGCGGCCTCGTGCGCGCGCCTCCGCCATGGTCGGCTCCCGGCAGCCTTGCCACCGTCCTCCCTCCTCCGCGGTGGTCATCCTTGAGCTAGCAAGAGAGAGCGCGCGAGGGGGACGCCGTGGGACCCATTGGGCGTGGAAAGATGTGCTATCGGCTCTCGGCATGCCTGGCGAGACCGCGAGAGTCGCTTCCTTCCCATATTTCTCTTTCCTAGGTGGATCCTATGTGGAAGGCTTGTAGAGAGCATTATAGACCCATTGCGGGTGACCTGAGCGTTACACGGCGAACCTACTGCGTGCATGCTACCAACTATCGTCCTCAGTTATCAGGACCGAACCAGAATCCTACATCCGACTAGACAAAACTTGAACTGAGCCTGGTCCGGTCTAGCTAAAATATTAGGCATGTATTTCGACGAACCATGGGCTTTCTATGATAAGCGAGTATAAAAATTGGACATCAAACCGCTATGTATCTGTGCAAATAAACCAAGAGGTTTGGGGCTAACTTGGACATGTGAGCTCAAGGTGATCAAGTTGATTTCCCACCAATAGGATATGCAACTTTTTTTGTTTTAAACGTGAAAGCTAAATCTACTTAAACTTATTTAATTAAGATCGATAGTCGTACCGGTTATACCAATCGACTTGTAAAATGAGAGCTTTGCTGGTTCAATAGTGGTTCATCCAGCTGAACATCTATGCTTATGAACCATCACGTGGTTTACATAGTGGTTTTAGCATATATGATGACACTTGAGCAACAAGCGTATAAATTCAAATGCATTGGCAATTTGGGGTGTCAAATGGTTTTGTTATCCACATTTTTCCTAATATAAAAAACTTTGGTTTAATCTTAGATATTAATAAATTCATTTTAGTGTGGAGAGATACGAAACTAGTTTTTTTAATAAAACCATGCTTTGTGTTTTGATGCATAATTTATTTGGATCTATTTGTATCTTCAACGGTCCATTTTTTCATGTTTATTTGCTATTAGCAATTCCCGCTATCTGTTATAATTAGTCAACATTCGACCTAGATTACGTAGAAAGTCAAGTGAATTTATTGACACAACAAGTATTATCACCACCTCATACTTGATCCTATATAGACATGTGCACCTAATATGGTTTTTCATTTAACTGGATGAGCCTTTTCGCTGTATGGATGTTGAAAAATCGCTAGCCATATGAGTTTCATATATCTAAATAGGATCATTTATGATCTAAATAATTTAAAACTAAGCTCCAGAAGACATAGCATGATTTTAGGAAAATAATATACATATTGTTTCATATTTTTCTCATTTTCTACATGATTTGTCTAAAATCAAACCGAACATTAGAACTTTTAATTGTAGAATTTCCGAAGGGAAAAGTATTAGGATAACTTCTTTTTATAAGGTTCATTTGGACCCCCTATAACATCAAGTGCATTCCAATTTGCCCCCTCATGGCCAACATGGCGCCACATAGGCTAAAACCATTGGCTAACTATTTTCAGTGTAATTTCCTATGAAATTCATGTGTTCCAAATGGACATATAGTCTGTGAAACAAGGAAAGCCTTGGGAGTGCAATCAGGATTTTTTGTGCAATCGTGAGATTAGATGATCTCATTCTCTTTTCTTATTCAAGGTGAGAGAATGATGCGAGATGGAAAAGTGGAAGATGAAGGGTTTAAAAATCTGCCGGGAGATATTTAGAAATTCTGTAGTTAACGGGGCTAGAAAGGGACATTTTCCTCAACCATTCAAACTCCCAATCCACTGGCAAAAGCCCACTAAAACAGCTAGGAAAGAGTTCTCCGCTTAGGCCCATAGAAAGCAAAACGAGTTATGGGTGCAGCTAGCTTTCATGCACAACCGGTGTCAGGAAAGACGCGGCCCATCAAGCGAAGCCGACAAGGAGTTTAGCTTACATGCAGTGTGTGCAGAGCAGAGCTGATCCCAACCGCGCTTCTTGTTCACTGGTTTTTTTCCCCCAAAAAAATTCACAGTAACTCTAGACTAAGGTAACTATAAATTCAGTGTAAAATTGATTGTAACTAGGAAATTAGGAGGCAAAGAAGCCGTAGGCCGTAGCTAAACTCGAAGTTCAGTTTCTAAAAACAACTGATCAGCTAACAAAACAAATCCCCAGAGCAAGATCTAATAAAGCCCGAGAATTTGGGTGCCAGCAGCTCTTGTAATAATGCCTACTAGTCCCATGCACTGTTCAAACGAGTGGTTGAGCTGCTCGGTGAAGCCGTTAGAAGTCCGCGTAACGGGTGCGTGTTGTCTAACTGTGTAGAAGCTAGCTAGGACGCCTGGATGGATCGATGTCCTTTTTCTTCAAGGTGCTCCTGCTCCAAGCTTCTTCAAGATTTGAAATCCCCTATCAGAATTCAGAAGCATCGTTTGCAAGCTTCCAAACATTTCCACTCTTGTAATAACTTTTTTTTGATGAATTTTCAAGCATGGGCCGCTAGCTCCTGCTGGAGTCATCTCGTGGAACTTTCGGTTACGACCGTTGTCTGCTACCACAACTTTGCATAGAGCATAGTACCATTGACGACGATCTTCCTCTTGTTACGCTCTGAGCTCTGTCTTCCGTGGCCAGGGTTCCAGCAGAGGAGGGAGGAGGGTCCGTCCGTCAACCGCGTACCTACCATGAGCGTTACGCGGCGGACCTCGCCGCACTGGACCAGCGACCAGCGGCCGCGCGCGAGCACCGCCGAGGCGTTTCACACGGTGCGGGCATTAGTTCTGCCGTTCCACACGTCGTGCCGTGGAGAGAGACGTACCGGTGCGTTTCCAGCGACCCCTGATATGATGTCGGTCTCTCGCGCGTCGTCTTCGATCGGATCCTCTCCACCAGTCTCCCCCGGCATCCCTATCAGCAGTCACCACCAGAGTCCAGAGGCGGCCAGCTGCAGCGCTACACAAGTTCACCGCCCTGTGACCCCTCGACAGCTGGTCGGTCGTCACGATGTCGCCGCCGATGGATACGATACGACCCAAGGGGAACGGTCTTAGGTGGTGGTGGTGGCTTCCCCTACGCTCCACTTTTGTTACCAGCTCGATCACGCGGCGTAATAACAAGGCCGCGTTCCGGCCATCCACACTAGCTTGGACGTCGCTAGTTAACTACCACCCCGCTGCTATTCCAAGCTAGGGAGCCGCAGCCGCTGTTGAGTGTTGACACGATGCGATCGAAGACCAATGGCGATACCGTGCGTGCGCTCTCACTCTCGATCGAGATGGTCTCGTGTATTGTTTCCGAGAAGTGGACCTGTTTTTTTTTTCCATACTGATACAGTGGTCGTGGTGGTCCATCATCCATGGTATATGGAGTGGGGGTCCGCGTGGTGGATCTTTTGGTTTAGTTGTAGGTACTGTTTGGCAGAGTTTTTCTCTTAAATTTTACGGGGCGAATCTGCAGCGCTTTAGCTCCGAGTGAATTTTGGAGGCTAAAAGCTAAAAAAATGTTTTTTTTCTAATTCACTCCCAACACATAGTCGGGTTTTTTTTATAGAGTATATACTACGGTTTTATTACAGAATCACTTGTAACAACGATACAGAGACAATCAATGAAAGCTCTACCCAACGAGCCCTTAAACCAAGCCATGTTTGAGGTACTGACTACTACTCAAAATAATCAGGGCAACAATTGCTTTTTCCCCTTTCATACTGTGGTATGAATACCAAGCGATTCTTAATTTATTCAGCCTTCACCAAACGTAGAAAGAGTTGCAAAAAGAAAAAAAATCACCATGAAGTCCTGTCTCCCCAGCTTCTAATCGTCGCCCGTACGTTTGCTCCTACTACCATTCATCAGGAGCTCTGAACAACCGGTATCCCCACGTCACCTCCACGCATCACTGCTCGTAATAAACCGCCGGTGCCATCCAACAGCCTTTTTACGTTTCCGGTCTGAAGAAGCGTAAAAGCTTGGTCACCAACTGTAATTAAGTTTTGAACCAGGGAGCCACAGCCACCCCACGTCACCACCAACCGAGAAGGAACTGCAGAAGCAAAGCAACATGCACGTTTTCTTTCACCTCTCACCAACGGAAACTTAACACTCACCTAGCTCCGGCTCTAGCTAGTGCTACTATACATGTATGATAACATTGACTTTTTTTTCCTAAAATTTTGATCCTTCGTCTTCTTTAACAGAAACTAACACTCACCTAGACATTGCTACACTGCTACTGTACATGCTTAGCCGCGGTCCTTGGATTGTTTCTTTTTAAATAATCGGAGCTATGTGCGCCTATGCAGTATACTGTATGCTGTTCATCCAAAGGTGGTCTTCTATATTGTTCTTTCCGGAAACAGGAGTTGCGCAGCACATGTCGCCATGATCCTTATCATTTAGCAGGGCAGTATCTGTTAGGGGTATAATTGGATTGGATACGGACGGATATTACTGATTCTATATTTGTTTTCATATTTTTCTTCGGATTCGGATTCGAATACGGATAGCTTTGATACAAATGTGGAATGTCTCGGTTAGGGATGGGGATAGTCACATGTCGAATACGGAGCTAGCTGGATGCGGGTAATACCCGTTACGAATATTTTGTTCGGATACTGAGTAAACAAATTATTTATATATATCATACTTGTTGTAATCATTCGGACACTCTACAAGCTCAATTTCTAAATATATTGTGTTTAATGAAGTAATATTGAAAATAAATGATAGCTTGATAGCATGTTAGGATGATTTAGTTCGTTGTCACGAGCTCAGTAGCCATCTTGGACACCTTCACCCAATTCTATTTCCGTATTATAAAAAAGTCAGTATTTTCATTTCCACCATTTGTAGTGTATAGTATATTTTTTGAGCGGTTGGCAATATTTTGTAGTCACTAGCAAAAAGGAGGAATAATAAAAAAAATGTGTCATGTTATATGGGTTCGTTTAAGCCACACATGCACGCAGCCCAACTGCCTCGGTCAGCTGGCCCATGCGTCGGTGGCCGGCCTTGTCAAAGTGCTAGCATGAGGCTTGCGCGTCCGATGCTTGCAGGTTGCATCTCTTGACTTCAGTACCAACTTGGCTAGCTAAAGCGAGGTGGAGCACCTTGGCTCTATAAAAGAACAAGAGGGTGAGGCTAGTGGCGGAGTCAAGATTTGTACAGAGGGTATGCCAAGCATGTAAAAAAAAAGAGAAAACGGTCATTAGAAAAAAAAATCGAGGAGAAAAGGAGGGGAAAATGGTCTTGAGAACAAATTTTGAGGAGAAAATCAGCGGCTTGGATATCCTAAAGTAAATAAAATAATATGACGGATACTATATTGGATATAATATGACGGATGCTATGTTGGATATGCACAATGCAGTGACTAAAGATTACCGGATATTAATTTGGATAACAGTTGGGACGAACATCTTGATATTCAGTATCCGATGGATACTAGTGTTCTTATATTTGTATCTGAATCTGTATCCGATATTTGAAAATTCAGTGGATATCAAAAAATTGTTCAGTTGGATAATTGATCTTGGATGTTCGGATAATATTCATACCCATTTACACCTCTAGTCACTATCCTTGATTCCTCTTCCATCTCGTGTCTCATGCCTCTCCTTTTTACACTATCCTTGATTCCTCGTCCATCTCCTGTCTCATGTCTCTCCTTTTTTTCCCGTTCTGAATCATTGTCACCTTGCTGCCATAATTGGGTTGGTGGTGCCTGGAGGGAAATCAGGCGCTAGCAGTGCTCCTGGATGTAATTAATTAATTAATTAATCAGTGCTCTTGGATTGAATTAATGGGCACCCAGCCAGCCAGCAGGCCCTGAATGAATGATCCATTAAAAATAAAAATCAAAGGACAGTGGGACCCGTACGTTCCTCCTCCTACCCCTCCTGAACGCACTGACTGATTCCTGAGCGGTTGGTAGTAGGACTGCTATAAACAAGCCTCTTGGCGTTTCCAGGAAGAAGAAAGAGCCCAGCCATCTAGATGACGATCTCATCGGTTCTCACTGTTCAACGGCAGCTAGTGTTTCCTTTTTTTTGTTTTAATTAACGATGTCAGCGCCCGCTTGGATCGATGGGCACCTTTGAGCTGCGCCGGTGCGAGTGATGCTTTGCTAGCTCCACAACACAACAATGAAATCGGCCGCACCATACCACACATGATTACATGAACAGAACAGGCTCATCGAACGTACGTGGACCCTGAACCTGAATGAACTAATAATGCTTTTTATTTACTCGTGTCGTGTAACAAAAAGGCGTAGACAAATAGGGGGGAAAACTACACAAATATCTCTCATCTACCCGGGCAGGCTGAACCATACGCGCCTGCCCCACTCACTGTATGCTCCCTGGACCCCTAGTAGTGTTTGGCCTGGGGCTTAGGCCGGAACATGCTGATGTCTCTGCCGTTCACCTCCTGCAGCGGCCTCGCGTTGTTCTCCATGTCCTGATGCAGCAGCAGCAGCAGCAGGTGAATTAACACACACACGTGCTGGTAACGACTAAGGCTAATTGGTTAATTATTAATCGTTAAAGATGCAAAGAAAAACAAGCCATGTGGAACTCACGTCGTGCACGGCCTCCCTCAGGAGCTCCAGCTGGCGCTTGGACACGCTGCGAACCTGCATGGAAAACCCCCGGGGCATTCAGGGACAAAAAAGGAAAAAAACGCAATCCGCAGTGGAATGGATCATGCAACGCCGAAGCAAGCAAACACCAACCGCAAGATCATACACGTACCCTCTTGACGATGGTCCAGATGACCCCCTCGGTGCAGGGCGGCGTGGTGAGGGAGCCCATGTAGCGGTAGTAGACGCTGGCCCTGCCGCGCGCGGCGCGCGGGTCGACGGCGCCGACGCCCTCCTCGCTGTCGTGGCGGTCGGCGATGCGGCGGACGGCGGGCTCGAGCTGCCGCAGGAGCGCGTCGTCGCCTCCCTCGTCGTACAGCACGCCCACCACGGCCGCCTTCCCCGCCGCGTTCTCGTGCACCAGGTGCAGCTCCATGGCGCGCCGCCGCCCGCCCACCGTGTGCTCCGACGGCGAGTGCCAGTGCAGCTGCCGCAGCGCGTACCACGTGCCGTTGATCCACACGCCCCCGGCGTCGCCCGAGAACCGCACCTGCCGATCGATCGGTTGGTTGGTCATTCTTTCATCGGCGTATTAATGTAACGCTTCGCTCGCTCGCTCGCTCGCTGGCTGTACTTATACGATTTATTCCTACCAATTAATGGATTCAATGGATGGGTCGACATGGAATGGAAGGCGACGAATGAATGAAGACGTACCATGATGTCGTGGCCGCGGTTGACGATGGACGCCTGGGCGGGGCGGTACGAGTGGCGGAGGTAGCCGAGGGAGCGAACCAGCGAGACGCGCTCGTGGGAGAGGTCGATGGGCGACTGCATCCGCCCCGCGCTGCAGTTGGCCCACTCCGCCTTGATCTCGCCCCAGTGCTCCGGCCCGTGCTCGTCGCCGGCCACGTAGCTGAACTCCTCCTCGTGCTCCGTCTCCTGCTGGGCCATGGCGCCCGGGGCGACGGCGGCCGCGGAGAGCAGTGCCACAACCGCCGCCGCGACGAGCGCGACGCCGCGGAGGCGGTGGCGACCTGGACCCATGCTGTATTGCTGTGTGCTTGGACGACGAGCGCGCACTGGCTGGCTTGTTTGGTCCTTTGTCTTGGTGAGCTGACTTGGGAATCGGGAGGGCGGAGGACTGAAGATTGCATGGTGGGGGCCTTTATACAGGTTGGAACTTGGAAATGGAAGGAACGCGTCAAAAGAACCAGCTGCTGACTGACTAACTGCCACGGCCGGGGACGAGCGCCGCCGACGCCGCGCCGAAGTAAACGCTCGTGGCCGGCATGCCGCCGCCTACGTCCTCCATTTCTATCGTGCGGTGTCCACGGTCACCGAGTACGGAGATGGAGGGCGGGCGTACGGCCCCACGTTACATAGCCTCGATCGATCAGTGGCACAGATGAGTCGGCGAGACACGACACGACACGACACGACACGAGATGCATATATAGCATGCACGCGCTTGCTTGTTGCATCCACCCATGGCGTGCCATGGCCGGCAGAACTCTGCCCGTGCTCGATCCATCCACCATCCGCGGCTAGCTGGTGGCGCCGCCGATCGATGGCGGGAGTGCGGCCGGGACGGAGGAAGAAGCACGCCGAGTCACCCCGGCCGCCCGGAAACGTGCAAATACAGAAACGGGCAGTGCAGACTGCAGAGTTTAGCTGCAGTGGGTTGGATCTCAGAGGAACACGTCGTACCGACAGAAAAAAGTAGCGTGTGCAAATACGATGGCTGACGCTGCAAAACTCGAAGAAATCTGCTAGTACAGTACCAGTACGTGATAACGAGCGGTACGCCGCCGCGCAAGTAAACGCTGCGCGGTGGCGTCTGAACATTTTCTTAATTAATCTATGTGGATTCTGTATTCTCAGGTCAAGGGCGTCACCTCGTACGGGTTTTGTCCGGAAGCAGACCATTTCCGATTTTCGTATCGATGCAGTGCACGGCATGCCGGCATGGCGCTCTCTCCCGAGTCAGAGAGAGCCGCGTGCTTTTTCTTTGCGTCCCGATCCTACTTACGATCTGATATGACGATCGAGGATGACAAATTGGTGGGTACGTACTGACCCGGCCGTGCTCCTTCAACTGGTACCTGCTATGCTATTAGATCCCTGTTCTTCAGCTGGCAGTGCTTATCTGATACTTACTGTATATCGTTTGCTTGACCACGTCCAGCTACCTTCTGAGAGCTAACACCGCATCAAATTGCTCTAGGAAAGAGGAACGATCGCTGGGGAGCGGAGGAGATGGGCCGGGGCGAGATATAGCCGGCGTCTGTTACCGGTCAGCACCGTAATGGCTGGGTTTAATTTATGAATTCATTCCATTCAACAGCACAATTTTTGTAGGTATTCCCGTTGAGCTAATTTGATCCCTTTTGGGTGTGCACCAGTTCAGTTTCATCTCGCACATGCTCGCTGTCTCCGCTCGGCCTCTCGCTCTCTATGCTTCATGGAGTTCATGCCCTCCTCGTCAGGCCATTTCCCGCTGCCTGACTCATTTCTGTGAAAATTGTACAGTTACGGTCGTACAGGCTGGATGTGCCAAACGCATCGACCCATCTTCAGATCGTACGTCGTCTTTATAAAGCGACAGAAATTGCAGTATGGATTGGTATGGGGACGAGAAATACATGTAGCCGGCATAGCAACAGCTGGCAGAAAGTATTTTTTTTATGATGTTTAGTGCTGGACTTCATCTTCATGCTGCGAAACTACTGTCTTGTCTGATGATTGAGAACACACGGCTAACAAAGTGGCATCTTTGCTGTACTTGGTCTTTTCAAATGTTTCCTTATTGCCACCAAAGCATACATGCGGGTTCAGCTTGTCAGCAAGTATGTTCATATATTCGGTGACGACGTGCTGTGATGCTGGTCTTGAATCAGCGAAGTTCACACACTTTTTGAAAACCCAGGATGCGAGCACCGATCGTGTTCACACGCAAGTTCTCTGCAAATTAAATAGTAATATACACTGGCCCAAGTTTGTTTCAGCTGTACGTCTAGATCCGGAGTTGTTCGTTGTCTTTATATATAAAACTGCAAAATTATATCTTTATTCTGTATTAGATATTTCCTTTTATGCATACATACAAGGTAGATCTTTATATTTGAACTAGCAAAAATGTCAGTACTTTACTGCAGGTATAATCTAACCATAAGTGGTACATATGCCTTGCGTTGAGTGATCTATCGACATATTTTCTCAATACACGGGTTTAATGTGTTTTTACTATTTTAATGTATAGTAACAAAAATTCGACCTAGGGGGTAAGACAACCCCGGGCATTTTTAAGGAAGACCTTCTCACGCGGGTCGAAAAAACCCCCGAACTCCTGCCCCACCCTTACATAGCGGCACCGTAGCCCATGTGAGACGACCAACGATCTGGGGCGGTCCTTAGACCTATGCTTTGGCGTAGGATAGACAAGAGGATTTTTTTAACCCCAGCATGAAATTCCCTCCCTCGAGGAGTCAAACCCAGGACTTGATAGCAACTATGTTTTCGATCATGTCATAACAAATAATGATAGGGACATGACATAAATGGTATAGAGTGACACACCAAACCTTTGCCAAAAGAAAAGCATTCCTCTCTTTGTGACGTCGTATTGTTTCGACGATTCCCATCGACTTTGAGCAAATTTTGTAGTAATGTTAGTTGGGTGGGAAGTCCATCTCCTTAGCTACCTGTCTACGTAGAATGCCTAAAACAAGGTAGTATGCCACTGGGGCGCTTATTTTCATGTTGCCTCTATTGTAGCATAATGACATATTATTCAAGTTATTTTGTTTCAAGTCGATTTTGATCAAATTTTGGGATGATGTCAGTTGGGTTAAAAAGCATCTCTCGTTAGCTTTCCATCAATACATAGAACGTCGAGTACAGAGTCCGTATGCATTTGGATGTTGTCTCCTGTTGTCTGAACCAGCTCGCGAGTAAACTTGAATTCAATCGAGGTTCAGATTAGACTTGTAATATTAATTATCGGTATCGTGTAAGGCCAGTCCCACCTGCTATGTTTGTGAATAGACGTATAAAAAAAATTTTATTCTCTTTAACGTTAGGTAGAGATTTGGCTCACTAGTATCAACTCCTCTGCTCTCACACGGGTTAGAGTTGTTAGAGATATAGATTTAATCTTTAATAATATTAGATGTGATTATTTTAATTTATCTTCCATAATGGCTTGAAAGTAATTTATATGCAAATTCAACTGCATCACTCTTGCATATTCTCTGGTACAAAGATGAAAATGAAAAATAAATATTGTTGCAGTCCCATGTGACTAGATGCTTGATAAATGTGCGCTCTCACTCGAGATGGGTGTCGTCATACTGACACTGGTCGTCCGGTCGATGGTCGTGGTCCGTGGCACATGGCGCGAGGTCCGCGTGGTGTGGCGGTGGTTCTGCTCGTCTCGATCGTCTGCAGGTTCGTGGCCGCCCTTTGATCCGTCCAGGTCCAGCAGCATCTCGTCGCCATGGCTCGCGTGGGGCTGCTAACGGAGAAATGGAAACTTGTAAGACGTTAATTATGGGTAACCGTTCCTAATCTGATCGATTCATCGCCAAGACAGACAGACAGACAGACGGCGTGGCAGCTGTTTAATTTGGAGATCCTGGTTCTGATTAACATGACATATTAGTGCTCAGCAGACCTCTTAAATTTCGGACCGGATCCACTCTACCTCTGCACTTCCGCTTTGTTACTATAACCCTGCAGTGCTGTAGATGTCGTTTCCTTTCATTATGGTCTTTGATTTCCATGGAGAAGACTAAGCCATGTTTGAGCTCGACTCATTTTTTCCCCTTTCATATTATGAACCTGAACACGAAACGATTCCCAATTTATTCAGCCTCCACCGAACGTAGAAACAGTTGCAAAAAAGAAATTGCCTGAACGTCGCCTGTAGGTTTGCTCCTACTGTTCAGAAGCTCTGAACGGCCGGTGTCTCCACGTCACCTCACAACGCCTCACTGCCCGTAAACGGCCGGCGCCGTCCAATAACCTTGGATAAATTTTATGTCATAAAAATTATAGCGATTTTTTACATGTCATCGGAAATTATGCAGTCCTTAAATGTTTGCTTATTGCCACCAAAAGCATCTTTGCTGTACTTGGTCTTTTCAAATGTTTCCTTATTGCCACCAAAAGCATGCATGCACGTTCAGCTTGTCAGCAAGTATGTTCATATATTCAGTGACGCGCTGTGACGCTGTTCTTCAATCAGCGAAATTCACACACTATTTGAAAAACGTGCACCGATCGTGTGCACACGGGAGTTCTGCAAATCAAATAACGCCAAGTTTGTTTCAGCTGTACGTCTAGACCGAGTCGTTCCATCGGTTGTTCTTTTTTTTTTCAGAAAATGGAAAATTCGCCTCTGCCCCCGTAAAATTATATTTTCCGAAAGATGTTTCTTTTTATTCATACATAGAAGATAAGTTTTTAATACTTTTATATTTGAATTTTGCCCATAGAAATTATCTTAATTCAATCAATAGTCTAGTTTTTATATATTTTATTAAAGCGCACTAACCAATTTTGTTTGTCTTAAAAATTGTAAGCGATATTTTATAAACTTTATTAGTAATTTCTAACTCACTACTCACAAAAAATTTAGTTTTTTTGGTTTTTTATTAAGAAGATAGCAAATTATAGCTACAAGAGTACGAACCAAGATAAAAAAATACAAAGGGAGAAGCCACCCAACACACTAGCGCCAAACAACACAAAACTCACTTTAATTTTGTATACGAATTTAACTATACAACATGCATACATTGAAAACATATAGACGGTTTGACTCAATTTTAGTCATAGATTTAAAAGTTTGGCTTTTAAAAAAATTGTATGCTTTATTTTTTATGGAGGGAATATTACATTTCAACAAAATTACACTAAGCTAATAGATGTATGTACTAGACACACATCGCTGGTCATGGACTCATAGGCATCATATGGAATTATAGCTAAAAGAGTTTTAACTCGTGATGGCAGGCTGGTAGTTGGCTCAAACAAGGGCGTGGCCTTAGCCTTAGGTGTTTCGAGTAATCAAACTGATTCACACATCGATCAGCGTGGAAATAACAAAAAATTATAAACATGCATGCGCGCATCAACATGAACATGAATTATTAGGGCTTTTATTTATTTATATGACAAGGAAACAGAAATAGATAATGAAACAAATTTATAAGAAATTGAAAAAATTACAAAGAATACAAGACATGATCGTTGAGCTTTGGAAATGCGTAATCACCCATGTAATAAAATCCCATCCCCGGACTGAATCATATAACAAATGTAATGTCCCATGCATGTACATACTATGTACCACTGGTGTGTCTCCGCGTCTGCAGCTCTAATAATGTTTATCATGTGGGCTCGGCCGGAAGACACTGACGTCTCTGTTGTTCAGCTTCTGAAGCGGCCTCGCGTTCATCTCATTGCCCTGCAGGAGGTAAAAAGAACACGCAAGAAATTAAACGGACTTATTCTATACAGGCCTGTCTGATGTCTACGACTATGAGAGACACTCAGAGAGGCTTTAGGTGTGTGTGTGTCGTCGTTCACGCATGTCTCTGAACAACAAAACGTAGGAAGTTTGGCTCCACTTACGTCGTGGACAGCGTCCCTGAGAAGCTCCAGCTGGTACCTGGACACGGTGCGAACCTGCACAAAAGAATGCTTGGAATCAAAACCCCAGGACTTAATTACGCTACTTAAAGTTTGCTCATCGCCAACCCAAATGTGACGGCGACGACACAGGGATATGAACACCACAGAATCGATGACGCAAAAGAAAGACGAATATGTATGTTGTCCAAATGACCACTTGCTTATTAACACACACTTGCCTACTGGTCGCGTGTCACGATCGGATGATCAATGACGATGATCCATATTGTGAAGTACTACGTCCGTTTACGAATGTAGGACGCGGTTGATTTTTTCCACAATTTTAATCATTTGTTTTATCAAAATATTGTTGAAATATGTGGAAATATGAATCATACTCAAAGTGTACATTTAGCGACATATTAAATGATAACAAAATAAATGATAACTTATGGGTTTTTTTGAATAAGATAAACGATCGAAGTTTTTGAAAAAAATCAACCACATCTTACATTTATATACCGATGAAGTAATAATTAGGCGAACAATAAAGGCCATATGTGGCGTGCTATACCCTCTTGATGATTGTCCAGATGACCCCCTCGGTGCAGGGCGGCGCGGTGAGTGAGCCCACGTAGCGGTAGTAGACGCTGGCCCTGCCGCGCGCCGTCATCGGGTTCACCAACCCGACGCGCTCCTCCCGGTCACGCTGGTTGGCAAGACGCCTGATGAAGGGCTCCAGCTGCAGGAGGACATGGTTGGGATCATGCATGAGATGGTGAAGCTCCAGCAGCCCATGCATGTCGGCTAGGCGGCTAGCATGATTAAATAAGCAGGCAGATCAAGGCAAGCAAGCGGATATCTCGGACGGACCTGGTGCAGGAGCGCGTCGTGGCCGTCGCCGATCTCGTAGAGGATGGCGATCACCGCGATCTTCTTATCGGCGCTCTCGTGCACCAAGTGCAGCTCCAGGTCGTACCTGCGATCGATCGATCCAACAAAGCGCATTTAATTGATAGCCAGGGCAGGGCATCTTGCTCATGCATGCATGTCGACGTCGAGGCGAGTAACAGTTTATATATAAAACGTCTCGTCACCTGCGGCCGTCGATGGTGTGCTCGGTAGGCGAGTGCCAGTGCAGCTGCGTCAGGCGGTACGCCGTGCAGTTGATCACAAGGCTGCCGGCGTCGCCGTCGAACCTGACCTGCAATAATCCATCGATCAACCGGCCGCCGGTCAGAACTGATCAGAGACAACATGTAAACCTAGCTGGCTACCTCTGCGAACTGCATTTCGTACCATGATGTCGTGGCCGCGGTTGATGATGGAGGCCTCGGCGGGGCGGTAGGAGTGGTCGAGGTAGCCGAGGGAGCGCGACAGCGAGACGCGGTCGTGGGAGAGATCGACGGGCGACTGCATCCGTCCCGCGCCGCACGCCGCCCACTCCTTGATCTCGCCCCAGTGCTCCGGCCCGTGCTCGTCGCCGGCCACGTAGCTGAACTCCTCCTCGTGCTCCGTTTCTCCCTGTGCTCTGGCGGCCGGCACGGCGGCGCACAGGAGGAGGGCGGCGGCGAGGAGCGCGGCGACCGCCAGGCGGAGGTGGTGGCGAGCTGGTTGCATGGTGTCTGGCTAGATGTCTGCTGCGCTAACGTGCTGTCCTTAGCTTTGTGGGGCGCTTAGCTTAGGTTGCTAGCAGTTTTTGCTCGATCGTTAGTTGATGAACTGATTTGGAAGGAGGAGCCAGGAATGGTGGGGGTATTTATACAGAGAGCCATGGAAAGGAGTTGTCTGCACTCTGCAGACACATAATTGTTGGAATGCGTCAAAAACTCAGGCCCGCGTAGCACCGAGTCGCCCCCCTGTCGATGCATGCATGTCCCGGGTAAGTAGTACTTTAGCAAACGTGCGAATATGAGAAGCTGTGAAAGTTTCATATCCTATCTGAGCTTAAATTATTATATAGGCCAACATGCAGACAGCATATAGCAGTATGCATATTGCATTGACTACGCGTCTTGACCATCTCAGGGTCCACCAGATACCCAAGTACTACATTCTTATTTTACATTGTTGCTTATATATAATCCTAATTGGTCATGCAAAAACACATACACGGTCATGTACTGACCGCAAGAGGTAGTCAATATAACGAAGATTCAAATCGCGTTCGTCCTCAGTTCTTACAATGTTCATTAGATATGTTTTGCTGGTATGGCACGATGGGTCTCACATGTCAGCGCGTACGGTGCTATGAGTCTCGTATATATGTCTGTGTTTTTCTGTAGAGAGGAGAGGAAAAAAGAGAAGAAAAAGAGAGTAAGAGAGGTGAGACCCACCCGCCAATGGTGACACGTGGGACCAACAACTCCATGTAAGAAAAACTATCCTCAAAACTGTTTAATGGTGTATTTTGTACGGTTTTAGATAGTCTGTTGTCTGGTTTTGTAGTTTAGGCCATAAGCTAGAAAAATACGACAAATACAAGGTTACAAAATAGACTTTATCCCATTTTTAAATAGTAGCAAGAATATGTACCTTTGTGTACTGGCTTCGTTTATTTTTTCTAAAAAAAAAGGGGATGTGTCGATACAGCAGGAAGCAAAGTATAACGAGAAACAAACTTAACACCCTGTTACATTGAGAAAAAGAATACAACATGGGCATTGAGTGGAAAAGTCATTAAACTCAATTATGAGAACACTTAGTGAGTTCGTAATTCACATAATATTTTTAACACATGCACTTTTATCCAAACTCTATATTTTTCAATATGTTTTCCTTTTCTCCCCAATTCATGTTGCGTTGGCATTGAGTTAAAAAACTAATTTAAGCGCACTTAGTGAGTTCGTAATTGACATAATATTTTTTCAACACAGGTGCTTCTATCCAAATTCTATATTGTTTCAATATATTTTCATTTTCATCCCAATTCTCTCGCTCTCGCTTCCACTCTTCCACTGTTGTCCCTTCCTCAAGATTCGGGATATGGTGCATTTTTTCATTTTGAACCCTCGCTTAAAAATTTTCACAAAAAAACCCTCCATAAAACTATTTGCATGTGGTGACTCGGAACACCGCAGGCCCTGCCACGGAGGCTCCTGCGCCAGCTCGTTGCCAGCATGGCCGGAGGCGAGGCCCGCCTGCGGCACCACATGCAGTGGCACCACCGCACATGGCGCCGCAGCGCCTAGGCGGTTAAATGGGCCGCGCCCCGTCCCAGACGCTCACTCTCTCCCTCACTCACGTGTTTGTGGCTGACCGCCGCCTCCCCTCCACGTCGTCGCCCGGTCCGCCTCCACTGCTCCTTCCCACCCCGAGACACCACCCTCCCCCCCCCGGCCCATGCTCATGGGTTCCTTCCTCAAAGGTACCATCATTTATTCAACGATTTAGAGGTAGGATTTGATTGTAAGTCACCCGCCCTCACGTGTAAGTACACCACTTTGTCTCTGGATTGTAGTGCGTTATTGCGTGCAAGACCCTCGGTAGCAAGTTGTAGGACTCCTTCCAATCTCCGTACACCAATTCCATCACGTGTTTCTCTGCCCGCCTGTCTCTGGTTCGAGCTACCAATGCTACATATGTTGGGGGCCTTTCAAATATTTCAACCTCCTCTTTCATATTGTGAAATTCTCCGTTCTCTCCAACAATTCCACCATGGAACACGCGAATTAAACAATCCATATACAAATCCCCAAATTTATTTTGTTAATTCCACCATTGCCATACTACATTAAATATAAACATGGGAAGTGTAGTCTAAAATTGTAGTCTCCAACCTCAACAACTTCAATCTAATCTCTAACCCGAACCTAACATGTAATTTTGCTTTGTATCCCCTGTAATCTAGTGGGCCTAACATCTAATTTTCTGTAACCCTAGAATGGAAGAGGAATACCTAGCCAAAGTGAGGACTAGGAGATGGAGGCGGAGGTGGAGGGCGCCAAGCACTGACCTGTGCGGCGGTCGCAGGGCCTACGCAGCGGCGGCAGTGGCCAAGCCTGATGGAAGCCAGCGGCGGCCGAGCCCAAAGGGAGCCCCACCGCACGGGATTGGAGGCGGCCGCCCAGGCTGCTGGAGGGGCGACGAGGAGGTGGTGGAGGGGAGACGGCGGCGGCGGCTGGCTGGGAGTGAAGGCGTGCGGTGGCAGGCGGGCAGCGGAGTGGAAGAGATAGGGCACCGCTCAGGTGGGCCGCGACCCATTAGGGGTTCGGGGCTGCGGCGCCATTGCATGTGGCACCGCAGGCGAGCCACCCCTCTGGCCACGCTGGCACCAATCTACAGCGTGCGCCACCATGGCAGGGCCTGCGGCACCACTGCATGTAGCGCCGCTGTGTGTTGTTGCGGCGCCACACTATGTGGCGCCGCGGAGGGGTCACCCTGTGCAAATAGATTAAGGGAGGGGTTTTTTGTGAAATTTCTTTGAGCGCGGGTCAAAATGAAAAAAATGCGATATTGTGTAAGCGGCAGCCCAGCGCATTGCGTGCTTGTTCCCTTTCTTAGATTCGGAGGCTCCGCTCAATTGTTTTCTCCTTGCTGTTTGCGCTCTCAAATCGCAATTGTTGATTTTCATCTTTCTTCGTGCTGCCAAGTGTGAATCCTCTTGTCCCATGTTCCTTTCATTTTTTTAACAAAATTGGAGGGGATTATTCCTACCGATTATATTATGTATAAAGAAATAAAAAATATTACCATGTTCATTTCATGGTGCTCACGTTGGCCTTTTCTTAGTAGGATTATCATGAATTTCTAGAGTTGTGCCCTCTAAATGCAAACTCCGAAAGTACTATTTTGGTTTCCTAAGACTATCCTCACCAACCCACCCATACTACCGGCCATATTTAAAACTCCTCTCTATCTACATTGCTTGCAGAGTGTGTGCCAACCCTGATAATTGTTTAAAATGATTTTCTTTATTTTTTCCTTTTATTTTACCATCTTTTTTTCAACATTATCATCTCGCACCTTCTCGATCCCACCCGCAGAGTCACAAACACAACCTTCTCAATCCCTCTCTCCAAACGCGGAGGCTATAGCCGTCCCACTGCGCCGTTTGCTGCCGGCCTGGTCTTCCCCGTCCCGTGTCGCAGCGTCGCATCCTCAAATTCCCGGGCCGGTCCCTGTACACGTTCGCTATGGGTCTGTTTGGTTATTGCGCCTTCTGGCTAGCCAGCCTTGGCCAAGACGAGGCCCAGTGTTTGCCTACTCAGGCCACGCCCCTAGCCAGGCCTATGCGAAGCAACTAGGGGCCCGGAGGGTAGCTCTGCTTGAACAGCCATTTCGGGCGTTCTATTCTGGCCCGGTCATTTTGCCCACCCGAACACCCCGCGGTGGCCAACCCTGGCCACCCGTGTGCCAACCCGAGCCTAGGGTTTGCGCCTCTCTCCCATGTGCACCGTCGCCCCTTTCCTCTCGCCTTCTCCCCTCTGCTCTCCGCTCTCTGCTCCCCTCCGCTCTCCGCCCCCCTTCTCCTTCGCCGCCGGTGAGCCTTTCTCACCCGTTGCTCGTGGTAGGTGCAGGTTTGGGATTACCTTTATCTTATCTTCCTCTCCTCTCCTTTCCTCTCCTCTTACCTCGGTATACTCGATGCATGAGCTATCGATTTGGTCCCATTTATTGATGCTTTTGTTTGCGGATCCTATTTGTGGTATGCAACAGCCTAGCTGTTGTTTATCAATGTTCTAAGTTTCTACATCACATCATTTTTTTGACACACAAAGTGCTCCTATCAATGATGACCTTATCGTTAATCTGAGGCCAACAAATGCACAAAACAATTATTTCATATGCTGTTTTAGGTTCATTCATGCCTTGGTATGTTGTAGTCAGTGGCCACAAACCTAGTGTGTACAAGGACCGGGCACTCTGCAATGAACAAGTATCAGGCTTCAAGAACGCTTTATTCAAAAGATATGAATCTGAGCAATCAGCATTAGATGCATTAACACTGTTCTCTGGGCATTCAGGTGAAGCCGGAGGCGTGAAAAACATTCCAAAGGTCATGGGTACAGACTTAGCTAGGAATAGAGGATGGGACTTCAAGGATTGTATCATTGTAACTGTGACCTATGTGTACTAACTTGAACAACTAAATTGTAACCGTTGTTGTAACGGGCTTGGCAAAAATCAATGGTAACTGTTGTGGTTTCTTGCATTTTACATTCAATTCGTAATTATGAGTTGTCCACAACCATGTTTTGTTATATCTTGCCCATTAGTATATACGGTTCATCAAAAACATTCCTGGGACTTAGTCATTTCCAAACGTGAGCCACCAACCAAAGACTAACTAGAGCCGCTTCCCAAAAATAGCAAACCAAACGCGAGCTTCTGGGACGCGCTGCACAGGAATATCAACCAAACACAAGCCCACGTAGTACAAGAGCCTAGGGGAGCCTGGGTACAGGTGAGCTAGCCATGGGTGGGAGGCGGGCTAGGCCTACGTAAGCAACCCGAGGCTGGCCGCGGCACGCGACTCCCTCTACATGAAGCCGGCCGGTGTCGCACCTCTTCTTCGGCCGCCTAGCCGGTTCCATGGACAACCTAAGTTTCGCACTCCCACTCCTCAACCTGCGGCGCTGGGCCACCGCGCCGGCCGCTCCTCCTCCCACAGCAGGCGCTAGCCGCTGGCCGGGGAGGAGATGTGGCCGAGCCACGTCGTCGGCCACCATCCGAGGGGAGATGTAGCCGCAAGCTCGAAGAGACAGATACTGGCTGCAACTCGGAGAGACGATGTGGGACGACATCCCAGACGTGAAGAGGAATGCAGGCTGTAAGCCTGACAGGTATAAGCTTGAGAGGTGAGGCCCACCTATCATGACGGATTAAGGAATTAAGACCATCTCCAACCAGGGGCGGAGTTATATAGGTTGTGGGTGCGGCCACACCCACCAAAATTCAAAGATAGCTTATCAATTTTTGATTTTGACCTCATATATTTGAACAACAAGCACATACTATGAAACACCGCACACCGCTACGTTTTGTCTCTAGCTCCGCCCCTGTCTCCAATAGGTTATCTATCAATATTGCATATCACTATTTCTAATCGTTTTGTGCCATAGACAGTGTACTGAAGACAGGCTCAGAGACTATAATAAATATACGTACTTATTTGAGTGACGCAAGCACAAATGTCTTGGTGATGTCTCCGGTGTGCCTCCTTTGTTTCACGCATGTACATCTTGAATACTTTGGGAGGTCAACTGGGCGGCGGGCGGTCAGCCATGGAACAACGATAACGACCTGGTAGGCTGCTATGCTACGGAGGAGTACGTACGAACGTACGTACGATGATCTCTGGAGAAGTAAACAATGGGGTTGGCATCTCTCGATATCTCTATCTATCTGACGTCAAACAGGAAAAAAAACCTCCTGTATTTTTTTTTATCTCGCGGCGTCAAGGAGTACGGGAACGGATGAACCTGTCCTGCCTGCCTACAGATCGATCAGCCGTGTTGAACTGATCGATTCAGCAGCCATCCCTGCTGCTGCTTGAACAGATCATGTCTTCGACGACTAATCGACGATCCCCCACGAGGTTTCTTGTTCAGACACGCGCGCGGCTGCTGCTTCAGCAGTTGAGCCGGCCTGTCTTCCCGTTTCTGGACTTAAAAATTAAAAATACAGGACAAGACGATGACGATTGATCATTGATCTATTGGCTCGGCCAATAATGCGTAGCTAGCTGCCTACGTATAATATCTAAAAAAACATCGGTACAGTTACAGTTTTGATGCAGGGCAGGGGGACTTCATCTTCATGTTGTTGCAACTAATGTGTTTATCTCCTCGTAAAAAAAAAAACTAATGTGTTTGTCTGACTATTTCGTTTTTTTATACGACGATCGAGAACGCGGCTAAAATTGGCTCCTAATCCCTTCTGCCTGCTTGTGGTTTTCCAAATGTTTATGTACGACAACGTAGCATTACGGGTTTGACACCGCTTGTACATATCCAATGTCATGCTGGTTCCAGTATGCTGCTTATTAATCCAATCCTTTTGGAGACGCGAAAAATGAATCAACCCATCATGTTCAAATTTGTTGAGCTTTTCATTCCCAGCGTTCCAACTTTTTGTACAAATGTAAATTTGACAAAAAAAAGCTTGACTTCTTTTCATCATACAGTTGTTTATGAAAAAGTATGTTTTTCATCTCGAAATATTCAAAACCATGAATTTTCTTCCATTACGTTTCAATTGGCGTAAACCAATCCTAGTTAACTACTGGTCACCGTGAAACTTGTTGAGATGTGAGAATTAGACTACAAATTTCATGATTTTTTTTTTGCCAATTGCATAAGAGAACGCACATAAGATGAAAACATTGGTTGGGTGTATTCAAATTTCAAGATTTTTTTTTTTGCCAATTGCATATGGATATGTGTTGGTCCTTTGCAGAATTTTAGGATTTTTTTTAGAATATCTGTGTATCATTAAAATCTTGAAACTACAAAACGTAACCAAGAAAACTAGAGTGCAAAGTATATATACAAACGTTTGCATTTTTCTTCTAAATTTTCATGTATTGTTGAAATATAATGATGTACCCATATCTTCCAATGTTTGAGATTCGTGCACATCATCTCCACCATCCATCTCCCACCTCCTTCCTCCCACCTCCGCCCGGCCTCCCCACGCACTGCCTCTGCCGCCCGCCCGTGCGCCCGCGCGCCACGCCCCGCCGCTGCCTCCCAGCCGCCACCGCGTGCCGCGCCACACCGTGCCGTGCGCCGCCACAGCCAACGCGGGCTTCCTCCGGGCCGCTGTCGGGGGGCACCGCCGACGCGGACTTCCTCCGGGCCGCTGCCGCTGGGCGCCACGTCCCCTGGCGCTGCCGCGCGCCGGATCGCCGGGCGCCGCCGGGCACCATGGGGACCGGAGCGCGTCTCCGAGGTCCGTCGTGTGCGCTCCCTCTGAGTACTGTTTCTAGACTTTTTTTTTCAACATTTCAACTGCCTCGAATCAACATTTCAACCGCGCTTGTCGGTACCCAGCTAACCGGGTACCCGTTTACACTAGACGAAGATCACTAAGGGAGGTAACTACTGCAGTACAAGGAGGGCCCAAGGCCGCGTACAGATGGGCCCGGCCTACTCCTTGGAAAAGCTGGGCCACGCACCCGGCCCACACGGGAGGCCCCGGACCTCCTTCGAGGACCGAGCCTCCCCCAGCCACGCGAGGAGAGGTCCGGACCTATCGGTCCGGAGCCCGTACCTTCGGTGGCCAGGGGCCGCCTCGTGCCCACAGAGCACGGGGAGGTCCGGAGCCGGCGCCCTCGGTGGTCCGGGGCCGCCACGTGCCCGCAGAGCACGTGGAGGTCCGGAGCCAGCGCCCTCGGAGGTCTGGGGGCGCCACGTGCCCGCAGAGCACGTGGAGGTCCGGAGCCAGCACCCTCGGTGGTCCGGGGCCGCCACGTGCCCACAGGGCACGGGAAGGTCTCGCGTTGCCACGGGCCCACAGGGCGCGTGGCGGGGCCTTCAGGCGGGCGCCTCGCCCACCTGCCGCATTTATTGCGGGCAGGTGGACGTGCCCGATGCCGCTGACACCGCCGCTGTCAGGCTGGCACGCCCCGATGCTGCTGACACCACGAGTGTCAGACGGGCGTGCCCCCGTTGCCCGCCGACGCCGCCGTTGTCAGACAGGCGTGCCCCCGTCGCCCGCCGACGCCGCCGCTGTCAGACGGGCGTGCCCCCATCGCCACTGGCACCGCCGCTGGCAGGCGGCGGCGGCGAAGCAAAGGGGCGCGCCTTACCAAGGCGCGGCGGCGATAACAGGGCACTACAATTGATTTCCCCAGCTACACTGGGGTCTATATTGAGTAAACAAGTACGCTGTACACATCATGAGCCGCGCCACGCGCGGCGGCCGCGCTCAGCCTAAGTACTAGGTAGCGGCGCCACAACGCTACTACGAGCGCCCCGTCCTGTCACGCGTGCGCATCGCCTGCCCCTCGGCCTCTGAAGCCCCTCAGCGGGTTTAGCAGCCGATGGGACAGGGCGGCGTAAGGAAGGACGATATGGCGGATCTCCAGGCCATACCAGGTCACGACGGTGGTACAGGCGCGAAGCATGGGAGCGTTGGACATCAGGCACAGGATAGAACTGTAGCATAGAGGAAATGGGCCGGGACCACTTGTCGGGGCCCGGCCACCATGTACATGCCCCCCTTTGGCTATAAAAGGGGAGGCATACGCAACACAAGAGGACACGCTCCACGGTCTCCTCAGACCAAGCACAAGCACACAATCTTCACTGTCTTCGCCAACAGACAGGAATACAAGAACACACCCACAGTGGACGTAGGGTATTACGCTCCGGCGGCCCGAACCACTCTAAATTCTCTCGCCACCATCGTGCCACCACCAACTTAGCTAACAACGATCGCTCCCCCTAACTACTCTTAGTACTTAGGATCTCGGCCGGGTGCATTCCGCCACCCGACCAGGAGCACGCCCGCTCCGACATTTGGCGCCCCAGGTAGGGGGCAGCATCAGTTAGCATCATCCCTCACCGCATGATGGTGCGCATCCGCGATTTCCATGAGGGTGCAGCCGCATCAGAGGAGGTGGCCTCGACTGGGTCGCAGGCCTCCCCCCACCATTCTGAGGGCGCGGCGCGGACGCCGCGGCTCCCTCGACGCCCCGCGGGGGGCGCCGCTGCTGCAAACACTGCAGTAACAAGCGCTGTAGCGGCAAACGCCGCCACGGCGAACCCCGCTGCTGCCAGCGGCCCGCTCGCCGCAGCCAGGGAGCTGCTTCGTAACCCCCCGGGGCCGACAGCCTCACCTAGCGCCCTGGCGCAGTGGCGAAGCGATGTAGATCGCCTGATCCACCTAGCTGAGGTCACCCCTGGCCCAGCTAGGACTGGGTCGCGACTCCCTCCCAGCAGCGGGGGGAGGTCGAACCGCCGCAGGCAGCACGATGCGGCAACATCCGCGCGCTCCCCCTCAGTAAGGAGCGCGCAGACGTTGGACCTGCGAGCTGAGCTCAATCGCCGGCGAGCAGGCACCCCCACCACCGTGGAGCAACCACGGGTGCAGCCAAATGCCGCCAAGGGCAAGAACCTTGACGCGGCGTTCGCCGCTGCAGCACCTAAGCCCCCGGCTTACGCGCCACCCCCGGTTGGTGTGCAAACGCCACCAGGGGTCATATCGGCTGGAGTTGGCTGCGCCGCACTCGCGGACAGTCTCCGCTCCGTGCGCTGGCCGCAGAAGTTCTGGCCGCACCTGTCGGAAAAGTACGACGGGAATACCAACCCGTCGGAATTCCTGCAGGTGTACGTCACCGCTATCACAGCGGCCGGCGGAGACGACGCCGTTATGGCGTCATACTTCCAGGTCGCCTTGTCTGGGCCGGCCCGGACTTGGCTCATGAACCTCTCCCCCGGGTCAATCCGGTCCTGGGAGGAGCTCTGCACTCTGTTCCAGGCGAACTTCGCGAGTGCGTGCCAGCAGTACGGCGTGGAGGCCCACCTCCATGCAGTACGTCAGGAGCCTGGGGAATCCCTCCGAGCGTTCATCGCTCGTTTCGCCAAGGTGCGGGGGACAATCCCTCGCATCTCCGACGCGTCCATCATCACAGCCTTCCGGCAAGGCGTTCGTGATGAGAAGATGCTGGAGAAACTGGCGACCCGCCAAGTACAGGACGTCGCCACCCTGTACGCGCTGGCGGACAAGTGCGCTAGGGCCGCAGAGGGGCGTGCGTCGCACTCCCCACAACAGGACAGGACTGCCCAGCCAGGCGCCTCTGCCGGTGCCGCCCGAGAGAGCGGCAAGAAAAAGAAGAAGGGCCAACGCCCTGAGAGGTTCCTGGAAGGGGCCCCTGTCGCTGCGGCAGCACCTGGAGGCCGCGACACCGGCGACAAGCGCCCAAGGCAACAGGCGCGGAACAGTGGCGGCTCATGTCCTGTTCATCCCAACAGCGGTCACAGCGCCGCCGACTGCCGCGAGATACAAAAGCTCGTGCAGCGGCGTCTCAGTGAGCGCCGAGAGCGTCCGGCCAAGGACGACTCGCCCCCACGCCAGCGCCCTGGCAAGGGGAAGGCTACCAGCGACGGTGGGCCCGCCGCTGGGGGCAAGGAGATGGGCTACCAGCCCCCGGAGCGGGAGCTCAAGAGCGTCTACGCTCTAGGCCACTCCAGCTCCGAATCCAGCGACAACGAACGTCGCAAGAGGCTGTACGTCATGTACGGCGGAAGCTGGGCGGTCTCTTCCCGACGGGACGTGAAGGCCCTGCGCCGAGAAGTCCTCTCGGTCAGGCCGAGCGTCCCTGGGGTGGCTCCACACCACAAGTGGAGAGACACCACCATCTCCTTCGGGCCGGCCGACTGCCCAGAGAACATGGCTGGGGCTGGCGTACTGCCGATTATCACATCACCAGTGGTCGCCAACATACGGCTCCACCACGTGTTGATCGACGGCGGAGCCGCCCTCAACATCATCAGCCACGCAGCCTTCAAACAGCTGCAGATTCCGGAGTCACGCCTGGCTCCGACGCGCCCATTCTCCGGCGTGGGTCCAGTGCCGATCTACCCGAAAGGGAAGATAGACCTGCCGGTCACCTTCGGGACCCCGGAGAAGTTCCGCACAGAGAACGTCCAGTTCAATGTCGCGGAAGTCAACCTGCCGTTCAACGCCATCATTGGCAGACTGGCACTGTACCGCTTCATGGCCGTTGCTCATTACGGGTACTTGGTCGTGAAGATGCCGTCCCCGGCGGGTGTTCTCACCGTGCCGGGAGACCGCCACGCAGCCGTCGCCGCAGTAGAGAAGCTCCATGCTCTCGCTACTGACGCAGCGAACCCGGCGGGGGACAACCCCTCAACCTCTCGGGCCAAGGTTCCTGTTAAGGAACCAAAGGTGCCCAAGGTACGCCCTTCCGACCCCGAGGACGTGCCGGTCAAGACCGTCCAGATCAGGGCGGAGCCCTCCTAGACCACCCGCATCGCAGGGAATCTGGGAGAGAAATAGGGAGACGCGCTCGTTGCTTTCCTCCGGGCAAATGTCGATGTGTTCGCCTGGGAACCGTCGCAGATGCCTGGGATCCCTAGGGAAGTGATTGAGCACCGTCTAAAGATCAGCCCGGACGCCAAGCCGGTGTGGCAAAAGCCACGGAGGCAGTCCGTGGAGCGCCAGGACTTCATCCGTCAGGAGGTCCGGAAGCTCCTGGACACGGGCTTCATCGAGGAGGTCCATCACCCCGAGTGGCTGGCCAACCCGGTGGTCGTCCCCAAGGCGAACGGGAAGCTTCGGATGTGTATCGACTACACCAGCCTCAACAAAGTATGTCCTCCAGACCCTTATCCCCTCCCACGCATAGACCAGATAGTGGATTCCACCTCCGGGTGTGAACTTTTGTCTTTTCTGGATGCGTACTCTGGGTTTCATCAGATCCAGATGGATGAGGAGGATAAAAGACATACAGCCTTCGTAACAGTAGATGGGTTGTATTGTTACGTTGTAATGCCATACGGTCTGAGGAATGCCTTACCTACGTTTCTGCGTGCCATGAATTTCACGTTCCATGACCTGATCAGAAACATAGTAGAGGTCTATGTCGATGACATTGTCGTCAAGACCAGGGTAGGGTCGACCTTGATGGAAGACCTGGCCCTTGTTTTCGACAGGTTGCGCACAACGCGCACGAAGCTGAACCCCGAGAAATGCGTCTTTGGCGTCTCGGCTGGTAAACTGTTAGGGTTCCTAGTGTCACATCGCGGCATTGAGGCAAACCCAACCAAGATCAGGGCGATCGAGGCTATGCGGCCGCCGGCCTGCATTAAGGACCTCCAGAAACTCACTGGGTCCTTGGCAGCCCTCAGCCGGTTTATCTCAAAGCTAGCTGAGAGAGCCCTGCCCTTCTTCAAGCTTTTGAGGAAGTCCGGACCATTCATATGGACCGAAGAGGCTGAGCAAGCCTTCCAGGAGTTGAAGCAGCATCTCACTACTCTGCCCGTTTTAGTGGCGCCAGAGTCTGGTGAGACCCTGTTTCTCTACCTCGCGGCGACATCCGAGGTAGTAAGCATGGTCTTGGTCGCCGAGCGACCAGCCCATCCCCACGAAGGAGACACCGGGGTCCCCCAAGTGGAAGGTGGTGGTCCGCCCACCACGGGAGCTGCAGCCGGCCCCGATACCGGAGGTCCGGTTGGCACGTTGCCCTGCCAAGGCGATAAGCCACCAGAAGCTAGAGGCCAAGCCGCCTAGGGGGCCAGCCTGGCAGGGGGAGATGGTCTCGGACCTGCCACTAGGGTCCGGACCACCCAGAAGCCAGTCTATTACGTCAGTGAAGTCCTCCACGGGGCGAAGGCTAGGTATCTGGAAGCTCACAAGTTCGCCTACGCATTACTTATTGCTTCCAGAAAGTTGCGCCACTATTTCCAGGCGCATAAGGTTGTCGTGGTGACCTCTTACCCATTAAGAGCAATCCTGCGCAATTCTAACGCTACTGGGAATATCGCCAAATGGGCTGCGGAGCTGGCAGAGTTCCAACTCGACTTCCAGCCCCGAAGTGCTGCCAAGAGCCAAGTCTTGGCCGACTTCATCGCAGAGTGGACTCCCACCGCCTCGGAATCTGGAGGTCCGCAAGCCGAGGCGGAACCTTTCTAGCTGGACAGGACCGTCCGGGTTTTCACCGAGCCGCACTGGACTCTCTTCTTCGACGGGTCCGCCCGCGAAAAAGGGTCCGGAGCAGGGGTGGCCCTCGTGGACCCAAACGGGGATCAAGTAAAGTACATAGTATGCTTCGAATTCAAAGCCACTAACAACATGGCGGAATACGAAGGCTTGATCTTCGGGCTCATGATCGCTCAGTCACTGGGAATCAAGCAGCTCCTGGTTAAGGGGGATTCCCAGTTGGTGATCAAACAGGTCCGGGGGGAGTGCTGCTGCAATAACCCCCAGCTCGCAGCATACCTCATGCGAGTGAGGGAGCTCGAGAAGGACTTCGAGGTCCTGGAACTGCAGCACGTTCCCAGGAACCTCAACTCAGTGGGAGATGACCTCTCCGCGAGGGCATCGACTCGGGGCCCAGTACCCGAGGGCGTCTTCGAAAGACAGCTGCTGAGACCAACCGCCCAGCCAGCCGAACTAGGCGAAGGGGGCAGAACTAGCACCTCGAAGCTAGCAGTCCCGGTGGTCCTCCATCTCTGGAGCCCACCAAGGATCGTGTGGACTGATGACCCCGGCATGTCATCAGGGACACATCCAATGGCTCAGGGCAGTCCCGATGCACGGATCTCAGAGATCCGGGACTACCTGAAGGACAAAATCCTTCCCGAAGAACGTGCGTCTGCTGAGCGCATAGTGCGGTTGGCTAAACGCTACACGCTAGTAGAAGGGGATCTCTACAGGCGTGGCGCCAATGGCATCCTCATGCGATGCATAACCCGGGAGGAGGGTCGCGATTTACTCGCGGAGATCCATGGAGGCGAGTGCGGGAATCATTCAGGGTCCCGTACGCTGGTTGGTAAAGCCTTTCGGCATGGCTTTTACTGGCCGACAGCGCTCCAGGATGCAGCTGAGCTAGTAAGGTCCTGCAAGGCGTGTCAGTTCCATGCAAAGCAGATACACACACCGGCTCAGTCTCTGCAGATGATTCCACCCTCTTGGCCCTTCGCGGTATGGGGGGTGGACATCCTGGGACCTTTCCCTAGAGCTGTCGGTGGGTACCGGTACCTCTACGTCGCCATTGACAAATTCACAAAATGGCCTGAGGTAACCCCAGTAGTAAGCATCACCCAAGGAACTGCAACAGCTTTCCTTAAGTCCATTGTGTGCCGGTTCGGCGTCCCTAGCCGTATTATAACGGACAACGGGACCCAGTTCACGAGCCGGGTCTTCCAGGACTACTGCGACGGCGTTGGCATCCAGTTATGCTTTGCCTCTGTAGCACATCCTAGGAGCAATGGACAGGTCGAGAGAGCTAACGCAGAAATCCTCAAGGGGCTCAAAACCCGCACCTTCAACTGCTTGGAAAAGCACGGTGCGAAATGGGTTGATGAGCTCCCCTGCGTGCTATGGGGGAACCGGACCACACCCAGCCGAGCAACCGGGGAAACCCCATTCTTCCTGGTATACGGGGCCGAGGCATGCCTCCCACCAGAAATACTCTTGGGCTCCCCACGGGTCCAAGCTTTTGATGAATCTTTGCAGGAACAAGCTAGGTGCGACGACGTCGACCTCATCGAGGAGCAAAGATGGCAGGCTGCAATCCGGAACGCACGGTACAACCAATCGCTCAAACGCTATCATGAGCGAACCGTGCGGGGCAGGGTGCTCCAACCTGGAGACCTGGTCCTGAGGCGCATCTTGAGCCGAGAAGGGCGCAACAAGCTCTCCCCCAGCTGGGAAGGCCCCTTCAAGGTGACAGAAGTTAGTCGCCCCGGTTGCGTTCGCCTCGCCACGGAAGAAGGAGTTCCGCTGCCGAACCCTTGGAATATAGAACACCTCCGTAAGTTTTATCCGTAGGCAAGAAATTCAGGGCAACCCTCTTTCTTTTTGTAAGCTAAGCAGGACCACCATGTGGACCAGAGCGGTGAAGGTCCGCCCTTGTAATCCCGACCTCTGGCTGACATCACATGACACCCTGTACCACTTGATTAAAGAAAGAGTTTAGCCCTGAAATCCGCACCTACGCTGTTACCCTACTGCTTACTCAGCTGCCATCTATTTCAATTTTTCCTAACCCCTGCGTGGAATCCTACTCTTGCCTAAAAGATCTCCTGGAACCAGCAGGACTTAGCAGCTTGAGTGTGAAACGGTTAGCACAGAGGCTGGGAAGGAGGTTCGGAATACTGGGTGCCAGGTCCAGAGAAAAGGGGCTCGCTGTCAGCTGCTTAGCCTAGTCTCATACCCTAAGCACTGAACACTCCCTACCACGCCGTGAGTTCCCCCAGTATCAGGAACAGTGCGTTTAGTGCTCCGGACCACCCCCTAAGCTAATGGCACACCCCCTAACCTCAGCAGCAAGGTCCGGCTGCGGCTCCAAGGACTTCAAGGCAGCGCGGTTACCTTTGTCTCGCTAAGAGAGGTCCGAGCGACTGCAGGACCGGACCAGAGCTAAGATGTTTTGGACTAAGGATGGTCCAGGGCTGTGTCGCAGTTTTGCCTGGTTCCGTACCCTTAACTCACACACCCTGCTATCCCACGAACAAACATCCTGGCCCTTGGCCCGGACAGCAAATGCTCCGGGCATCGAATAGCGGAAAAGGTCAACTAAGAATAGGTCCCGTAGGTGCGACACTGACGTTTGCCGTGAGTTGCATGCAGGTCTGGCCTCTGACTCGGTGGTAGCCAGCCTCAAAACTTAGAGCCTACCTACCAGGGGGCCAGGGGGTCAGGTGACAACACACCAGCATGCAGCAAGGAGTAAATGAAGATAAGTCGCAACTACCATTCTTATATTACTGGGCATACTAATGTTTTACATACATAAAAAAAACAGCAAAAGCTGTTGCCCTACGGCGCTGGGGAGGCTCCTGTCCCCGGTACATCCGGGTCCTCGTCTGCAGGGGTCCGCTGGAACCGGGCGGCAACGACCTCCACCGCCTCCTGCACGCTGTCTCGGGCGGCGGCCTCCGCTTCCTCCACCGGACCTGCGATAACCGGGTCCAAGGAAATGGCGGGGTCGTGGCTCCAGAAGCAGACCAGGAGGTGTTCCACCACAAGGCGGCACAGCTCGCGGCCCTCGGCTTCAAGGCGCTCCCCGAGCGTGGAGTCCAGGCGCCGAAGTCGCTCCACCGCCGAGTCAAGGACAGGGAAGGCGTCCGCAATAGTGGATGGCGGCTCTGTCACCCGGATCGGACTCAGTCCGAGCGGTACCAGAGCCGAACTCGCCTCCCCGGCCCAGTCGGCGATGCGTTGAAGGCCGGCGCGCATCTGCTCCCGGTCCTCCGCCGCCGCCTGTTGGGCAGCACCCTGCTTCAGCTGCTCCAGGGCGGCCCGCTCAGCCAGCAGCTGCTTCTCCTGGCTTGCCAGCTCTGCCTCCCGGGATTTCACCCAGTCCTCTCGGACCTTGAGCGTGGCAGCCTGGCGAACGGCGGAGTCCCTGAGAACCTTGGCCGATGCCTCCCGCTGAGCAACGGAGTCCTCACGGGCCGCGACTGCTGCCTCGCGCTCGACAAGCCTCAGCTTCATCTTGTCGAGCTCAGCGTTGACAGCAGTCTGCCGCTCGGACACCTCCACCAGCTCTTGCCGGCGCTGCTCCACGCCTTTCCACACGGACTCCAGCTTCGCCTGCTCGAGCTTCAGCCGCGCCTCGCCCACCTCGGCCTGCTTCTCGCGGATCCCAACCGCACGCTCTCGGCCAATGAGCCTCTGCAGGTCCTCATGGAAGGCCGCGCGGTCGGCATCGAGCTCGGTGCGGGCGGTGGAAAGCTCCGCACGGGTCCGAGTGTGCTGGGCGGTGGCGGCTTCGATCTGCTCCCCCAAATGGGCCCGCCAGCCGTCCAGACCCTCGCGCTCCTGTTGCAGCCGGGCCCACTCCAGCTGGAGCGCTTCCTGGGCGTCGTCCAGGGCCTGGCGCGCCCGACGCAGCACGCGAGGGAGGGGAGCTCCACCCGGCTGGGGCAGGGGTAGGAGCGGCCTACCCAGAACCTCCTCCAGTTCCCCCTCGGCAGGGGGCGGAGATCCGGGGCTGGTCGTCTGGGCGGCGGGCGACGAAGGCTCCGAGGTCCGAGCGTCAGGAGCCGCCCCCGGCGCAGGCCCTTGGGTCGCAACGCCTTCCGGCACCGGGCTGCCTGGTGCCTGGGGCTGCGCGTCCGAAGCTGCCCCCTCAGCAGGCACTCCGGGTGCGGTCTCGACCCCCGAGGCGCCCCCCGGCGTCGGTCCACCTGGGGCCTGGGGCCGGACAGACGGGGTGGCCTCCGGTGCAGGCCCCTCGGTCGTAGCCCGGGCCTGCGAGGCGTCTCCCGCCGTCGGACCACCAGGGGCGCACTTCTCCGCCGTGGTCGCCCGGCCACCAGAACCGCTGGGGGGAGGAACGCCGGCCGGGCGTGTCGGCCTAAACAAAACACACGGCGAAAGGCTGAGAAGCCTGAAAAAGCTAGCCGTGGTACCGCGAAGTATTCGAAACCAATCTAAAAGACTTACCTCAGAGTAGGCGCCGACCAGCGGCCACGAAGGCCAGAGCCTCGCCGCGGCTGCCGATCTGCAGCCGGCAATGCCGGTGGCTGCTGTTGCCGCGGGCCCGAGGCCGGCGGTCTCGAAGAGGGCCGCTGCGGCTGGTCCGGCGTCGGGGGAGGTGCCCGGCGCTGAGGGTGCCGCTGGCCCGGAGGCGGCAGTGGCACTCGCTCCCCTTGCCCAGAGGAGCTTCCTTCCCCCGAGGTCCGCTGACGCTTCGGGTCGGGCTCCGAAACAAAGGTCCCGTCGCCGCGGACCAGCCTTCACCGCGTCTCCTCACTGCCCGCCGGCGGAACGACGGGGGACGCTGCCACCGGCCCCTTGCCCTTGTCAGCAGGAGCGGTGCCTCTGGCACCAGAACCCCCAACCGGGGCGTCGGCAATGTGGACCCCCCGGTTGGGGTCGCCCCCAAGCTGCCGCGCCGCGAGGCCGCCGTCGTCGAGCGTGGGCATCTCTCGGAGCACCGCCGTCCGCAAGGCCTGGTCGCGGCAGAGCGGCACGATAGCGGACGGCAGGCGCAGCTGCTCCGGAGGAAAACTCACGTCCGTGACGCACCGCACCCATTCCTCTAGCAGGAGCGGCGTCAGGTCGTGGTCTTCGCCACGCACCACCCGGCTGCAGTCGTTGGAGCCGGTGTAGTTCCACGCCAGCCTTGGCCGCATCTGCAGGGGGGCGAGCCTCTGCCTGAGGAAGTCCGCGAGAACGTGCAGTGAGGTCAGCCCACCGCTGACGAGCTCGGCGATCCTGGCCAGCACGGGGGAGAACTCGGGTGGCAGATCCGTCGAGGCACCCTCCGGGAGGGATGCGTCGGGACTGCTATCAAGGAGAGCCAACCGGTCGTTCGGCTCCGCCCTGACGATCACCCAGTCGTTGCGCCAGTGCTCCCACTTGGCGCTGGCGAAGGTGGGGAGGTAGGTCGATCTTCCCCTGGACCCCTTCAGCAGGAAGTAGTAGCGGCCGATCTCCGTCGAGCTCCTCCCGGAACACCTCACCGTGAAGAAGTGGCGGAAGAGCGTCACGCAGGGAGGAACCCCCACAAACATCTCACAGAAGTGGGCAAAGATTGCCGCATGAAGGATGGAGTGGGGGGTGAGATGCTGGAGCTGCAGCCCAAATGCCTCCAACAGCAGCATGAAGAAAGAAGAGATCGGAATCCCCAGACCACAGTAGAGGTAGGGGACGAAGAGGACGAACTCCCCCGGCTGCAAGTTGCGGTGAGGGAGGGAGCCCGTGCGAACATTATCGCGACGCTCCGCGTCCGTCCAGCCGAGTAGGCGGCGGACGCGGGTGAGGTTCTCCTCAGTCTCCCGGGGGGATTGGTGGCCCGAACCCATCGCTGAGGAATCTGGCGGTGGGGAAGACAAGGAGCACGCAGCAGACAAGAAGCGAGAACTCTGCTGCGAGGAAGATGAAGCGCCGCGGCGGATGCGAGGGGTGCAGAGGCAAATGGCAGAAGGACGTGCTCGGCCGATGGCCGAGAGCCCTATTTGACGGTTGCCCCCAATCCTCCGCAAGCCGCGGACGTCAAGCGTACGCACGCGCGCACGCACCCACGGGCCTCCAGGTCTATGACAGCAGGGGCCCGAGGAGACAGTCATGACAGGCGGGTAGAAGAGCAAGCAAGGCAGGAAGGCGAACCGGCGGCCGCTCGCGGACGCGCGTCTCGGCGCGACGCGCGGGGCCCCTGCCTTTTCCGCTTTATGCACGGCTGCCCACGTAGCTATCTGCCCCGCCTTAATGGCAGGAGAAGGAGTAGGTGAACCGCCGCGCGGTTCCTGACGCGGGCCAGCCCCCACGTTCCCCGAAGGGTTCCCACGATCGCGCGCCCCCAGATCGTGGGGGCCCACGGGGCCACCCCGCGGGGTCGGGTGGACTAGGCCCCCTCCAGAGACAGGCGAGTCAAGGCCTCGACCAAAAAATCAAGTGGTGGGCCCTGCCCAACTATGAGCTTAACGGCTAAACGCCGGTAGCCACCCACGGCTCCCGGCGGCTTGTGTAGTAAGCGATGGTGGGCTCACCTCAGGTTCGAAAAACTCACCAAAGGCGAGCCCAGGGGCCACTGTCGGTACCCAGCTAACCGGGTACCCGCTTACACTAGACGAAGATCACTAAGGGAGGTAACTACTGCAGTACAAGGAGGGCCCAAGGCCGCGTACAGATGGGCCCGGCCTACTCCTTGGAAAAGCTGGGCCACGCACCCGGCCCACAGGGGAGGCCCCGGACCTCCTTCGAGGACCGAGCCTCCCCCAGCCACGCGAGGAGAGGTCCGGACCTCTCGGTCCGGAGCCCGTACCTTCGGTGGCCCGGGGCCGCCTCGTGCCCACAGAGCACGGGGAGGTCCGGAGCCGGCGCCCTCGGTGGTCTGGGGCCGCCACGTGCCCACAGAGCACGTGGAGGTCCGGAGCCAGCGCCCTCGGAGGTCCGGGGGCGCCACGTGCCCGCAGAGCACGTGGAGGTCCGGAGCCAGCGCCCTCGGAGGTCCGGGGGCGCCACGTGCCCGCAGAGCACGTGGAGGTCCGGAGCCAGCGCCCTCGGAGGTCCGGGGGCGCCACGTGCCCGCAGAGCACGTGGAGGTCCGGAGCCAGCACCCTCGGTGGTCCGGGGCCGCCACGTGCCCACAGGGCACGGGAAGGTCTCGCGTTGCCACGTGCCCACAGGGCGCGTGGCGGGGCCTTCAGGCGGGCGCCTCGCCCACCTGCCGCATTTATTGCGGGCAGGTGGGCGTGCCCGATGCCGCTGACACCGCCGCTGTCAGGCTGGCACGCCCCGATGCTGCTGACGCCCCGATGCTGCTGACACCACGAGTGTCAGACGGGCGTGCCCCCGTTGCCCGCCGACGCCGCCGTTGTCAGACAGGCGTGCCCTCGTCGCCCGCCGACGCCGCCGCTGTCAGACGGGCGTGCCCCCATCGCCGCTGGCACCGCCGCTGGCAGGCGGCGGCGGCGAAGCAAAGGGGCGCGCCTTACCAAGGCGCGACGGCGATAACAGGGCACTACAGTTGATTTCCCCAGCTACACTGGGGTCTATATTGAGTAAATAAGTACGCTGTACACATCATGAGCCGCGCCACGCGCGGCGGCCGCGCTCAGCCTAAGTACTAGGTAGCGGCGCCACAACGCTACTACGAGCGCCCCGTCCTATCACGCGTGCGCATCGCCTGCCCCTCGGCCTCTGAAGCCCCTCAGCGGGTTTAGCAGCCGATGGGACAGGGCGGCGTAAGGAAGGACGATATGGCGGATCTCCAGGCCATACCAGGTCACGACGGTGGTACAGGCGCGAAGCATGGGAGCGTTGGACATCAGGCACAGGATAGAACTGTAGCATAGAGGAAATGGGCCGGGACCACTTGTCGGGGCCCGGCCACCATGTACATGCCCCCCTTGGCTATAAAAGGGGAGGCATACGCAACACAAGAGGACACGCTCCACGGTCTCCTCAGACCAAGCACAAGCACACAATCTTCACTGTCTTCGCCAACAGACAGGAATACAAGAACACACCCACAGTGGACGTAGGGTATTACGCTCCGGCGAACCGAACCACTCTAAATCCTCTCGCCACCATCGTGCCACCACCAACTTAGCTAACAACGATCGCTCCCCCTAACTACTCTTAGTACTTAGGATCTCGGCCGGGTGCATTCCGCCACCCGACCAGGAGCACGCCCGCTCCGACAGCGCTGATTCAACATTCCAACTACACTGATTCAATATTTTATGTATAAATTGTTGAAATAGTATTCGTAAAATGTTGGATTAGCATTTTGCAATTGTTGAATATTTTACACTGAAACAAAGGTAGTATGCAACTGGGGTGCTTATTTTCATGTTGCCTCTATTGTAGCACAATGACATATTATTCAAGTTATTTTGTTTCAAGTCGACTTTGATCAAATTTTGAGATGCTGTCAGTTGGGTTGAAAAGCTTCTCTTGTTAGCTTTCCATCAATATATAGAACGTCGAGTACAGAGTCCGTATGCATTAGGATGTCTGTCTCGTGTTGTGTGAACCGGCTCGCGAGTAAACTTGAATTCAATCGAGGTTCAGATTAGACTTGTAATATTGATTATCCGTATCGTGTAAGGCCAGTCCCACCCGCCATGTTTGTGAATAGATGTACCAAAAAAAACATTATTCTCTTTAATGTTAGGTAGAGATTTGGCTCACCAGTCTATCAACTCGTGCTCTCACACGGGTTAGAGTTGTAGAATATAAAGATTTAATCTTTAATAATATTAGATATGATTATTTTAATTTATCTTCCATAATGGCTTGTAAGTACTGCGTCACTCTATTGCATACTTCTCTTGTACGAAGATGAAAAAGAAAAATAAATATTGTTGCAGTCCCATGTCACTAGGTGCTTGATAAACGTGCGCTCTCACTCGAGATGGGTGTCGTCATACTGACACTGGTCGTCCGGTCGATGGTCGTGGTCCGTGGCACATGGCGCGAGGTCCGCGTGGTGTGGCGGTGGTTCTGCTCGTCTCGATCGTCTGCAGGTTCGTGGCCGCCCTTTGATCCGTCCAGGTCCAGCAGCATCTCGTCGCCATGGCTCGCGTGGGGCTGCTAACGGAGAAATGGAAACTTGTAAGACGTTAATTATGGGTAACCGTTCCTAATCTGATCGATTCATCGCCAAGACAGACAGACAGACAGACGGCGTGGCAGCTGTTTAATTTGGAGATCCTGGTTCTGATTAACATGACATATTAGTGCTCAGCAGACCTCTTAAATTTCGGACCGGATCCACTCTACCTCTGCACTTCCGCTTTGTTACTATAACCCTGCAGTGCTGTAGATGTCGTTTCCTTTCATTATGGTCTTTGATTTCCATGGAGAAGACTAAGCCATGTTTGAGCTCGACTCATTTTTTCCCCTTTCATATTATGAACCTGAACACGAAACGATTCCCAATTTATTCAGCCTCCACCGAACGTAGAAACAGTTGCAAAAAAGAAATTGCCTGAACGTCGCCTGTAGGTTTGCTCCTACTGTTCAGAAGCTCTGAACGGCCGGTGTCTCCACGTCACCTCACAACGCCTCACTGCCCGTAAACGGCCGGCGTCGTCCAATAACCTTGGATAAATTTTATGTCATAAAAATTATAGCGATTTTTTACATGTCATCGGAAATTATGCAGTCCTTAAATGTTTGCTTATTGCCACCAAAAGCATCTTTGCTGTACTTGGTCTTTTCAAATGTTTCCTTATTGCCACCAAAAGCATGCATGCACGTTCAGCTTGTCAGCAAGTATGTTCATATATTCAGTGACGCGCTGTGACGCTGTTCTTCAATCAGCGAAATTCACACACTATTTGAGAAACGTGCACCGATCGTGTGCACACGGGAGTTCTGCAAATCAAATAACGCCAAGTTTGTTTCAGCTGTGACAAAGGGAGAAGCCACCCAACACACTAGCGCCAAACAACACAAAACTCACTTTAATTTTGTATTCGAATTCAACTATACAACATGCATACATTGAAAATATATAGACGGTTTGACTCAATTTTAGTCATAGATTTAAAAGTTTGGCTTTTAAAAAAATTGTATGCTTTATTTTTTATGGAGGGAATATTACATTTCAACAAAATTACACTAAGCTAATAGATGTATGTACTAGACACACATCGCTGGTCATGGACTCATAGGCATCATATGGAATTATAGCTAAAAGAGTTTTAACTCGTGATGGCAGGCTGGTAGTTGGCTCAAACAAGGGCGTGGCCTTAGCCTTAGGTGTTTCGAGTAATCAAACTGATTCACACATCGATCAGCGTGGAAATAACAAAAAATTATAAACATGCATGCGCGCATCAACATGAACATGAATTATTAGGGCTTTTATTTATTTATATGACAAGGAAACAGAAATAGATAATGAAACAAATTTATAAGAAATTGAAAAAATTACAAAGAATACAAGACATGATCGTTGAGCTTTGGAAATGCGTAATCACCCATGTAATAAAATCCCATCCCCGGACTGAATCATATAACAAATGTAATGTCCCATGCATGTACATACTATGTACCACTGGTGTGTCTCCGCGTCTGCAGCTCTAATAATGTTTATCATGTGGGCTCGGCCGGAAGACACTGACGTCTCTGTTGTTCAGCTTCTGAAGCGGCCTCGCGTTCATCTCATTGCCCTGCAGGAGGTAAAAAGAACACGCAAGAAATTAAACGGACTTATTCTATACAGGCCTGTCTGATGTCTACGACTATGAGAGACACTCAGAGAGGCTTTAGGTGTGTGTGTGTCGTCGTTCACGCATGTCTCTGAACAACAAAACGTAGGAAGTTTGGCTCCACTTACGTCGTGGACAGCGTCCCTGAGAAGCTCCAGCTGGTACCTGGACACGGTGCGAACCTGCACAAAAGAATGCTTGGAATCAAAACCCCAGGACTTAATTACGCTACTTAAAGTTTGCTCATCGCCAACCCAAATGTGACGGCGACGACACAGGGATATGAACACCACAGAATCGATGACGCAAAAGAAAGACGAATATGTATGTTGTCCAAATGACCACTTGCTTATTAACACACACTTGCCTACTGGTCGCGTGTCACGATCGGATGATCAATGACGATGATCCATATTGTGAAGTACTACGTCCGTTTACGAATGTAGGACGCGGTTGATTTTTTCCACAATTTTAATCATTTGTTTTATCAAAATATTGTTGAAATATGTGGAAATATGAATCATACTCAAAGTGTACATTTAGCGACATATTAAATGATAACAAAATAAATGATAATTTATGGGTTTTTTTGAATAAGATAAACGATCGAAGTTTTTGAAAAAAATCAACCACATCTTACATTTATATACCGATGAAGTAATAATTAGGCGAACAATAAAGGCCATATGTGGCGTGCTATACCCTCTTGATGATTGTCCAGATGACCCCCTCGGTGCAGGGCGGCGCGGTGAGTGAGCCCACGTAGCGGTAGTAGACGCTGGCCCTGCCGCGCGCCGTCATCGGGTTCACCAACCCGACGCGCTCCTCCCGGTCACGCTGGTTGGCAAGACGCCTGATGAAGGGCTCCAGCTGCAGGAGGACATGGTTGGGATCATGCATGAGATGGTGAAGCTCCAGCAGCCCATGCATGTCGGCTAGGCGGCTAGCATGATTAAATAAGCAGGCAGATCAAGGCAAGCAAGCGGATATCTCGGACGGACCTGGTGCAGGAGCGCGTCGTGGCCGTCGCCGATCTCGTAGAGGATGGCGATCACCGCGATCTTCTTATCGGCGCTCTCGTGCACCAAGTGCAGCTCCAGGTCGTACCTGCGATCGATCGATCCAACAAAGCGCATTTAATTGATAGCCAGGGCAGGGCATCTTGCTCATGCATGCATGTCGACGTCGAGGCGAGTAACAGTTTATATATAAAACGTCTCGTCACCTGCGGCCGTCGATGGTGTGCTCGGTAGGCGAGTGCCAGTGCAGCTGCGTCAGGCGGTACGCCGTGCAGTTGATCACAAGGCTGCCGGCGTCGCCGTCGAACCTGACCTGCAATAATCCATCGATCAACCGGCCGCCGGTCAGAACTGATCAGAGACAACATGTAAACCTAGCTGGCTACCTCTGCGAACTGCATTTCGTACCATGATGTCGTGGCCGCGGTTGATGATGGAGGCCTCGGCGGGGCGGTAGGAGTGGTCGAGGTAGCCGAGGGAGCGCGACAGCGAGACGCGGTCGTGGGAGAGATCGACGGGCGACTGCATCCGTCCCGCGCCGCACGCCGCCCACTCCTTGATCTCGCCCCAGTGCTCCGGCCCGTGCTCGTCGCCGGCCACGTAGCTGAACTCCTCCTCGTGCTCCGTTTCTCCCTGTGCTCTGGCGGCCGGCACGGCGGCGCACAGGAGGAGGGCGGCGGCGAGGAGCGCGGCGACCGCCAGGCGGAGGTGGTGGCGAGCTGGTTGCATGGTGTCTGGCTAGATGTCTGCTGCGCTAACGTGCTGTCCTTAGCTTTGTGGGGCGCTTAGCTTAGGTTGCTAGCAGTTTTTGCTCGATCGTTAGTTGATGAACTGATTTGGAAGGAGGAGCCAGGAATGGTGGGGGTATTTATACAGAGAGCCATGGAAAGGAGTTGTCTGCACTCTGCAGACACATAATTGTTGGAATGCGTCAAAAACTCAGGCCCGCGTAGCACCGAGTCGCCCCCCTGTCGATGCATGCATGTCCCGGGTAAGTAGTACTTTAGCAAACGTGCGAATATGAGAAGCTGTGAAAGTTTCATATCCTATCTGAGCTTAAATTATTATATAGGCCAACATGCAGACAGCATATAGCAGTATGCATATTGCATTGACTACGCGTCTTGACCATCTCAGGGTCCACCAGATACCCAAGTACTACATTCTTATTTTACATTGTTGCTTATATATAATCCTAATTGGTCATGCAAAAACACATACACGGTCATGTACTGACCGCAAGAGGTAGTCAATATAACGAAGATTCAAATCGCGTTCGTCCTCAGTTCTTACAATGTTCATTAGATATGTTTTGCTGGTATGGCACGATGGGTCTCACATGTCAGCGCGTACGGTGCTATGAGTCTCGTATATATGTCTGTGTTTTTCTGTAGAGAGGAGAGGAAAAAAGAGAAGAAAAAGAGAGTAAGAGAGGTGAGACCCACCCGCCAATGGTGACACGTGGGACCAACAACTCCATGTAAGAAAAACTATCCTCAAAACTGTTTAATGGTGTATTTTGTACGGTTTTAGATAGTCTGTTGTCTGGTTTTGTAGTTTAGGCCATAAGCTAGAAAAATACGACAAATACAAGGTTACAAAATAGACTTTATCCCATTTTTAAATAGTAGCAAGAATATGTACCTTTGTGTACTGGCTTCGTTTATTTTTTCTAAAAAAAAAGGGGATGTGTCGATACAGCAGGAAGCAAAGTATAACGAGAAACAAACTTAACACCCTGTTACATTGAGAAAAAGAATACAACATGGGCATTGAGTGGAAAAGTCATTAAACTCAATTATGAGAACACTTAGTGAGTTCGTAATTCACATAATATTTTTAACACATGCACTTTTATCCAAACTCTATATTTTTCAATATGTTTTCCTTTTCTCCCCAATTCATGCTGCGTTGGCATTGAGTTAAAAAAACTAATTTAAGCGCACTTAGTGAGTTCGTAATTGACATAATATTTTTCAACACAGGTGCTTCTATCCAAATTCTATATTGTTTCAATATATTTTCGTTTTCATCCCAATTCTCTCGCTCTCGCTTCCACTCTTCCACTGTTGTTCCTTCCTCAAGATTCGGGATATGGTGCATTTTGTCATTTTGACCCCTCGCTTAAAGAAATTTCAAAAAACAACCTCCATAAAATTATTTGCGCGGGGTGACCCAGCACACTGCGGCGTCACATGCAGTGGCGCCGCAGGCCCTGTCACAGAGGCTCCCGCGCCAGCTTGTTGCTAGCATGGCTGGAGGCGAGGCCCACTTGCAGCGCCACATGCAGTGGCGCCGCAGCGCCTAGGCGGTTAAATGGGCCGCGCCCCGCCCCAGACGCTCACTCTCTCCCTCACTCACGCGTTTGTGGCTGACCGCCGCCACCCCTCCACGCCGTCGCCTGGTCCGCCTCCACTGCGCCTTCCCACCCTGAGACACCGCCCCCCCCCCCCGGCCCATGCTCATGGGTTCCTTCCTCAAAGGTACCATCGTTTATTCAACGATTTAGAGGTAGGATTTGATTGTAAGTCACCGTCCGGCCTCCCGTGTAAGTATACCACTTTGTCTCTGGATTGTAGTGCGTTATTGCGTGCAAGACCCTCAGTAGCAAGTTGTAGGACTCCTTCCAATCCCCGTACACCAATTCTATCACGTGTTGCTCGGCCCGCCAACCCTTCGAGTAGCTCATACGATAAAATATGGCCTCACGTAGACTCTTTATGGCCACCTCCGGGTCAGCAGCCACAATACCGGCGATACGACGGGCAATGTATTTCGCCGTGTTTTGACTGTGCACTCGAAGTGTCTCCACTGACCCACATGTGTGTGGTTGCTTCACGCTAGTAATCTTCCAACCTCCAAGCTGACCAAGGGCAGCCTTGTTTGCAAACAACCATGTACTTCACCCCGGCGTTTGAATGCTTCACCTTGTACAGCCGGTAATGACGAACAGCGTAATCCTGTAAAAAGTACTTCACCTTCTCTAGCATCTTGAACCTCAACCCCTCATTAATGATCAAATCCCTTGCATTCCCTTCATGTATTACCCAAGGCCCATGTCACATCCTGCCAAGTCTGCATGGCTCAAGTCCTCACAGAAGTGGACTTGTGGGATTTTCACGTTATGTGACTCGAGCATAGAGATGGCAATGGGTACCCGAAACCCGATTACCCGGTGGGTTTTACCCGATATGAAGGCGGGTATGGAATGACTTCTTCACCCGTGGATATGCTCATGGGTAAGATCTTGTACCCGTCGGGTAGGCATGTGCGGGTATGGTTGTATAGTATCCACACCCACGTACCCGTGGGTAATTTCTACCCGCATAGTCTATACATAAACCACTACTTAATTAAATATAGGTCAAAAAAGACTAATGCACTTACTTGTTGTTTATTATCATTATTATATATTTTATTTGTCTATATTTTATGTTATATGGTTTTGATTATGCAATATACTTATTAATTTAGTGTTTTTAAACATGTTAATAGTGGTGTCCTATCGGGTATGGGTTACCCGTCGGGTATTTATTACCCGCCGGGTATGGGTATGGAAACGATTTTATACCCGTGTGCGGGTGTGGGTTTCTTAGCGGGTATAAATATGTTTGACGGCTACGGGTATGGAATAGAACTACCCGACGGGTATGTACCCGTTGCCATCCCTACTCGAGCATCCTCTAATCTTTCTCAGGAAGACACCGACTCAAATCAGCCTAGGATGCTTGTTGGGCGTGCACCAACATGAGCATTCCACGATCAACACCTACATCTCGACCTCCTTGAGCAAAATCATCAAGTGCCACATCGACCTCAGCATCTACACCTCGACCACCTTCACTAGAGTCATCAACCGCCTCCTCAGACTCGGTAACTCCACCTCGAAGCCCTTCGCTATGGTGATCATACAACACCTCCACCGCACCCCGTATACCGCCACAGTACCACCTTCGCTAGACTCACGCTCTTCTTCCTCACCTCCACGTTCTTCTTCCTCACCTCCACCATGGAACACGTGAATTAAACAATCCATATACAAATCCCCATTTATTTTGTTAATTCCACCATTGCCATACTACATTAAATATAAACATGGGAAGTGTAGTCTAAAATTGTAGTCTCTAACCATCAACAACTTCAATCTAATCTCTAACCCGAACCTAATATGTAATTTTGCTTTGTATCCCCTGTAATCTAGTGGGCCTAACATCTAATTTTCTATAACCCTAGAATGGAAGAGGAATACCTGGCCGAAGTGAGGACTAGGAGATGGAGGCAGAGCTGGAGGGCACCGTGCACTGACCTGCGCGGCGGTCGCCGGGCCTACGGCACCACTGCATGTAGCGCCGCTGTGTGTTGTTGCGGCGCCACATAGTGTGGCACCGTGGAGGGGTCACCCTGTGCAAATAGATTAAGGGAGGGGTTTTTTGTGAAATTTCTTTGAGCGAGGGGTCAAAATGAAAAAAATGCGATATTGTGTAGGCGGCAGCCCAGCGCATTCCGTGCTTGTTCCCATCCTTAGATTCGGAGGCTCCGCTCAATTGTTTCCACCTTGCTGTTTGCGCTCTCAAATCGCAATCATTGATTTTCATCTTTCTTTGTGCTGCCAAGTGTGAATCCTCTTGTCCCATGTTCCTTTCATTTTTTTTCACAAATTGAAGGGGTTTTTTCCTACCGATTATATTATATATAAAGAAATAAAAAAGATTACCATATTCCTTTCGTGGTGCTCACGTTGACCTTTTCTTAGTAGGATTATCATGAATTTCAGGAGTATTGCCCTCCAAATGCAAACTCCGAAAGTACTATTTTGGTTTTCTAAGACTATCCTCACCAACCTACCCATACTACCGTCTATATTTAAAACTCCTCTCTATCTACATTGCTTGCAGAGTGTGTGCCAATCCTCATAATTGTTTAAAATGATTTTCTTTATTTTTTCCTTTTATTTTACCTTTTTTTTCAACATTATCCTCCCGCACCTTCTCGATCCCACCCGCAGAGTCACAAACACAACCTTCTCGATTCCTCTCTCCAAACGCAGAGGCTATTGCCGTCCCGCTGCACCGTCTGCTGCCGGGCTGGTCTTCCCCGTCCCGCGTCGCCGCGTCGCATCCTCAAATTCCTGAGCCGGTCCCAGTATGCGTTCGCTATGGGGCTGTTTGGTTGTTGTGCCTGCTGGCTAGCCAGCCTTGGCCAAGACGAGGCCCAGTGTTCGCCTACTCAGGCCACGCCCCTAGCCAGGGCCCATGTGGAGCAACCAGGGCCCGGAGGGTGGCTCTGCTTGAACGGCCATTTCGGGTGTTCTATTCTAGCCCGGTCATTTTGCCCACCCGAGCACCCCGCGGCGGCTAACCTTGGCCACCCGTGTGCCAATCCGAGCCTTGGGTTTGTGCCTCTCTCCCATGTGCGTCGTCCCCCCTTTCCTTTCGCCTTCTCCCCTTTGCTCTCCGCCCCCTTCTCCTTCGCCGCCGGCGAGCCTTGCTCACCCGTTGCTCGTGGTAGGTGCAGGTTTGGGATTACCTTTATCTTATCTTCCTCTCCTCTCCTTTCCTCTCCTCTTATCTCGGTATACTCGATGCATGAGCTATCGATTTGGCCCCATTTGTTGATGCTTTTGTTTGCGGATCCTATTTGTGGTATGCAACAGCGTAGTTGCTGTTTATCACATCATTTTGTTTGACACACAAAGTGCTCCTATCAATGATGACCGTATCGTTAATCTGTGGCCAACAAATGCACAAAATAATTATTTCATATGTTGTTTTAGGTTCATTCATGCCTTGGTATGTTGTAGTCCGTTGCCACAAACCTAGTGTGTACAAGGACCGGGCACTCTGCAATGAACAAGTATCAGGCTTCATGGGTGCTTCATTCGAAAGATATGAATCTGAGCAATCAGCATCAGATGCGTTAACACTGTTCTTTGGGCATTCACGTGAAGCTGGAGGCGTGAAAAACATTCCAAAGGTCATGGGTACAGACTTAGCTAGGAATAGAGGATGGGACTTCAAGGATTGTATCATTGTAACTGTGACCAGTGTGTACGGACTTGAACAACTAAATTGTAACTGTTGTTGTAACGGGCTTGGCAAAAATCAATGGTAACTGTTGTTGTTTCTTGCATTTTACATTCAATTCGTAATTATGAGTTGTCCACAACTATTTTTTGTTATATTCTGCCCATTAGTATATACGGTTCATCAAATCATTCTTGGGACTTAGTCATTTCCAAACATGAGCCACCAAGCTAACTGTCAACCAACCAAAGACTAACTAGAGCCGTCAGCCAAAAATAGCAAACCAAACGTGAGCTCAAGTGGGACGCGCTACATAGGAATGTCAACCAAACACGAGCCCATGTAGTACAAGAGCCTATGGGAGCCTGGGTAGGCCACCACGCCGGCTGCTCCTCCTCCCACAGCGGGCGCTGGCTGCTGGCCAGGAGGACATGTGGCCGAGCCACGTCGCCGGCCACCATCTGATGGGAGATGTAGCTGCAAGCTCGAAGGGATAGGATACTGGCTGCAACTCGGAGAGATGACGTGGGACGATAGACCAGACGTGGAGAGAAACGCAGGTTATAAGCCTGACAGGTATAAGCTTGAGAGGTGAGACCCACTTATCATGACGGATTAAAAAACTGAGACCATCTTCAGCCAGAGGTGGAACTAGGTTATAGACTGTGGGTGCGGCCATGCCCACCAAAATTCAAAGATAGCTTATCAATTTTTTATTTTGACCTTATATATTTGAACAACAAGCACATACTATGAAGCATCGCACACCTCTATGTTTGTCGCTAGCTCTGCCCTATCTCCGGTAGATTGTCTATCCACGTTGTATATCACTGTTCCCACTCGTTTTGTGCTGTATAGACAGTAAGCTTAGAGACTATAATAAATATACATACTTATTTGAGTGACGCAAGCACAGATGTCTTGGTGATGTCTCCGGTGTGCCTCCTTTATTTCGGGCATGTACATCTTGAATACTTTGGGAGGTCAGCTGGGCGGGTACATCAGTGCATGCATGCATTCGGCGGGCAATCTGCCACGGAACAACGATAACGACCTGGTAGGCTGCTATGCTACGGAGGAGTACGTACGAACGTACGTACGATGAACTCTGAAGAAGTAAACGATGGGGCTGGCATCTCTCGACATCTCTATCTATCTGACGTCAAACAAGAAAAAAAACCTCCTGTATTTTTTAATCTCGCGGCGTCATGGAGTACGAGAACGGATGAACCTGACCTGTCCTGCCTGCCTGCAGATCGATCAGCCGTGTTGAACTGATCGACTCAGCAGCCATCCCTGCTGCTGCTTGAACAGATCATGTCTTCGACGACGAATCGACGATTCCCCACGATGTTTCTTGTTCAGACACGCGCGCGGCTGCTGTTTCAGCAGTTGAACCGGCCTGTCTTCCCGTTTCCCGACTTAAAAATTAAAAATACAGGACACGACGATGACGATTGATCATCAATCTATTGCCTCGGCCAATAATGCGTAGCTAGCTGCCTACGTATAATATCTAAAAAAACATCGGTACAGTTACAGTTTTGATGCAGGGCAGGGCTACTTCATCTTCATGTTGTTGCAACTAATGTGTTTATCTCCTCGTAAAAAAAACTAATGTGTTTGTCTGACCATTTCGTTTTTTTTATACGACGATCGAGAACGCGGCTAAAATTGGCTCCTAATCCCTTCTGCCTGCTTGTGGTTTTCCAAATGTTTCTGTACGACAACGTAGCATTACGGGTTTGACACCGCTTGTACATATTCAATGTCATGCTGGTTCCAGTATGCTGCTTATTAATCCAATCCCTTTGGAGACGCGAAAAATGAATCAACCCATCATGTTCAAATTTGTTGAGCTTTTCATTCCCAGCGTTCCAATTTGTTGTACAAATGTAAATTTGACCAAAAAAAACGCTTGACTTCTTTTCATCATACAGTTGTTTATGAAAAAGTATGTTTTTCATCTCGAAATATTCAAAACCATGACTTTTCTTCCATTACGTTTCAATTGGCGTAAACCAATCCTAGTTAACTACCGGTCATCGTGAACTTGTTGAGATGTGAGAATTAGACTACAAATTTCATGATTATTTTTTGCCAATTGCATATGAGAACGCACATAAGATGAAAACATTGGTTGGGTGTATTCAAATTTCATGATTTTTTTTCCAATTGCATATGGATATGTGTTGGTCCTTTGCAGAATTTTAGGATTTTTTTTAGAATATCTGTGTATCATTAAAATCTTGAAACTACAAAACGTAACCAAGAAAACTAGAGTGCAAAGTATATATATACAAACGTTTGCATTTTTCCTTCTAAATTTTCATGTATTGTTGAAATATAATGATGTACCCATGTATATGTGTGTATATACATATATGCATATATATTCTAACTTAAAACTTATATAGCACAAAGGTTTGGTAGTTCCGATAAATATGAAAAAACAGTTATTTTATAAAATCTATAATTATGCATGATTTTAACTAAGAATATAATATGACACTATGACAAAACCACTTTTATCCGTGCTAGGAAGGTAATTTTACGGTTTCAAGAGTTGAAAGGGAAATCTTGTCCGTTATTAGAGTCTGAGGAGTTAATTTAGACTCCACAGATAGTTCAAGTAGGTAAAAATTAAGGACCAGACCCCCATATCCCAGGGCTATATATGGTCATCTCCCTTTGGTACTTAATTTTAGCCATTCCAGATCCAGCCCAAGACGATGCATCTGCAAAATGGGCTAAAAATCAACCTGCTAGGCAGCTTGTGTGATTTTATTTTCCTTCGAATTAAAATAATTGCTGAGATGATGATTGTGTTATTAAAATTACTTCTTAAAACCAAAATCGCCCAAAATTTTAGGAGTGTATTTCTAGATATGAGAGGATCTATTTTTATATAACTATAATTGCTCACTATGACAAAATGCGTGTGGGAAATTCAAATTCAATAATGTGCAACTAGCTGCCTACGTATAATATCTAAAAAAAAACATCGGTTGCGGAATGGCTGCTTGTGCGTATCAACTTTTGGGTTGTTTATAAATGTGGGAACGTGTGCTCGGCCTTCTTGACTGGAAACGGCGAGGGCACCGTGTAGCAGCATTTTGCTTGGACTTGGGGGGTCTTGATGAGAGGAGATAGCTGCCGGCCGGCATCAGTTACCGGGTCAGCAACTAATATATAGTACGTACAATTGCCATTTCTGATTCGATTCACAACAGTTTTTTAGTGCGAGATATAGGTAACAGAAAGTTGTTCATGACGTTCGTTGTCGGCTCTGATGCCATTGGATGGTTTCATCCATGTTGATCTGTGCGTACAGACTTTTTTTTTACACCAAATCTGTGTATAATATAAGTTACTGTTTCGATGCACGGCAGGGTTCACTGATGTTGCAACTGATGTGTTTGTCTGACCATTTCGTTTTTGTATATGACGATCGAGAACGCGGCTAAATTGGATCCTAATCCTTCCTACTTGCGGGTTTTTTCAAATGTTTCCGTACGACAAAGTGGCATTATCAGTTTGACACCGCATATACATATTCAATGGCATGTTGGTTCCAAATCTACTAACTAATCGTACGTACCCTTTTGGAGAAGCAGAAATGAATCAGCCCATCATTTTCGCATGCATATCTGTCAGCAAATACTCACCAATAAATTTGTTGAGCATTTCATTTTGAGTATTCCAATTTGCCGTACAAATGTAAAATTACAAAAGCTTGACTGCCGTTTCTTTTTCGTTTTTCCTAATATACAGTTGTTCATGAAAAAGTTTGTTTTTTCATCCCCAAGTATTAAAAAGTGTGACTTTTCATCCATTAAGTTTCAAATGGCGTAAATGAACCCTAGTTAACTACTGGTCACATTGAAACTTGTTAGAGATGTAAGAGTTGATAATAAGTTTATGCTACAAAATCACATCAGATGGCAAAATAATCATTGGGTCCATTCAAATTTCATGATAAAACCATTTTTGGCGATGATATATGGACCTGGCCAAAGACTCCCTCAGGACAACTAGCGAGAGCCCTGCAAAGAGTTGGTCATTTGCGAGATTTTAGGATTTTATTAGAAAGTTTGGGCATTATTAAAATTTTGAAACTAGAAGACGTAACCAAGAAAACTAGAGTGCAAAGTTTATTTTCTATTTTAAAGTTTATTTATCTACCACAAATGTTGGTTTGTTCCAATAAATAGGAAGAAATACAGTTAACTTTTATGGAAACTATAATTATGCATAATTGTTTTAACTGAAAATAAGAATGACTCAAGATCACTTCAACAAAATCACGTTTAACCATGGTGGGAATGTAATTTACAGTTTCAAGAGTTGAAAGGGAAATGTTCTCTGTTATTATAGTTTGAGGAGTCAAGTTGAAGGAGGTAAAATGCTATTTTCTCTTTGATACCTAATTTTGGCGATTCCAGACCAAGCCCAAGGTGACGGAGCTGCAAAATGGGCTGAAAACAGCCCAGGCTGCTAGTGTGATTTTTATTTTCATTTCCAAGTAAAAATACTTGCTGAAATGGTCATTGTGTTATTAAAATTACTTTTTGAGCCCAAAATGCCAAGAAATTTTAGGAGTGTATTTCCAGATCTGATAATTTAATAAAAAGTAACGCTATCCATCATTATCATGATCTTTTTGAAAGATTTTACAGCGGTGAAAATGGTATCCATCGGTACCTAGAGGTACCACTCATTTTTATTTTTATTGACCATTATGCTTGTTGTAGTATTTAAACTTCAATAAAAAATGGGTACCGGTCTACCATTTTTAGTATGGACCCTTTCATTTGGTACCATCTATTTTTAAACCTTGAGATTGTCTCTAATGAATGGCTACTATTTTTTTTCAACCTCCATAAAAGTTGTATCTTTTTTGTATAACAAATTGTTCACTAATATATTGGCTCCAATGAGTCCTACTACGATGCAATTGTTGAAATAAAACTATGACAAAATGCGCATGCAAAATTCTCAACAAAATCGCATTCAAACTTGATTAAACTGTAAACTTATTTTATTACTATTTTAATTTATTTAATTACTAGCAGCGGGACGATCCTTTGGTTTTTTTTTTAAAAATAACTCCTAGAAGAACTTATGATGGTTTTCAAGATTGTCATAAATAATCGATGTTTGCTAACTATCACATAACAGATGATCATTCATCAAAAATATTGCATGACATTTGACTTGCTTATGACGATTTTTTTTGGTATTAGTGACGAGAGCCTCCTTTTTGTCACTAAACCAACTGGCATCTACGAAACGACATAAAAGAGATGGCATATGATGTTTCTTCCTATTATCATGAGTTAGTTGTCACCTTAAGTCATATTCATGTACTCCGTACTGAGTTTTAGGGAGAAATGGCTATGTAAACGTACTTGCAGTAGTGCAGCTAGCACGGCAGCACGCAGCCATGTGCCAAATAGGGTGTTATTGCCTTTGTGAGTGCATTTATGTTTTAGAGCAGAGGGAGTTAAAACATTACAGTCACCAAGATATCACTTTAACCATCAATTAATTATAGTGCATATATTCAAAATATATCACATGTATAATGTTTTAAAACTAACGAATCTAACCATATAAATTTCAAAACCTGAATCAAAATATTTGAAAAGATATTGATGGTTAAAACTAAAATATGTTAAACCAAAACATCTATTATTTTGAAACTGAAGGGAGTAGGTGAAGGTGAAATGGACTAGACGGCTAGGCCGGCATGGTTATTACAGCACCTGAGATTTGACAAGATCGGAGTTGACACATCTTATTAAATTAAAGAGTGTGTTTGGTTCCCATATTATCCGCTATCTAGGATTTATCTGGACATATACGTGTCTAGATACATCTTTAGATAGCACGATAATGAGTGAACCAAACACCCCCTTACGGTGTGTTGTGTGGTTCCTTTGTGACCACCCGAACATGTACCATGTTTGGACGTAGATATTATTGGAGTCCTATACTTTGCTTGGACGTAGATATTGGAGCCTAGAATCTGGAATTAGAATTTGATTTTCTAAATTATGTTGTTTGGTTGTTTTTGGAATTCAGAGTTAGAATCAGAACCCAATTCTTTGGCATTGAATTATAACTAGAAGTTATGTCCCCGAATTCAGAGCATGGCACCATGATAGGCAAAATTGGATTCCAACTATCAGTTCCTTTATATTCAAATACTCCCTCCGTTCACGAAAGAATGAAATTCTGGCTTTGTCCTAAGTCAAACCATTGTAAGTTTGACCAAATTTATATAGAAATATAACAGCATTTATGATATCAAATATATACGATATGAAAATATAATTCAACATTAATCTAATGATACTAATTTGATAGCATAAGTTTTAATATATTTTGAAATAATCTTGGTCAAAGTTGCCACTGTTTGACTTAGGATTCAGTCAGAATTTCATTCTTTGGTGGACGAAGGGAGTAATAGATTCGGAATTGCAAACCATTTCTAGTATCGACATGATTTGGTTTAAGCTCAATTCAATTTCACCATCTCAAATATCAACCTCCAAACCTAAATTATGTTTGGCTCGACAAATTGATTGGTACAAGTCCATGCCGCGCAACAATATCTTGCACTATTTATTTACTCCTATCCGTTTGCAGCCCGTCTGAAGATTTTATTCTTCTTCTTTTAAAAATGGATCAAATTTAGAGTCTTGTTACAATGATTGGAAAGCACCACTAGTACTTATAGAAAAATTGGAAAGCGCCATTGGTACTTATAGGAAAACTGGTAAGTGCCATTGGTATTTATAGGATTTTTTTCGATTAGAATTCATTTACCCTTTGAATTATTAACAAAACGAAAAAATATTTTGTATTGGTCCCAGCTCCTTTTTGTACCGGTCCCGCCTCCTTTTGGTACTTGTCCCATTAATTAGTATTTTTGTTAGTACTTCATTTTTTTTTACGCAATTAGATCTTATGAAATGGAAGGCTCACATTAATGCCAACCATTGTAAAACTTGTATCAAACTTATGATAGTATGACTAAAAAACTAAAAGATTATTTATTTTGGTACGGTGTTATATGACATTTGGGCAATTGATAGGGTCAAGTTATTGTGGACATTAAATTCTTTTTTAGAGAAAGAAAATTTTATTCCGGTCTCTAGAAGAGGTTTGCACGTAACCAATCCTTATTATAGTAAGATAAGAGAGCTCTCAAAGAGCTAAATGGAATAAACTTGACTGAAGCTAATCCTTCTAAAAGATGGTTACCCGTGCTTGGCAAAAATCTCCAAAGCTAGGGTCTCTAGAGTTCGACAGGCCCACTTGAGCAGCGGCCTTTTTTTTTTTTTTTTGAAGAGAGCTCCATAACCGTGTCCAGTAAGTGTTGCTCTAAAGATTACCTGCAAATAAGAATACAATCTCTTTTCATCAAAGATGATTTCGTTCAGCCAAATAGGCCACAAAAGTGCACTTTCTCCTATGCAAATTTGGGCACATAAGTGTGTTCTATCTTGCCGGAACAAAGAACTAGATAGCTCATTTATATTTTTGGGTGGCTGCAAACCAAAAGCTAAAAAGATAACTTTCCAAACCTTGCAACATGACAATCAAAAAATAATTATTGAATGGTTTCATTTGTGTCAAAAAAAATAACATCGACCATCTCCGCACTCCAATGCCTTTTTAACAAGTTATCCTTTTTTTAAAATTACTCCCTTAAACAAGAACCAAATGAATATCTTGATTGTAAGTGGTAGTTTTATTTTCCACATAAACAAGTTCAATGGTAATACGGTTTGGTTCACCAAATGTTTATACATTGAGTTAACTGTGAAACAACCATGCTTGGAGAGATTCCATTTAATACTATGAAATTGGTCATCTAGTTGCACCAAAGCGAGTCTTGAAACTAGATCTTCCCACTTTTGAAGTCTGTCTCCAACCAGGAGATATTAAGGGGCATAGAGCTAAACATAGTTGCTACTGTCATGTGCTATGTTTCTTTCTAGTAATATTATACAAATATGTGTATTGATTTTTAAGTGGAAGGTTACCGAATCACCTATCCACCCAAAATCTTATTTGAGAACCATCATGTAGTTTAAAGCTAGAAAGCTCAAGGAAATGCTCTTTAACCTTCATAAGGCCAGACAAGAAGTGTGAGTCACCTAGCTTCCATTGAACTTCTCCAATAGATTTACCTCTCAAGTACTTCTTTTTGAGTAAGTTCTGTGGTTCTACCACATCCCCTCTTCATTTATCAGCCATTTGCTAAGTAAACAAATATTCTATATCTCAAGATTTCTAATACCCAAGCATCCCTGTTCTTTCGGCAAACAAATAATTTTCCATCTCGCTAATCTATATTTGTTCTTATGATTATCACCTTGCCAGAAAAAAGTAGATCTGTTAAAATCCAGTTTCTTAAGAATGTCTTTTGGTACTTCAAAGAAAGACATCATAAACATCGCAAGGCTACTTAAAACTGAATTAATCAAGACCAACCGTCCACTATAAGATAAAATCTTTCCTTTCCAACCACTGAATTTTTTGCACGTGGTTGCTATTGCACGTTTAATTCTACCATAATTTTTTTATATATTGACATAGTAGGATTTTCTTTTTGCACGATTATATATTGTAATTATGAACAATTGTGGTGGCATTTCCAACAGTATATACGACTTATCACATGAACATAGCCCAACTGATAAATTGTAAAATTGGTGGTCAAAGTGGCAAATTAAGAAAGGCACGGCTTAACCATACTCTTTTAAAAACATGGTATATATTATTTCATAGAGTATTGTTCTTTTCTAGTTGAGCTAGCTAGATTTCATCCATCATGATTTAGTAGTAATTTGTAATTAAATTATTCAACCTTTCTCATTTCTCATATGTATGTCTCCTTTCCCACGTTAAAGCTATCATGAAGGGATGATGTTGGAGTACACAGCTGATTTGTCTACCTTTCTCCATTAGGTTAAGCTTCCGATGGTCAAATGATGGATACGTGAAGCTATAAATATGCATTGGATCCTCCAGTTGATAATGGAGAGATCGAGTTCTTTCAGTGAGACAGTCACCATGCGTGATGTCGGTCGCTGGGAACCGATGACACTTGTGGATCAACCCGTCGACCAAGTCTCAGGACCGGGCATGCAGTGTGCCCACAACGTGCAGGCCGCGATCAGAGACGATGAGGCCAAATGAGTAAGTTCAGGTTCTGTATATGATTTAGTGTGTGTATGTGCGTGTAAGCCCGTTCTGATACCGACCGCATGCAGCTTGAAAGGTATATGCTTCTTTCGAGATCGAACTACTAGTCTACTACTACTGCTACCGCCACAATGCCAGGAGATCGATCGACCGGCAAATTCCAATCAATAATCTCCACTCGCTTTCTTCAATCCCTACCGGAGCCAAATTCTACGTGCATGGAATGAAAAAAAAGCTACCTGATCCGCAAAATTTGGTAAAGCTAAAGCTGCTGTCGACCGACACATGCGGCTTTGGCTTGACCAAAAGGTAATCAAGTACGGGGAATTCTTTGGTTTTATTTTTTGACGCTAACGAACTTGGAAAATGAGCAAACTCAAGTAAAAATGTTTTTTTACTTGAATAATATATGTATGCTTACCAGAAGTCTGTATATGCGTGCATGCGTTTTGCTTTTAATTGGAAGCGCATGTAGTGCATGTACGTTCTGCAATATGGGACCCGTAAGTAATTTCACACAAAAAATGTACTCCCTCTATCTAAAATATATGGTGTGATCAACTATGGCACGGTCACCAATACTAATATTTAACTCTAAATATCTTTCATCCTATAATGTTTGTAGCGATAATAGAACTATATCCATGTAAAAGTACCTCTAAATACGAGTCCAATGACACATTTAATTTTCTATAAGACAAAGTTTTGAATATATAAGATATTAAATATAGGTTCGAATTTCGAGCTTTGAATCTTGAATTACATGCACCCCTTATATTATGGGATGGAGTGAATATATACTCCCTCCAGGTCCGAATTAGTTGTTGTTTTAGAAAATTAAAGATGTAACCAAAAATTTTAAAACTTTAACTATATGTAACTTTTATAATATTTAGTTTTGAATCTTGAAAGTCATGTGCATAGATTTGTCTTGACAAATAAAAAGGGCAGCCCGGTGCATGAGCTCCCGCTTGCGCGGAGTCCGGGGAGGGGTTGGACCCACTTCAGGTTTATTGTACGCAGTCTTTCCCTGCATTATTTGTCTTGACAAGTACTTTCATAAAATTATAAATTTCTTAGAATTTTTATTTTATTTATACTCAAATAAAAATAATGTTCAAACTTATGTTTTGGAGATCACGTGGATGTCCAAAACGATTCGGGACTTGGAGGGCGTACTTGTCATGTGTACTCTTTAAAATGAGTTTGTATCTAGGATTGAGTGTTTTGAAAGGTTCTAGCACTTTTTTTTTTCTTGCTAGTCGTCCTTGTCACCCCGACTCGTTGTCTTCCCATGTCTCTGGTGGCTACTGGCTCCCATTCCTTACCGCCAGCACCGTCATCCCCATCGCTTTGCCTCACAGCCTCCGCCGCTGATCTGCGTCCGCCACCGCCACAGTGCTCCGGTGAGCCCATAACCTTCAATCCACTCTAACCCGCTGAAGTTGGAAAAGAGAGAAAGGAGGAGGATCTGTAGAAAAAAAAAACATGTGCTAGATCCACATAAAACACTCAGTTATTGGTTAGCTTTTCTTTTTAAAATTGGTGGTGGACGCCAACGACAATGCAAGTTTAGAAACTCGAACGTCGATCGAACATTTACCGCGTTGCATGCTGTACCCCGGAGCAGTGGGAAACTTCATATATATAGAGACAGCCAGCAATTAGAGCAGCAGCACTGAAGCAGGGCGGCATCAGTTTCCGTCCAAGCCTTTTGTCATCAGGCTGTCAGATCCTCAGATCACCGTCCACAGCAAAAACTTGGTGCCGCAACACGCTAGGTTATTCTATCTGAGCGACTGAGCCTCAGGTCGCAACACGCCGGGCGCTTGGTGCCGAACGGCCGTCTGCCGGTAGCGCCAATTGCCAAAGCTCGCGAACGCTTGATCCGTGGATCATCCATGCATGCATGGACGAACCACAGTACGGATGCATCTAGCCGATGGACCGCCGGCCGGGGCGAGGAAGCCGGCCGGCCGGCAGGCGAACGGAGCGTGCTCGCGCTCCGGCGCGCATCACGCGGTGGGCTCCGGGCCATTCACGGCCTTGCGCGCAGGACGGACGCCACCCGACCAACGGACCGCCGTCCTCGCTGCCCGTTGACCCTGCTCAGGCCTTTGGTGGCAGCTCCGAGCTAGGCCGCAACAAGCCAACAAGCGCTATCGCCTTCGCTCCTCTGCATCTAGGACCCCTGGCCTCGCCTCTCACATACGTCCTCCGTAGCCGTGGCTGACTCTTGTGGTCCGTAGCCGTGTTTTACTGCTTTACACGTGTACTACTTACTGCTGCAACTCACATTATGCTGCTCCTTGGCTCTTTATATTATTTACATCCACCAATAATCAAAATCATGCATAAAGACAAGTTTATTACTAAGGCAATTCTCCGTACCTTACTGTATCTTGTCACAGTATTCAAAATTGCCATGTCATATGGTACTGGCTACATATCCCAACACATGGTATCATAATTTGTTTCTCAGGTCTTACCAGATAATTAAACATATATATAGATGTATATGATCAGGGCCGTTGACACGCATGTGCGAAGTGCGCGATCGCACAGGGCCCCAAATCGACGGGCCCCCAAGTAGGTAAATCGGCAGGGTAGATGAAACAATGATCCAATTAAGCGCCGAGCGATGCAGCCGGCAACACCCTCCTGCGCCTGATTTTGAAAAATATATTTATTCAAAATAAATCCATGTTGACCTTGTCATCTTGACAGTTGACAATAAAATGGTTCATTATCTTTGGTGATTGTCGCCATCCATAATTAAGTTGTAGCCTAAATAAGTATGCCTTAAAATGTCTCTTCTATTTTCTGGATTTATTAAAAATTTGAAGCCTATAGTTTTTGTTTCATGAGCTCTAGTTTTTTTTTATGGGAGTCATCGTATCCCTACACACCCCCAAGATTATTATCCCTAATCTTTTAAGGTATTTGAGGTTTTCTTGTTATCTAAATTCCACCATTATTGTGGTTCAATACTGAACAATATTGAGTTGCAGTGACAATTTAAATGTCGGCCAGGAAGGATGCTTTATGTGTTGCACTCTAGAGGCAATGCTTATTTTGTCTACGGTGTTTTGGCATAAGTTCCTTTATCAATAGAAAGGGATGTCAACTACATTGGATTGAATTTTCCCTTCTTTTATTTTCTTGTTTGAAATAAAGACCTTCTTATGCTTGAAACCTTTTACGTTAGCTACCAATATATATACTCTTGTTTTTTAATTTGAATTTTTGCAGGAGCTTTTATCATTCGCCTTATTAAAAATACTAGGGAAATATCAGCTATTTTGTTAAGACATGTTCATAATTCAAGATAAAGCATAATTTTTTTCATATGCATTTGGAACTAAATCTTCAGATAGTAAAAAAAGGTGAAACATGATGCGTAAAATTCAAACAATATTATATATTTAAAAGTAGAGGGTGTAATAAGAACATGTATATAAACATTAGAGAACCCTATGCTGTAGCAACCTTTTAATCTTTTATCCATGCCTTCCGCCGTGCATCAGCTACACAGCCATAGACCATTTGGAATGCACGGTGCCAAGATCGGGCCTGTATACTGAGCAATCGCGCGTGAGACCTAGTAGCTAGCTGCATGATAGAACTAAATTTTCTCGTAGTTTTTTGCGTCTAGGTGCAGGCAACGCCAATAATGCAGTCCGCATTAGAAGGATCCGTTCATCCGAACCTGCCGCAGTGTCGCTGATCGATCGATTGGCTGATGTATGACGTACGTAATGGAATATACCAGCTGGTTAATTTGTGGGGCTAGAGACATTCGGCAGTCTTTTGATAAGGATACTGTGTGTAGCAACTGTGCAGAACGAATAGATAGGGTATCCAATTAACTACGACTTCGCTCAAGAAAATGATACTCCAACATATAATTTGGTGTAATATAGGAAAAATCTAACTAATGCACTAAATAAAAAAAGGATGTTTTGGTATGTTTTTCCTTTTCAAAAACATTTAGTTGGTATTCATTATATTGGTAGCAGGGGCGTCCCGCCTGGAAATCCAAGGGCCTGTGCGAAAAAACTCTAAATGGATGTCTTAACTTAAGTCTCAAAATAGAATGACAACAATACATACTGTATTGTAAGTTATAATTCCATTGGTTAATAGAAGAGAGCTTATCCTAGTTCAAAAATATTATAAGCTACAATGTTATTGATTCCGACTTCATCTCACGATGGACGATCAGATGGAGTTAGAGTAATTTATTAAATTTCTGATTTAACTTTTGTGGTAGAACACAATAGTGGCATTTCCGATGGTTGCCGCTACCCCTGGTCACGTCATTAATTGGTTGTTTGCACAGCTGCTAATCGTTGGTGTGTTGGTCCTGCAAAGACGAATGCAGATTCCATGTTTAGTCTCCATCACGCGAGTCGTGAGTCGCGACACTAATCACGGCCTGAGTTGCTGGGATGAAAAGAATTATAAAATGGGAGAGCCACCATATGTATGAAAAAGTCAGAGGGGCTGAACCAATTGTGGGTAACTCGATGAGGCTACACTCTGTAGAAATAATTGAGTGAGCTTACTATAGCGGTGTATATGTATACTTAGGTTAGTTACGAGACAGAATTTATTAATTATGGGCTAAAAACTCAACTGAGCCCTACAAATAATTGAAATGGTGCTTACATACAGTAGTAGTATATATCTTGTTCTTTGTTTGAAAAGGATAGCACTATTATACTACTTAGTATGTTCCCTGTATTTTTTAGGCCCTACACGGTCGCATCGTCTGTGTGGGCCCGGGACTCCCCTCATTGGTAGATACATGTGATACAGTGAAACAATTGTATAGCGGACGTGATTGTTAATTAAGCCAAGAAAATGGGGGATGCTTAACGAAACAAAAATGTTCGGTTCAATCATATCGTATACCCCAACAAAAGACGAACCCTTCACGTCGGAGATATTTGGGCAAGACAGTCGGCAATTCTTGAAAGGTCTTGAAATGTCAGAGTGCAAATTGCGTGTCTCTGTGAGACATTATCTCGACACATCATTTTCGAGAAAACACAAAAGACAGGGATAGTTTATCTCTTTAACACATGCAGCTTTGTGAACGAAGCCAGAAAAGAGCAAGAAGCTGGCGCTAGACTCCCAACAAAACACTAGAAAAATTTAAGAGAAATAAAAAGCCTGATAAAACGGGGACATAAACACTGTGCCCTGTCAAATCCAGAGAGACGACCTGCAGCAATCCCCTATAAATAGCTCCTCACCTTTAGCAACATGGTAACAACACAATCTTCCTTTCAGACATAAACCTCCAGATCATCATCAGACTTTGTAGCTGCTAGCGCTAGCTTTGCACCTCTTGCTTTCTCCTCTCCAGGTCCTCTTGACCGACCTCTACATACAACGCGCACACTTCCACAACTCGTCATCCGATCCGTGGCCCCCGATCACGTCCCTGAATGGACTTCGACATGCTCAACTCCCACCCGGAGGCGCAGCTCGAGCTGATGAACGCAATGCTCCAGCTGGAGCAGCTCACTGCGTTCCCTGCAGACCACCACGGCGGCGCCATGATGATGGTGCCTTCGACTCCCCCGTCGCCGCCGTGCATGCAGCAAGCTCCCCACCATTTCTCCTCCTCGGTGCCTCACCACATGGGTGGCGGCGGCCGCGGCGCCTACCACGACCACCACCACCAGTACACCCAGGTCACCGCTGCGTCGTCGTGCAACGGCGGCAGCGCGGCCGGCTCGGAGCACGTGGGGCAGCAGCAGCAGCAGCAGGAGCCCCGAGGCGGGGACGACGGCGCCACCTCCGTGGGGTCGTCGGCGATGCGAGAGATGATCTTCCGCGTGGCGGCGCTGCAGCCCGTGAACATCGACCCGGAGATGGTGCGGCCCCCGAAGCGCCGCAACGTGCGCATCTCCACCGACCCGCAGAGCGTGGCGGCGCGGATGCGGCGCGAGCGCATCAGCGAGCGCATCCGCATCCTGCAGCGCCTCGTCCCGGGCGGCACCAAGATGGACACCGCCTCCATGCTGGACGAGGCCATCCACTACGTCAAGTTCCTCAAGACGCAGGTGCAGTCCCTCGAGCGCGCCGCCGCCGCCAGCGGCCGCCGCCCGGCGCCGCCGCCAGCGGACTACGACGCGGGCGCCGCGCCCTATCCCGTTCCCGGCGGCCGCATGGACAACGGCCAGTGGTAGGTCGATCTCGACCGATCAGTCCCTCGAGGCCACCCTCTCCACTAAGCATCTGATGGTCCGGCGTGCATGGCCATGCATGTTGTGACCATTAACCGCCGCCGTTGGACATGGCGGAGTACGTACTACGACGAAAGCTAGCGCGCGTCGATCGGCACGCGGCACTTGTACGAGCACCATATATATGTGTAAAATTAGATGCACTTGGCTAGACGCCGTCTTTTTTATTTTTTGTTACTAGAGCCTAGAAATCGTTTTTACCGCGCCCTTGCATGCTCGCGGTTAGACTCGCGCAGCACATGAGCGCAAACATGTAGCATGTTGTACATTGCACGCATCTCATGTTTGTGAACCTGTTTCCATCATCGGTCAATTCGTTGATTGCCACAGCATTAATTCCCCCTCATCAGTTAACCTAGTTTCTTTATTTGCTCTTTCTTTGACAGCCAGCCGTAATTTCTTCACGCACGTATCATCGCGTTTTTACTGCCATAGTATGTCATGAATGGTACTGGCTGATTATGATCAGTTTACCCGTAGTCAAAAGCACAGGACAAAGATGCATGCTATGCATGACGAAACCCTATCAAGCAGGATCGGAGACGGGGCAGAGACGAAGAGACGATCGACGGAGTGGAGGACGCGAGGAGCGATCCAGCTTTCCGCGCACAGCGCGGTGCTTGCGCGGCGAGGAGCAGAAGACTATTGGCGCTGCAGGATCCGCAGGCACGAAACGAGAAACCTGGCGGCGCCTCGGCGCGCGCGGCCGCGGCCCCGCCTGCCCCTTGCTCGTCACCCTGGACGCCCGCGCACAGGGCCGGCGCTGTGCGCGCACAGCCGCGTCCGGCCGGCCGTGGGGACGGCCCGGAGCGGGGGCGGCCTGCGCCTCGCTTTCCGGCGGTGAGCCAATTCCGGTGCGCGACCGTTTCTGGCGCCGGCCATTGCCATGTGCCCGTGTCAGGGCTGATGTTAATGCCTCGGCGGTTGGTCTCTGACTGCCCGGCCCCGACCGCCAGCAGCCCGTATCCTACCCGTTCCGTCCCAGACGACAGACAGTACCTGGTACTAGGCCGTGGTCTAGGTGTGCCTACTTGGACCTGCAGGATCCATTTTAATTTGGTTCTGACCGATGAAGTTCATCAAGTCAGGTTATATATTGCGGTTGGATTGGTAAAATGCACCGATGTGGTTCTTAAACTTATACTATGATGAGTTATATGACCATGCATGGTGTCATAGATAGACCTATCCTATATAAAATATTAGTAGAATGCATATCTGAATCTCTAAACTCTTCTTTTTTTTTAAACAACCATGAATTCTGTTGATTTACAAAAATATTGAAGGGTACAGTACTTCAAACATCAAATATTACAGCAAACAGACATGAAGACCAAATAAAAGAAATATAGTTGCTGCAGACTTGACCGATCAATGGACCGCTTGCCGTTGGAATCCCTGGGCGGGGCCAGGAATGTCTTCCCAGGGTGCTGATGCAGTTATAAGAACAGACGGTCAAGTATTGACTAGGAGTAGTACAACATTAGATCAAGTGAGGTCAAATAGCTTGCACACTGTGTGCCACGGCACCTTAGCACTGATCATTGCATTATTGCGAACACATGTACGTGCTGGCTTGATATCGTCACTTCCCATAGTATATCGAAGCTCATGTCCTCGCGCGCATATGTTTCTTGTAACCTCTAGATTTGTCAGCACCGATGTCTACTGCAACGAGATATTCATTACATTGTAGGCTAGGCGCCGCTAGCGCTTCGAGAAAGTTGACGGGTGTGGACATCCCTTGTATATATGCCATTCTAGCTATATGTCAAAGTCATCCTAATTAGCAAGAACATGTGGTCTAAATCCAACTGACGATCTGCCAGGTATATATATAGGCATGTTAAAACTGATTATTAGGAACATTAGCCCATCAACCGTGCTCTTCCATGAGTTAGTCTTATGAGACATATACAGTTTGGAAGAGAAATTTAAATATATACATATATATGTCTATATTATTTAATTCAGTTCTATAAATACAGTTTGTCTATTCTAGTATATCTTTAGTAATTGTAGAGGTGGATAATTACTACAGATGCAAGGCGGGTTGCTGGTAAGACCGTAAATAAAAAATGACCTATTTACATGCTTATTGGCAACACGACCCTAGCAATGTAGATATAAATTTTAGAGAATATTTTATATTAACTATTATAAATAGCAAATGTGTAGCTTATATACAAATTTATATGGTTGTGGAGTAATTTAGATATAAATTTAAGTGGTTGCTTATTATTGTCTTTCATAATGGTAGAAATGAGTATAATTAGATAAACATTTAGAGGGTACTTCATGTTATTTTCATAATGGTACAGGTGGATAATTCGACAAAATAAATTTAGTGGGTGATAGTATGCTATTTGCACAATAATATTAGAGATGGGTGATTTGGCGGTGAGATTTGGAGGATTAATTTATGTTGTCTCATAGTGACAAGGGTGAGTAGTGAATTAACAAATAAATGGAATGGATGAAATATAGTTACTAACATTTAAGTCTAACAAACTAATGGTTAGATGTTTCTGGTTATTATATAAAAATTTTCAGTGTTTACCTTGTTTTTCTAACATGTCTCGTAAAGATTAACGTAAATCCTTAAAAAGAGCATTTAATTAGTAAAGTAAGATGAGATTAAGGCTCTAGTGGCGCACTTATAACAAGTTTACATAATAATAATAATACGTGGCAAGTTTAAGAATCTCCATAATAATAGCAGTGAGCACGGTGCTATGGACTTATGACCAACACCCAGAAATATACAGTAGTCCCGATTTGATGCGAGGGACTAGATTTGGAAGAAATATTGACAAGCTTCAGAGCGAGTAGAACGCACTTCCCAGTCAAGTACCTAGGCCTTCCGCTGTCAAACAAGCGCCTGAAACGAGTGGACTTCCAGCCACTAGTGGACAAGGCGGCAAAGAAGCTGACTGCATAGAATGGTAGACATATAAATCTAGCAGGCCGGCTAACCCTAGTAAAGTCAGTGCTAACCTCTCATGCAGTTTATTTCATCTCATCCCTATGGGTTCCCAAATCAACGCTAAAAGAGATTGATACCAAAATAAAGCGGTTCCTTTTGTCAGGCTCGGAAGCTTTGACTGAGGCTAAATGTAAAGTTAATTGGCCACGCTCTACCAGACCAGTAGATCTTGGAGGTTTGGGCGTCCTCCATCTCAAAAAGTTTGCAAGGGGGCTGCGCTTAAGATGGCTCTGGCGAGAATGGAACGTAGGGAGGAGCCTAGAGATTGGCTCGGAAACCCCATGCAACAAAACAGGTAGACTTCTCTTTGCATCCGCAACTTCCATATCGATAGGAAATGGAAAGAAAATATCCTTCTGGCATAGTGGTTGGCTCCAAGGGCAGCGGCCGTGTGACCTGGCCCCGAGCTTGTACGCGATCTCAAGAAACAAGAAAAGGTCGTTGCATGGGGCAATACAAAATAAAAATTGGATCAAAGACATTGACATTCGGCATAGGAATTTCTCAGCGGGACACTTCCTCGAATATGTCTTGTTATGGAGACCGACACAAAACCTTAATCTGCAACCAAATAATGAAGATGTCATTACTTGGAAATTCACCTGATCGGGCGAGTACTCGAGCGACTCGGCTTATAGAGCACAATTCCTTGGCTCAGTACAAACGAACTTCAAGCACTTGATATGGCAAACTTGGGCGCCGCCGAAATGCAAATTTTTTAGCTGGCTGGCAATTCAGAATTGCATTTGGACATCTGATAGGCTCCAGGCACGTGGCTGGGACAATGCAGGTCAATGCCCCCTTTGCCATCACTCACCGGAATCGGACATCCACCTCTTCGCGGAGTGTAGGTTCACCCGCATCTTGAAAGAACTTTCATTTTGGATGGCAACTCAAGGACTAGATCCGAGGAATTGGGGGCCAAGCGGCAACTTACACCATTAGTAGACAAACATGGATGCCATTCCATCAATCTCAAAAAAGGGTCTTCGTTCGCTCATTATTCTAGTATGCTGGGAGATTTGGATGGAGAGAAACAACAGCATTTTTAACCGATCAGAGGCTCCAAATGGCGTAGTTCTTCAAAAAATGAAAGACGAGGCTCATCTCTGGACTGCTGCAGGAGCAAAAGGGCCAGTGACCCTGTGTTGTTAAACTGAGCCTACGCTCGTGAGAGTTTTTTTCTTTTCCACATTTGTATAGATGTAAATTTCATGTAACTCCTACCTTTTTTGGGGTTTTTTTTTTATTAATATAATAGGCGGCTCTCTTTCTTAGCGGTTGGTTAAAAAAAAAAACAAAGGCGGCTATATTAATCACGTCTGTGCAGTCCAGAAGCAATGACCATCTGCGACACATCTGGACAAACATCCACCGTAGAACGAAGCATGCATATCGTCTCGCGCCACTATTCATGCAAGCTCACACGCACGTTCAGGATTTCAATGGCCGTTCATGAGACCCCGGCCGGCCGGGAGCTGGTCGTCATCAGGATCCCAATCACCGTTCGTTCGTTAGACCCTCAAGTCTCAATACAAGACGCACGTCAGTGGATGTGAAACCCCCGAACGACGCGAGGCACATGCAAGTACAGGTAAAAAACAGGGACGTTGGCAGCATGCATATCCGCGACGCACAGACGGCCACCAGTGCTGCTCGCTCGCTCGTCGCCGGACAGGCGAGCCCGTACGTGATAATGCCGCGAGAAGACCGGGGCGGGGGGCGCGCGCGCGCCGATGGATCCAAATCCTCTCTACATGTGCATGTGCCCCATCCATCCATCCGCAGCCATGTGCGGAGCGCTCGCTCTCGCCGCGGCCGGGCCACCCCCGGACAGACGGACCCGCCGACGGCGACGGCGACGCGCGCAGTTCAGTCCCCCGGCCGGCGTCCGCGGACGGACGAACCGTCTGGTAAACTCCCCCGCGCGCTCCCTGGCCCTGGGTTTCGTTTCCGCAGGCGGCAGGCGGCAGGCGCCGAGAAAGAAATCTTCTGGACGATCGATCGGCTGCTGCTGTTAGAATATTTGGAGCAGGGACTCTTTTATTCTAATTATAAAATTTCAAAGTATATGTAAAATGCTGAGAGCTGATGAGAGTTATTATTTTGAAGCTATTAAGGTTGTTCATTATGGCTGGTTATCAATGACCACTATTCGATGTTGTCGATCAAGAGTATCGAACAACTCACTATGGCGACTATGAGAATGGAGCAACCTGTGCCTTGAGCATGGGTACCTCCGCATGGTATAGTCCTATATATTTCTCGTTCATGATTTTCTCTATGATATGATAAGTATGTTGTGCGTTGCTGTTGCGTTCAGCAGTCTCATACACCTACATATAATTGTCGTCAGAAATCTGACATGGTTTACGTAGATTAAATTTAACATGAAAATACCTAAATTCCTAGCCCTACCCACACCCTCCCCTCCTGTCGGCAGCCGCCCAGCGTCGCAGTCCCAGAGCAAACCCAGCAAGCGAACGCAACGCACGGTCGTCGTCTCTGCCTGTGTGCCCGGCTGCCGAATGCCGAAACGCGCCTTCAGTTGTTGAGTGCTGAGAAGACGAGGAGCGCACATCAGCAGGGATCGGAATGACCGGAGGAGCTGAAAACGCGTGCTGCGAACCTGCCCGATCGATCTACCGCGCGCGCGCACAGTGCATTGGATTCGCGAGACATTCCCATCATCGGTGGGAAAGCCGCGGGGACCGGGTCTCGTTGTCGCGCAGGGTGTGCGCGCCAGGCGCCAAGCCCCCTGTCTGGTCTGTCGCCGCCGCCGACCAGCGACCAGACGGATCGCCGGCGTCGAACCGGTCGCCGCGGGCACGTGTCGCGCGACGGGCACCCCGCCAGGATTCGGTGAGGCCTCACGCCCATTCCTCGGTCCTTGGCGCTGGGGCCTCTCGGCGTCGTCACGCGCCCGCCACCGCAAGCAACAGCCGTCCTACTCTCCGATCCTACCAAAATCTCCTCCAACGACGCTGGCGTCTTCCCGATCGACGTCCATCTGTCAACACAAGCTTCTCCGTCCTTGGATTAGTTTCTTGAATATAAATTGCTGATTGATCCATCATTAGGTTAGGTGTTCGTCATATCGGTTTATTAATTCTCTTCTCCTTCGTCGGGGCCGCGATCGACGTTGTTTTCGCCCATGGATCTGGGTCCGGCCAGCACATACAAACATGCCCCAGATCCTGTGCGGCACAGTCGGAAAGGGAAATTGTTGTCGAGGGGTGCACGAACCGTTGAACCTGGCTCTGCCCGGCCTGCCAGCCTGCTTAGCCATCATGCATGATCCTGTTTATATTAATTTCCAGGGTGTGTGCTGTGCTGTGTCCTGCGTGCCATGCCAGTGCCACCAACCAAGTTAGCACATCCGTGTGGGAGCCACACTGACCAGTGTTTTTGTTTTGCCAACAGGTGTACTAGCACAATATGATAGATCCTAATCTTTCAGTCGAGACAGAGGCCAGCGCGCGCGCGGGGGGACGCTCAAGAAGACTGGAGAGCTCGAGGCACCACCTGCTGAAACTGAAACTGAAAGCAGCGCCAGCGCGTGCCTGCAGTGCATGTGTTGGTTCGTTATCCTGCGCGAGTGACAGAAGGCCAGTGGCCACTGGCCAGCGACCCAGCCAGCCCTGTCAGCCAAATCAGGACGCCTCGCCAGAACATGCGTGCCGGCGGCAGGCCTCCAGGTGCGACGCGCGACGTGGACGCGACGCCAACACTTGCCTACTAGTTGCCTGGGAGCCGGCCGGGAGGGAGAGCGAGAGCGATCGATCCCTCTCGCTCATGTCCGCCCGGCCGGGGTCAGATATCACCGGCCTCCGGACAGGGACAGCGCGCGCGCGGCCCCCGACGGGACCTGCTGCTCGTCGCACAGCACACATGCATGCATGCGCTGATCCACGACTCGATCGGATATCACACCGGACCGGAGGCGGCGACGACGATGCGACAAGGAGAGCCCGGGATCGGTGCCGCGGTGTGGACACGCACGGCGCGCGCGGAACCCCGCGGGCCGCGCACGTGTACGTAGCGCCAAGCCGCGGGCGAGATACGCACAGGGCGGGAGAGCTCTGCCCGGCTCGCCTCGCCCCCGGCCGCGAGCAGAGCGGTAACGTGAGGACGTCGCGTCGGAACGTGCCCGGCCGGCCGGGGCCATCCCCGTGCACAGGGCCCCCGCGAGCGACGCCTGAGCGAGAGATACGCTAGCTAGCTGGAGGAGGAAGGCACCAAAGCTTCCTTTCCGATCCCCCGTCCCGGCCGGCCGCGCGCGCTATCGCCCCGTCGTCCCAGTCCCAGCGGCGCCCGCCTCCCACGGACGCGCGACACCGACCCCGGGGCGCGCTCTGGCCGGACGCGCGCCGGCGGTGACGAGACCGGGTACCGAACGAACCGGCCGCCCAGACGCCGTGTGCGTGTTGTGTACGTGGACCGGACCGACGATGCCTTGCCTTAGCTTATTGTACACACACACGCACGCACGCCGTGGGGCGCGGCTGTGGTCTCGCCGCTGTGGACCGAGGTAGACGGGTACATGTTACGCTGGCCGCGGCCGCGGAACACCTCACGCGCTCACCATACTGCTCGTGGACGCGCGCGCGGCCAGGTCGAGCTCTACACGACTACACAGGAGGTATACAGGGCGTGCCGACGGGCGACGGCCACATGGGTGGCGCGAACGCGATGGCGCCGGGGGGTTTGGGCGGCTACGTCGTAGGGCGGCGGCTGGCGACCTCTGGGCGCCCGGGCCCCCGTCCAGCTGACGAGCAGAGCGATCTATCCGCGCGCGACGCAGACGCAGGGCAGGGCGGCAGGACGATTGGACGGGAGGCGCTGTGTCTGTGGGTCGGGTCGTTGGATGGGTGATTGAATGCGAAGGGGAACGTGCTCGCGTGCTTGACTTTGACGGTTGCTGCTGCGGATCAGACCGACTAACGGTTTACCGACCACCACTATGGTAGGGGTAGGGAGGGCTCTCTGTGGCTTTGGCTCTTCTCTTGGCCGGCGGCCTTGGCCATACATGCTCGTGTTCCTTTGCGCCCCCTGGATTTTGACTGTTTTGACCATGCGCTCATTCTCGTTGGTGGAGAACTTTGATTGTGAGGTAGGGTAAACAGTGGGGAGCTCCCCTGCCGGCAATCCTCAACGTCTTAATTAGTTTGTGCGTATTGTTGGTTTCCTTTAAGGCTTTCCTTTATGGAGCACTCCATTTGGGCCATTTAGGAATTTTAAGTGTGCCCATTTGGGCCAAATCGAATCTTCGTAACATATATAAATGAAGCCCACCAACCATCTCTTACTCTATTTCTCTGAACATACAAATTATCTATGTTATCTATGAGTACGCTAAGTTAGAAACCATGTCACCCATCCACTAAAACCCTCCATCCACACCTTTTTATCGACTGCATGTACCTATTTGCTCATATTAATACCACGCTATAGAATTTCTATAGCCATGTCGCAAAACACGAAGGATCATTCTTCAATCACTTAATAGTCAATCTGTCTCAACCAAACGAGCATGCTATCAAATTAATATATTGGTTATGCAAAAAAACCTTGCAATCACTTTAATATTCCCCCCTTTAAATTATACTTTAAAAATTAGTTTAAAATTTTCTGTAGCAACTCACAGCATATCACCTAGGAAAAGTACGTGCGTCTCTTCTGTCAAACACCCATAAGGTTGATGTGTTTGACAGAATGGAAATTGAAACGGACGTGGGTGTCTGAAAGCCGCTGGCCACTTGAAGCTTTGTCTTTTTTCGATTTTGACTAAAGAATGGGAAAACTGTACCATTGTTATTATCCGCCGTAATAATTAATTGATTTTATACCATTTGGAATGCCATCGCGTGCATAATTTACACCATAAAATTCAACTTTGAAAACAATTAAAGATTGCGCTGAAATGGCCCAATCTCTTTGGAACCAGGCCGTGGTAGGAAGCGGCCCGCTCTATGAGGTTAGACAGTGATGCAAGACTGCAAGCCCATCATCAGGCAAAGGACTTTATGGAGCAGAAGCGGCTGGGCCTCTTGGCCGTAAACTCGTAATCACCTAAAATGAAAGGAAAAAGTCCACCACGGTCCTTCAACTTGCAGCGAAGTTCAGCTTTCGTCCTCAAACCCGAAAACCATGAATATCGAGTCCCTCAACTTGTGAAACCAGGCACGGGACATCCTCGGGCAAAACCAACCCCGGTTTTTACTGAGGTGGCACCACATCATTAGTCCACATGTACCCGGCCCCATATGTCAATCGCTGGATCGTTAGAATCGCAAGAGTCGCCCACCATCCCCTCGGCCCTCCTCGCCGGTGCCAGACCTTGCGCGCAGCTACCACCGCCAGACCTTGGGCGAGGGCCCTCTGTCGTACGCGGCACCCCTTCGCTAGACCTCGCATGCGAAGCCCGCCGCTCGCCTCGCTAACTCTCTCTCTCGGCACTTGCGGCTGCAGCCAGACCTAGCCCAAGGCCCTCCACCATGCGCGGCGCCCTCCGCCAGACCTCACACATGGAGCCCGCCGCTTACCACGCCGTCTCTCTCTCGCGCGATGCCCTCTATCGGACCTTGCACGTGGAGCCTGCCGCTCGCTGCGCCGACCCTCGCGCGTGGAGCCCGTCGCCCGCCCTCGCGCGTGGAGCCTGCCGCCCGCCTTCGCAAGCGTCCAGTCCATGGCTTCAATCAAGAGAAATCCAGTGCCACTGCCACGCCCAGGCCTGCCTCCTCCTCCGCCGCAGCAGCGCTGCCGATCCCTGATGCGGCGCCGCAGCGCCCCCACCTTGTCTAGGCGTGCGCGGAAGACGTGCTTGGTGACGGCAGGGGCCGCAGCTAGTGCGAGCGCGTCTTGGTGGACGTCGACTTCCGATTCACGTTCGAGGTGGCGCAGTCCACCACAACGTACCACGTCGTGTTGCAGCGCCTGCTGTCCATGTTGGTCGGGCAAGACGACCGCCTGCGCCTCCTCATTAAAGCCGCCGCCGATGCGACCTGCGCCAACCTGAAGAAGCGCGGCCTCCACCCCTCGCCCTGGCGCAACCCGAGTACATGCTCGATCTTGAGGTGGCCATTGGGAAGGGACGGGAAGCGGTCGGTGTTACGGATGTGGGGAGGAGGGGCACCGCGCGGGAACGGAGGTGGGTGCGGTGGTGGTGGGAGGTAGAACATGGCACACCGGAACGTCTCAAGGCGCCTGTGGTGGTGGAGGAGCCGAGAGGCAACGTCGATGATAGGTGGACGTAGCGGCGCACAGGTGAGGCGCCCTCGGCGGTGGAGGAGAGGCACGGCAGCGCAGGGCAACAGCACCGCGGAGGGTGGGGTGAGAGGCGAGAGCAGGGGATGAGGATGAAAGAGATGGAAGAGAGACTGACAAGTGGACTTAGGTACATGTGTACACAATGACGTGGCGATGTGGCGTCCACATCAGCAAAAACCACGTTTGGTTTGGACCAAGGATGAAGTGTGCCCGGTATGGCAAGTTGAAGGACCCGGTGTGCTTGGTTTTGCGGTTCGAGGATGAAAGCTAGACTTCGCTACAAGTTGAAGGACCCGTGGCGGACTTTTTCCGAAATGAAATGAAAGGAAACGAACTTGGGCAACAGAGGACAGAGAGCCCACATGCCAACTTTCATCCGCGGCCCATGATCCAATCCCTAGCGGGACAGATACGTTTTTTTATTTATACATTTTCAAATGTATTTTTTTGATAAAAATACCACTTGGAGGATAGTAGGCACTCCCTTTCTACTCGTCAGCTAACCATGACATATAGATCCATAATATAAGTGCTCAATAAATAAAGAATCTATATATAAATCACAGGAACAGTCATACATTCTATCGCATAATGAGTCTTTTTAAAGAAAGAAGTAGCACAGCCGTACTCTTTCCGTTCCAAACTATAAACTTTGTTAACTTTTAGATATAATGTTCGATCACTTTTCTTGTCAAAAAGCAATACAAATGCTAAAAAGGACTTTACAAGACTTATGGTGGTAGATATTTAGGTTATTTTCTTTCATAAGATGAATGGCGAAACGTCCAATGTAAAAGCCGACGGTGACTCGTAACCAGGGTTTTCCTTTCCGTCGGAAACCGCCGGAAAACCGGAAAAAATTCCGTTTCCGGTAGTCTACGGGAAATGAAATTCCGGAAAATTTCGGAATTTTCCGTTTTAAATTTGAAAAATTCAAAAAAATTTAAAAAAAATCGGGAAAAAATATGATAAAAAACTAGGTGTTTTTCTAAGCAAATAGGACTAGAACACACTCAAATCTAAAATCATTTGCTAGGTTAAAATTGCATTTTAATTGAAAAACAAGGTTATTTGTAGTCTAATGAGATAGGGTTTATAGCTTTTTAGTGTTCGTACTATCAAAGAGTTGAAAGAATATATCCTTTTGAATGGAATTAGAGGTCTCCTTTATTTCTCCTTGCACTTTCATCGTATCTTCATTACTTATCAATATCAAGTGGCTACGTGATATACATGAATATTGTTTATTAGATTGAATTTGGGTTTTCATATGGACTATGCAAATTATGTATTGTAAATTTATATTATGGTCTATGGATTGTAACTATGTACTCGTGTTATTGTGATAAATTTAGTTTTCATGCATTTTATTTGTGATTTCATGTGATAATATGCATTTGTTATGAATAATTTGTGTGTAATATATTTAATATGCATTGTACATTGCAGTATACAAAAGATACAAGTAATATCTATCAAATTATTTAATTCTTGGAGCATTTTCTAGTCAAAAAATGCCATTTTCCATCGAAAAGTCCGGAATTCCGCCGGAAAGTAGCGGAATTCCACCGGACGGAAAGTTCTGGAATTTCGTTTTTGAATTTGAATTCGTGTTCCGGTCAGAAAATTCGAAATTTGGTGGGATTCCGTCTGGAATTTCGTTTCCGGAGATGTCCGGGATTTGTGTTCAAAACGAAATGGTTAACCTGCTCGTAACTCGAAAGGGAAGCGTTTTTCTGTCGAATTAAAAAGCCGGTGACAACTTTACTTGAGACCAAGCTAGCAGTTGTTTCAAGCCATGTATACCTACCGACCATGATGGACCACGTATTCATTTTGTTGTTCCTTTGGAGCTGCTCGTGTGTGAAATCATCAATACGCTTAAATCTGTATGTTCCGGCTTCCGGGTGTTGCCAATGCAAGTGACTTATTACGGTCACTCCACCAACCACGCATATAGGAGTAATTTGCTCACGGTACGCTGTCACTTTGACCGTGTGTAAATGTAACTGACAGAGTTGTTTGCAGCAGTAACCTTCTTCGCGTCGTGGCACTGCGTGGCGACAGCTGCTGTGCGCTGTACCATCTACCAACACTGCATTTGTGTTTAACTTCACCGCCTCGCGCGATGCAAAGCGACGCCTGAACCTGAACAGCAATCATCATCATCAGAGTGCAAGCGTGATTACACTACTCATTCGTGGCCCTTCACAGGCCCGCCGCAAGCAGCCAACCGAGCAGGCCCAACGGAGGACCATGCCTTCCCCAATCCCCACAATTCCATAGTGTGGGCTTTTGGTTAAGCTGTCCCTTTGGGCCATCCTGTCTGCATCGCCGCTCTGAAGGGGTGCGTGCGTGCAGCACGACTGTTCCGTTCATCGCTCAACGTCAGGAGACTAGTGATTTTTCTCGTGCATTTACGATGATCGATTGTTTTCGGCCGGACCATCGTATTCATTCAGAATACCAGAGTACATGTAATAGCTCAGATTATAGGGACGGATCGAAAGGGACCGCCGTACGTCCGTCGGCGTAGCGGCTACCTACGGTCTGCCATACGTCGTCGTCTAGATGTCTGTGTCTACGGTGCTGATGTGCTTCTTTTCGTAGAGCATCCACGTACGCACTGTAGCAATTAGGGACGGTGCAAGCTTGCGTCGCTTAATAGCATTGATAGGAGCGGCGCACCAGTGACGGTGGAGCACGGTGCACGCACGCGCTCTACAGCTAGCTAGCGCCCATCACGATCTCTCATCAATGGCGGCGTGTCGACCTGACCGCGACCGATGTACATCCGCGCCCGTGCTGCGCGCGAGGAGCGGCGGTAGCGGTAGACTCCCCGCCGCCGAGGGCGCGCGTGACCTGAGGCCGTGAACCACCACCGCGTGGCGCGGTGGTGGGATCGATCGGAGCACGGCACGGGTCGGGTCCCCGCCGCCGGTCTGCCGGCGCTGTGCGGCAGCGGCCCGTGTCCGTGTCGGCTTCCCTTGCCGGCTCGCCACGCAACAACGCCTGGAGTGGCCGTCGCTCCGCAATGGCCGCGTGCCTGCCTGACCAGTGAGTCCACTGACCACCAACCCGACCGCCCTGGCTCCGCCGTATTGAAACGCCCCGGCGCCCTTCATTGCCGGTGACCAACCCCGCGATGGCCTTTGTCGATTTGTCGCCGGCCACCGCATGCAGCCTTCTTGGACGACGCGCCCCGCCGGATCGTACGGTGGTTACCGTGTTGGTGATCGGTCCTGCAGGCAGTTTGTTGAGACAGATGATGCGTGCGCTGGCGCGCTGCCGGCCGGCGACGGCGGGGGGAACCCCCGCCGACGTCGTCAGCTCGTGCGAGACACCCGATATATAGCGCCTGTGGTGGTCACGCCCCGGCCCTGCCCGCTGGCCGCGCTGCTGTGTGAGGCCTCCGAAAACGGACGAGACGGTCCCCACCAGTCGCCGCTCACCCCCCCCCACCAGGCCACCACGGCGGCACGTACGTGGACGTGCACGGAGACGTCGATGGTGCATCGGCCAACGCCCGGTTGGTGGCTGGCTGGTGAGCGGTGAGGTTAGCCACCGGCCGGCCGTGCTCCGGCTCCGTGCACCCTGCAGGCGGCTAACGACTGGCGATGAGCCACCAGAAGCTTGGACCGATGCAGCGTGCTGCGTGCCGCCTGGCGGTGAAAAGGTACGGCGGCGCATCATCAATGACTGCGGGCGTAAATTTCAGCGCGCCGCAGTTATTACCCAGTGCCCCCACGCAACGCCTCGAGATGCCCGTACCCACTGCGGCTCTGGTGCCTGCTACCGGGGTCCACCGCTGTTGTCTAGTGGTGGCGTGGCCACGTCCAGCCCACCGGGCTCACGCGGCATGGGATTCATTTCCCTCCCACCTCGCCTCACCCGCTATTAAAACGAACGCCCACCCCCGCACCCGCCATTTGTAATACCGCGCGCGCTTCTCGCCGCGCCGTGCTGTCTGTCTGAGTCTCAGCTCGCGCCGCTAGCTGCTCGCTGCGGGCGGCTACTCGTACTGCTTCTCCCGGCAGGGGCGATGCGGGGCGGTGACGGTGGTGGCGAGGAGGTGGGGGTGGGGCTCCGCTGTGGCGCCGGCGCCGGCGAGGAGGCGGCGGTGGTGAGGAGGAGGTGCGGGGCCGTCGTGGAGGAGGAGGACGAGGGGGAGGCCTCGGCGAGCTGGACCAGCCGCGGGAGCAGCGCGCGCGGATCGTCCGGCGGCGACTCGGTCAGTCATCCACTCATCCTTTCTCCTGCAGTTTCTTTGCTCGCGCTGGATGCTGTTAGCTGCACTGCACGTCTGCACGCAGCACTACCAATCTAGTACTACCATGGTGCAAGTGCCAAGCTTTGGATGGAATCAAACGGGGATGGCGGGTTCTTTGGCCTTCCTTTGCATTGCCAATGCGGAATCTAGCTAGCGGTCATCAGATAACAGAAATGGTGATTGCCGATCACTGATCAGTGAGCGGTAGAGCTTTTCTTCTTCTTCTTCTGCTTATTACGTCTTTTGGATGGAGATGGCGTCGCACGGATCTAGGTAGTCAACGATACCGTACACCTAAGATGCCAAATCGCCAATGCCAATGCTAGGCGGGGACAAGGAGCAACAGTGTTAGATAAGATACTGTCCTGTGCAGCTATGGACTGTACCAGCATAAAACAACACGATCTCTGTTCAGTTTCGGTAGGACGCGTGCTAAACAGACGGGGCCCTAATAAACCTTGTGTGGCTTTATCTCTGAGAGGGAATTTGTCGGTGCAGCCTCTAACCAGGTTCGTGCGCCGGGGTGGTCGGCTGGCGGCGGATCCGGCGCCTGACGAGAGGCTCACCTCCTCCTCCTCCTACGGTGAGCACAGCCTGGTCAACGGCTCATTGCTTTCTACACTTGTACTCACACTGCTTCCATTGCCCTGCTCGTGCATACACTGCTGCTGCTGCTGCTTCTATGCTTGCCCAACTTTGCAGCCATTGACGTTGATGTGCTTTGCTCCTCCTGAAGCGTCTGCAGGTTCCACGGAGCCACAAGAGGAGGAGGAGGAGGAGGACGAGGGGGGACTACAAGGGGGCAAGGACAGTAGGTGGGTGCATGCACGATTCCAAGGCCACACCAAGAATGCGGTCCCCTGTTCCACCAGCGGTAACGCTCCAACCTTCTTCTCCTGTACTTGGCAACTGTCAATTGATGCATCATGAGGTTTACTTTGTGATGACCATTTCCTGTTTGCTAGAATGCCAAGACCAGCGGCGGCATCGGCTGGGGGCTGTTCTTTTCCAGGGCAGGAAGGACCGGGCGCAGCGGCCCACCTCGCTTGATTTCGGCTGCCCTGGTGCTGCAGGGCCCTCCATGCACTCTCCAGCGTTCCCGCCGGTCACCGCCGTCGGGGTGATGAACAAGGGGCCGGGCGTGTCATGCTCACCACACAGTAGGCCGGACGTGTTGTCTAGTCCAGGGACTCCGAGCTACCATAAGCGCAGGACGACGGCAGTTCTTGGGTACCAGCAGGCTTCGAATTCCGAAAGAGTGATGCCCCCGCCTTCGACCGGCCATAGAAGGCGTCCGGGGAGCAGCACGGCGTTGCCCTATGGCAGTGGGAGGACGCTGCCATCGAAATGGGAGGATGCAGAGAGGTGGATCTTCAGTCCTAACCCCGGCAATGCGCCCGGGAGGTCAGTCCCACAACTCTGGAGGCCGAAGTCCAAAAGTGGGCCTCTCGGACCTCCTGCCGGATTTGGTGGGCCATACTCTTGTGCTTCGTCGTCGGCTCAGTTCCTCGACAGGGGTAGAGTTGGAAATCGCACTGCGAACTCGCCTTACTTGGCTGGAGGCCTGCTTCCCGAGCACGTTTGTGGGGGCGTTACGGACTCCGGAAGGGACCTGAGTGGAGCATCAGGTGAGGATAGCAGCAATGGCCGAGGAGGCAGGTCTGGTGGTCAAATGAATGGTCGGTGTTCTGCTATGTGGTCTACCAGGGTTTCTCAGCAATTTGGTAGTGCAGTTGAGTCATATCTGTCGTTGCCTACTTCCCTTGAATCTATACAAGGTACGTGCCCCCCCATGTTATCGAGCATTGTGTATGTTCTCTCTTTATGCTTTGCTAAGCACTGGATTAGTGTTAAAAACTGTAGTAGATAACAGACGTTTAAGGTTTTTTAGGTTAATTAAGACGGATGAAATGTTGCTGGCCAGCTTGATTCTAATGTTTTCCAGCAAACAATGCATTGGGCCTTATTGCTTATGCTCAAAATTCTCAAGGGTCTATTGTTTTCTCTCTGTGGCCTGTGCAGATGGAGGAACTGAAAGCATAAAAGACTCTGCCACTAGCACTGCCCCTATAATTGTGAGGAAGGATGTGGCCACACAAACAAGCCCTGATATTAGTAGGTCATCTTCTCCCAGCGTGAGGACTTCATTCTCCCGTTCGCTGTCGGCGCAGCAAGTCAAAGAGTTGGAGAGTTGTTTCTCTAAGCTTGAGATCAGGGATGTGCAGGTGGATGATCGGGTGACTCTGACTAGGTGGTCCAAGAAACATGTCACCCAAGGCTCTGAAAAGAATGCAACGAATATTATAGAGTGGAAGAAAAAGACTATGGAATCTAAATCATCTGCCTGGGAAGTAACAGAAACTTCAAAGTGTATATCAAAGTAAGGGGCTGCGGTTACTGTTTATACTTTTCAGATAAATTATTTGTGTGGCTGGCTCAATTCAGGCATACCATTATTCGCGTAGACCATCTTTTAGTATCGGACAAGTTATTTAAATTTTTAATTCATATAAAATCATGCATCTAATTCTTTGATTGTGTCTTCCAATATGCCAATCTGCCTTAGCTCTGTCATTTTCGCAACCATCTTAATATTTCTAATGACACAAGTAATGTTAAGTTGCATTGCTTTTTAAGTATAGCTTTGGGAATGAATTTGATATTAGATCTTAGAAAGTTTCTTATGTAAGCAAAAGGATGAGGGCAAGAGCCCTCACGCTAATATAATGGTGCCTGAATTTGATTATACTACTTTTGAAAAAGAGTTTCTGAACTTGGAGACTGCTGGGAGCTGAAGATAAATGTATAGTGTTAGAACGTAGTCTCTGTAGGCATATAACTGTCTTAGTCATTTGTTACATCCGTATCCGTCCTAGTTTGAAGTGGCGGATGATTTACACTTGTTCTGCTGGTAGAGGCCTAGAGGGTAGTCATTGCATCTGTTATCTATTTTTTTTGAAAATCTGCAACTGCAACTCTGCATGCAGTTCTTATCTTTGGTGGATGTTCAGTCATTTAATATAAGGATTTGAGAAGCTAATGAAGTTGCAACACGTTTTCCATGTTCTGTCAAATGCTGATGGATATACTTGCCGTTTGTTTAAAGGATTGAGGGAGAGGAAACAAAAATGACCGCATGGGAGAATATGCAAAAAGCAGAAGCAGAAGCAGCCATACAGAAGCTTGTGGTATGCTTAATGCTTTTTCTTTTTTTTTTTTGCATACTTCGTTCCAGTTTCCTGGCTGCTAGGAGCCTAGGAGGACTGATATCATCTCGTCTTGTGATTATTCAGATAAAACTTGAAAAGAAAAGACCGTACTCTCTGGAGAGGATTTTCAACACCCTCAGGTCTGGTCCTCGGAAAACACAGGTGTCGCGCAGTACATCAACCTCAAATCAAGACCACCATATTTCCAGGACTATCAAAACGACACCACACCTCAGCAAGAACGGTCAAATGAGTTCATTGAGTGGATGCTTCACATGTCATGCTTTCTAGACATGTAGCTCCATAGTCAAGTAAGTTGAATTACAATTTTCTGTTTCTGCATCACATATCCTATTCCTAAAGACATTATTTTGGTCATACAGCTAAGCCTACTTTGTAGTCAATTAGGTGTAATAGAACAACATATTGTTGTAAGTCAGCATGCCCCATTAACATCAGTTTCCCTGTTTCCAGGCACTGCCATTACTTTCAAGATGGACTATAGAGGAAAAAAACATACCCTTGTCAGTAAGGAACTAGTGCCTGATTTTTTTCAGTCAATGGTCAGCCTACAACAGGGTTTATATTTTGGATTTTCCTTTAGTTTTAATTCTGCTAGAAGAAGATAAGAAAGTAGAAGCAAAACGAGAGGAGCCGCTGTTATTCTGCATTCATTGTGATTTGTGATTATTAGTATCTCACCATATATATACTATATATAATAATAAAAGGGTTCCTCATTTGCTAGTCTTTCAGTAACCGCGTTTTTTGTACGGCCCTCCGTAGCCACACAAACTCTCCAAAGCATTGTGAGCTAAATCTTCAATGTTGAAGGTTCGGAATTTAGATAATTTCCATATTAAATTCTGAATATAAATCATGGACATCATTATAAAAGTTATAATGTATCTCTGTAATGTATAGAGAGTACGTAGAAACATCATTATTTATATCTCAGAATATATGACTAGGAGGAGATTAGGGCTGAGCGAACACATCTGTGGCCGATGCAGTTATGGTGTTGAGGTGGATGATGTTGACGATGGATTCCAGACGCCGCCAACGTCAAATGTTCCGTAGTAGCTCAAAGGATTCTTAAGCAGTTGTGCAGAGCGTTTTTCAAAAATCTCGTCGCCCCTCCCTGTTTAGGTCTCAAAGGCAATAGATTCTAAAGATCTGCTCTCCTAGTCGCAGGTGAACCTAGGTGTTTGGAAAGGAGAAGGCTACAATGGCAACGCAGGAACAAGGAGAGGCAAAACCCTAAGCTCTAACTAGATGCATTTTAGCGGTGGGCAATAGGTCGTTTATATAGAGAGCCAGCCGATATCTGTCGCGCCCACATCTAAACCGAAAAGCCCAATTCACCGATAAAAATTAACAAAAGAAATCTATAACACCTCCAAGGTCAAGCCAAGCAATGTGAGTGAGCTCACATGCAAACTCCACTCCTCTCCCACCATAACTTGCACGTGGGGAGGAGGAACTTCGTATCTTAAGTAAGCAAGGTGGGACTGAGAATTCTACCATCTTCTAGCTCTCTTATATAGGTCTTAAAGATGTGTAAGAAATTAATTGAATTTTCCCATAAGCCTAACCTATTTATTCTAACAAAGATCGCATATCCATGCTAGTAATAGCATCTTGTATATGGAGTACCTTTTTTTCTTGGAGATTGAAATATATTTGGTGCGAGGTCCTTGTGCCGTAGACATTGCATACACGCCCCATACCATGCAAAGGGAGAGTTTTCTTTCTATATATAGCTACGTTTGTTGCAACAGCAATGTAGTGGATCTCCAATTCCGCCCATGGCTTACCCATGGGATGAAAATGAATGAAAAATGGTAGAAAAATCTTTCAACCATTTCTTTTTCTAGTAGTATATAAAAGGAAGCGGAAACGGAGAAATTCAGAAACGATAATGGAAATGAGATATACAGTGTACAAAAACGGACATTTTCCGTAGGCTGGATTGCATGATCTAAAATTCTCAAGCAGGGAATTGACTTTATTCTTGAACATATGACGGTTGTTAAATATTATAACAAGAAATTAAGTGTTTAGTTCTCTATGACGGTTATTAAGTATTATAACAAGAAATTAAGTGTTTAGTTCTCTTTTCATCCGTAGTTAAGTTACATATACGTATATGTATATTGTATTTGTGGACCAATCCCTTGTAAGATAAAGATGAGATTAATACTGGTTTTATCTCGGCTAGAAAGGGGAACCCGTGGAAATGGGCATAAACACACTCTTGTGTGTCCTGCCCCATTTGGGATTTTAGCCCTATTTTATATTTTTCCGTAAATATAAAAACGGGCAAAACAAAAGTAGATAACGAGACAGGATGGGATTTTATCTCACCGGTTTTCAACCTCATTGCACCTCGACTTCCACTCGTACCACAAATAATGGAGTCTAAGTGCCCTCGCTAATTTTACTAAATGGAGGAATTACAAATCCTCCCATACGATCTGACGCGCATCATGTTTATTTTTTAACAAATCGAGTACATGCATGAAAAAGCTCTACTCGTACGACAACTAATGGAGTCTAGGTGCCCTCGCTATTTTTACTAAATGGAGGAATTACAAATCTTCCCATACGATCTGACGCGTATCATGTTTATTTTTTAACAAATCAAGTACGTGCATGAAAAAGCTCCACTCGTACCACAACTAATGGAGTCTAAGTGCCCTCGCTAATTTTACTAAATGGAGGAATTACAAATCCTCCCATACGATCTGACGCGTATCATGTTTATTTTTTAACAAATCGAGTACATGCATGAAAAAGCTTATGGAAAAACTCATGGAGAGGTTCTCGATGGCTAGATAGAAGCAGATCCTCTGTAGTTTGTAGTTGGGTGCCTGTCATGCGGGTCCACATGCATGGGTCCACCTGTCAGCCACCCAACTGCAGGGGGCTAACCGCAGACGATCCTGCTCCTGTTTAGATGGTTCATTACAAACTACACAAATCATCTAAAAGAACAGGGAAGAGCTGTCCAAACATTTTTAAACTCACAAGATCTAAGCCTGATGGGCCGCTTTGTTTGGAAACGAAACACACAACATGATCAAAGAGTGACACGGTACTAGTTTGAAGGGCGTGGGAGCTAAGGGTGTCAGCGGGCCGTCTATAAAACTTAGCGGCAAGTCATTTTTAGCGGAAAATGACTTACCGCAAATCCTTCTAACCTGCCAGCTTGCATCTCTAGTGGAACTAGCTGAAGGTAGCACCCCGTTCAGTATATTGGGAAGATTGCTTCTACAATGTGGACCTTCTTGTCATTTACATTTGTACCCAGCTATCCATAATCGATTCGATTAACATTTTGTAGAAATTGAATTTAAGTGTGGACACTCATAAAGAAAAAAATAGTCTTGAAATTGAAATATGTAGCTCGTTAGCTTGTTGCAGTAAGTGTCTGTTTTGTAGCACTGTATTTCTACAGTTTCATGTGATACTATGGATTTTGTGAATAGTATGGTTTTTTAGTGTGATGGTGTTTGGTTGGCAAAGGTAAAATGCTGTTTTAGATACTATGGTTTGGCAAAACCACGATATTTTGGGGTTAGGATACTGCATTCTGAACCTAAGTTTCCTTCGGTTTTCTTCCTTGCGTAGGCATCTCCGCACCTCCTGCGGCTAGCCTTGGCGCCCGCAGCCGCCGGCCCCTCCCACTGCGGCCAGCCCCTCCTCCAGCACGTGTCGCCGGCGACTCCCGCGCCCTCGCCCATCTCTGCGACGCCCTCCTGCGACACCGCCCGTCAGCGACCCTCCTCCTCGGCGCCTCCCGCGGCCGGAACGGCCACAACCGACGCCCCCAGCGCCTCCCGCAGCCGGCCCCTCCTCTAGCACACGTCGCCGGCGACTCCCACGCCCCTGCTCGTCGCCACGACGCCCTCCCGTGGCGCCGCCCGTCCGCGACCCTCCTTCTCGGCGCCTCCCGCGGCCACCACCGACGCCCCCAGCGCCTCCTGCGGCTGGCCCTTCCTCTAGCACGCATCGCCGGCAACTCCCGCGCCCCCGCCCGTTGCCTCGACGCCCTCCCACGGCGCCGCCCGTCCGCGACCCTCCTTCTCGGCGCTGGCCTCCTCTCTGGCCTTGCCCCACCGCAGCAGAGGAAGGAGGGGATGCCCAAGCAGTAGCCAGAGCAAGGCCAGCGGTGGGAGCGAGGCCGGCGGTGTGGGGGAGCGGGGCCGGCGGTGTGGGGGAGCGGGGCCTTGGCGCCGCGCCGCGTGGGGAGCATCGTCTCCGTCGCAGGGGTGTGGTCGGCGTGGGTGAGTGGTGGGGTTGGGAGCGGTTCATACTGTGTTTTCCCGATGGAACCAAACATACCTCAATTTTAAAAAAAACCGAGATTTTACTGCAGTATATGAAAATCATGGTATTTGTGTCATGATAATCATAAACCATGGTATTTGAAAACCATTGTTTGAAATACTTTGGTTTCAAACAGGTCCTAAGGTATCCAACAACAAACCGCTTGGAATCTGACAGTCCATTGTGAGAAATCGAAAGCAGAACACTATTTGCATTCCTGCATAGTGACACAACCTCAACATCGAACAGTGCCTTCGTAACTTCAGAATTTAACAACACATGACTTATTAGGAAAAGATTAAGGAACTTTTAGTTCAAATTCATACTGCAGTACAGGTGTATGCTACGGCTCCAAAAACTACTAATTGTCAAAGTCGAAAATAGGGCTGCCCTTGCCTCTGCCCACACTAGTACTTGAACCAAAGGAAGTAAAACTAGTGGGGGTGGTCTAAATACTTCATACCAACCAACTAAAACCTGTAAACTGACAAAGTGTCAAACTTACATTTTGGAGCAGCTCAACATATCTAAAAAAATTGTATGAGAGTATCTATTTAAAAAAATGCTTGTTCCAGTGGTCAAAGTATATGTTGCTCTGTACTGGTAGACCAGATCAGATCCTGATAAATAAAGGATTGTTTGGATGGAAAAGTATTGAAAGGGATTAAAGTAGATCGAATCCCTCTTTATCTAAATTTGATCAGCAACGGATTGAATCCACTCTAATTCTTTTCAATACCTTTGCATCCTTTGGATCCAAACGGCGCTAAAGAGATACAAAACTAGCGAATAGCCATAGCACCGGAGATAAACTGAGCGCAACTTCACGTTTTTCAGTCCGCTCTAACTTCTTTGCCGGCTGTCGGCTCACCCCCGCCGCACGTCCTCTCCTCGGCCGTCGGTTCTCCCCCGCCGCGCGTCCGCTCGCTGGCTTGTTGGCCGGCCGCTCGCCCCTGCCACGCGCCCCTCGCTGGCGTTCTGCTGCTCACACGAGCAAAGTCCCAAGTGCATTCACCTTGCAGTACATGCAATGTTTGCCAGTCCGCTCGTCGCCGTCTAGCGGAGTCCTAAGCTCTCTTGGGAAATTGGATTACGCTGGACTAAAGATTGGAGCAGAACGTTAATTTTGGGGTTGAAATAAACTAGGAATCAGTAGCTCAGGAGAATGCTTGTGGGACGCTAGGCAGCAGCCATGGAGGAGGACAGCCCGATCCAAAGGACAGGAGTAGAGGAGCAGCGGGATGGAGAGCAGCAACAGGCATGCGATGACAACAGAAAAAGAAGAGTACCTTGAGGCAAACAACAAATAAAGGCTCTGTCTCCATGTCAAGCAACTTTGGATTTCCATCAGTCACCAACATTGCCATTGAATCTAAATCCAACGGTTGAAACCCCACTCTATTTTATTTTTCTCTTTTCCTTCTCTCTCCCCTGACCCCTGCCTCTTTCAGTCTCTCCCCCGACCCTGCCCCTCTCCCCGCGGTGATGGTGACGGCAACGCTAATCCCGCCGCCGTCTCCCTCTCCTGCCGTTCCCGCCGTCTCCCGGCCGGCCGTCGGCGCCTCCTTGGCGCCGCGGCCTCTCGCCCCGCATGCCGCCTTCACTGCCATCGCCCGCAGCCGACGGCTCCCGTCGCCTTGCCGCTCCGCTACCTGACCTCTGCCACTGCCGGCCAGCCCCTTCGCGCCCTCCCTAACCGAGGTGGCTCGTCGCCCCCGCCTCTTCTCTTCCCAACCGCCTTCCCTCCCCGCCCGACCGGCGGCGCCATCGCCGCCGGTCTCTCCGCCGCCCACCGACTGCCACCTCCGCTGGGCCGCCTGGCCGCCCCCGGCCCTCCCTCTAAGGCCGAAGGTGGAAGAGACGAACCCCGCCAGCGAACCCCAACCCCGAACCCTAACCCCAAACTCTAACCCCCGAACCCTAACCCTAACCTCGAAGCCCGGCGACGACGGCGCGGCGCTGCGGCGACACCTTCCGGCGACAGCGAGGACTGGTGAGTTCTCTCCCCCTTCTTCCCCTCTTCTTCTCCGGTGACTGACGGTTTGCAAAAAATCAGTCACCTGATGTTGAGTAAATCTCACAAATAAAACATCTATTTTAGGAGCGGAGCTAACTGCTATGCCAAACACCCTCTCCATCAGCTCTAGCTCCGTAGTGGAGCTGCTCTATGGTGGAGTTGGTGGAACGGAGCTATATTTAGTGGAGTGGAGCTCTCTCAAATAGACCTTGATAATTCATTAGGGAGCATTACATGTTCTGACAACCACAAACATACAACACCTGAACAATTAAACTCCGATGGAAATGAAACTGAAGTAGCCACAACTCGGCAACAATGAATCCGACAGCCCAACGTGAATGGACTAAACGGCGATGTATAACTATTTTTACCATGTAATTACCATTTTACTGTGTAACGGTAGATCATTGTGCAGCGCTTCCACGCAGTGCAAACGGGTTTAACGGCTGTAGGCGAACAATGCTCACAACGAAGAAGTACGTACGCACGGTGTCATGTATTGGATGCTTGCGAATTGAGTGTTAAATTTAGTGATGCGCTATTTGGGTACGAAATACTGCAGTCATTTTCTCACCTTAATTGAGAACAAATTGGGTTTCTTAATTGAAGTGCTGATGTATAACAACGCTAGCATGAGGTTTCAACAAAGTTACGCACGCTGCTTAGGGCGTGTTTGAATATAAAGACTAAAGTTTAGCCACCAAAATTTAATCATTTTGCATCCAAACACGACAAGTAACGAACAGACTAAACTTTGGTTAATCCATGGACTAAACTAACCATTGGTCCCTAGTCCAAAAAAATGAGTTAAAATGGGCTAATATCAATTCACAGTGTAATTAGTGGATTAACTAACTATTAGATGATACCATTCAAACGCCCATAACTAATAATTAGTGAACTAAACTTTAGATCTAAGGTATTCAAACAGGCCTTTAGCCCACCAAAATCTAAACAGAATAAAAGATCAGTGCACAAGTACAATTGAACAAAAGCATCACAAATAAAATGGTACCATGGGACTCCAATAAATATCCCGGAAAACTATCTATCCTGTGGATACTTATGTTTCAATTTTCCAGCTAGAAAGTTTAGAAAATTGATGCCCATGGAAACGTATGGGTGGACTAAAGAATACTTAAGCAAGCTAATTCTTCTTCTTCTTTTGCATTTTATTCCTTCTCTTGTTTATATTGTAATTTCAGGGCTCCTTTAGATTGAAGGATTTTCAATCGAAAAATAGAGGAATCTAAATCCTATAGAAAAGAGTAATGTTCATCCCTTTGGTACGTAGGATTCATGCATACGAAAAATGGAGAAAAGTTTTCTACTAGGCTTATTTCATAGGAATTTGTAGGGGAAAAAACATCCACTCCAACCTTTTTTTTTTCATTCCTATCGTGTAGGATTGAGACAAATTAAGCTTCGATGTTAGGCTAAGCAGCATGAATACCATTCTTTGCATATATAAGAGTACAATTAACTCTCTAATTAACATTGCATCTACTATTGTTTCCTGTGTTTTTTATAGGGTTTATCCAAACACACATTCTTATTGGATTCCTATGCTTTTGAACCCTCTATTTTCTACCTATATTCTTTCCTTTATTTTTTTTTCAATCATGTGTTCTAAGGAACCCTTAACTATTGGTTTTGCACAATGCCACCAATCAGCTGTTACTGGGAGGCTGTTGACACATGACACAGAATCTTTAGGTTTTGCTACTTGCTTACTTTTTTTTTCCTACTACTTGCCTACGTGTTTCCTGATTTTTTTTTTTGAGGGAGACGTGTTTCCCAAATGCAATACGGTTAACCGGACCGGGCCCAATTTTCAGTCTTGTGGCCCTGGATCCGCCTTTCGTTTCTCCCTTTCCAAGGGGCGCCGCATCCGCCCGCCGCCGCCGCCGCCGCCCATCTCCATCACCCGCTCCGGCAATGTCCGCGGCTCCATAGCTCACCACGATGCCCCCGCCAGCGCCCGCGGCGCTCCCCCGTCTCCTCGCGGCCATCTCTGCCGCCGCCTCCTCTCCCTCCGATCTCCGCCGCCTCTCCCGCATCATCCTCACCCCCTACTCGCCTCCGCCCCCCATCCGCTGCCTCAACACCCTCCTCATGGCGCTCGCCCGCCACCGCATGCTCCCAGACATGGAGTGGCTCGCCGCCCGCATGCCCGCCCACAACCTCCGCACCTACACCACCCTAATCAACGCCTACTGCCTCGCCGCCGACCTCCCCGCGGCCAAGCGCCACCTGTCGTCGCTCCTGCGCGCCGGACTCGCGCCGGACTCCCACGCCTATACGTCCTTCGTGCTCGGCTACTGTCGCGCGGGGTTGATCGCGCACGCCTGCCGGGTGTTCGTGCTAATGCCTCTGCGGGGGTGCGTGCGCACCGCGTTCACGTATGCGGCCCTGCTCCAGGGGCTGTGTGGCGCAGGGATGGTGCACGAGGCGATGTCAGTTTTCTCCGGGATGCGAACTGATGGCTGCGTCCCTGATCCACACGTCTACAGCACCATGGTGCATGGGTTATGTGGAGCAGGACGGGCTGTGGAGGCGGATGCGCTGCTAACAAAGGCCATGGGCGAGGGATTTGTGCCGAATGCTGTTGTATACAATGCTTTGATTGATGGTTACTGCAGTACTGGGGACTTGGACCTCGCGGTTAAGGTCTTTGAGGGGATGCATAGTAAAGGGTGCTCGCCGAACGTCCGTACCTATACCGAGCTGATATGTGGGTTCTGCAAGTCTGGAAAAGTGGAGAGGGCCATGGTGCTATATAGTCAGATGGTTGAGGCAGGTTTAGCTCCAAATGTGGTAACCTACACAGCCCTAATTCAGGGCCAGTGCAACGAGGGGTACTTGGATTGTGCATTTGGTCTGCTTCATTCCATGGAGGCTAACGGGATGGCCCCAAATGAGTGGACTTGCTCAGTTTTGATTGATACTTTGTGCAAACGTGGGAGAGTTGAGGAAGCTCAGCAGTTTCTGGGGTCTCTTGTCCAGAAGGGAATTAAGATGAATCAGGTTGTCTACACCAGCATTCTAGATGCATTGTGGAAGGCAGGAAAGTTTGATGATGCTCATAATCTGATGCAGAAAATGGTCATGGAGGGGTTTGTGCCAGACACACACGTGTACAGTTTAAGTATTGGTGGACTTCTCAGGGAAAAGAAGCTCTCAGAAGCAATGTTGCTATTGGATCATATGATTGAGAATGGAATACAAGCCAATGCTGTCACATATACCATTCTAATTGATAAGTTACTTAGGGAGTTTGGGTCTGAAGGTCCAAAGAAGATATTCGATAAGATGCTTGCAGCAGGTATTAAGCCTGATGTTTTCACTTATACAGTATTTATACGCTCCTATTGTCAAGAGGAAAGGATGGAAGATGCTGAATCCATGATGGTTCAGATGATTGATCATGGTGTTTGCCCTAATGTAGTTACATATAACACATTGATTAAAGGTTATGCAAATCTTGGACAATGCAGTCAGGCATTTTCATCTTTTAAGAGCATGGTTGACAATGGGTGCAAGCCAAATGATGAGTCATACACAATTCTTCTTGGACTTGTGCTAAAGAAAAATTACTCTGGGGACATAGCTGCCAAGTCTGTTAATGCATGGAAAATAGCTGACATGAAAGTTCTCGAGGAACTTCTGGGGGAGGTGATTAAGCTTCAGTGCACCCTAGCCAGCTACATTTATGATTGTTTTATTAGATGTTTGTGCAGATTTGACAGATTGGAGGAAGCCAAAGGCCTTCTCATAGAGATGCAGAGTGCTAACTTGACACCAAGTGAGGATGTATATACTAATATGATAGAATGTTGCTGCAGACTGAAGTTGCTAAAAGAAGCTTTATCTTTTCTTGATTCAATGGCCAAAAAGGGCTATTTACCTCAGTTAGATTCTTATAGGTTTATTATTTGTGCACTTTGTGAGGAGGGAAGCTTTTGTACTGCTAAAAGCATCTTTGGTGACATATTGTCAAAGGAATACAACCGTGATGAGATTGTTTGGAAGATTCTGATTAATGGTTTATTACAAAAGGGAAACACTGCTGACTGCTCTAGCCTGCTATCGTTCATGGAGGAACAGAATTGTCGTCCTACTGCTGCAATATATGCTACGCTTAAAGGTGAAATAGCAGTTGTAAGTGAAATTCAGGAAATTGCTACATAATTTGGACAAACCAACCAACCTTAGTGTTAACGTTTATGGGCTCATGAATCTCTACAAGGTACATGCCTCATGTTCTCAAGTACATGCCTCAGTGTTAACCTTAGCATTGAAGTACTGTTAAAAATAAAAAAAATGGTATTTATTCTTGAATATATATCTACGGTAAATGTAGCAGAATTCCCTATTGAAATATCCTTTTAAATGTTGATGGCCAGCTTCATTCTAGTGCTATTCAGCACACAATGACGACGACGACGACAACAACAACCAAGCCTTTCAGTCACAATCAAGTTGGGGTAGGCTAGAGTTGAAACCCAAACAGAAGTCACTAGCAGGAGGAAAAAACGAGGAACTAAAGGGGATCAGAGCCTAAATCAAGATTCTGGCACATGGATAGCCTCTTTCCACGCACTTCTATCCAAACACAACCCTTTCGGCACATCCCATTCTTTCAGGTCCCTTTTGATCGCCTCATCCCATGTCAGCTTTGGTCGGTCCCTGCATCTCTTCACATTAGTGTCCTGTCTTACGATGTCTCTATGCACCGGTGCATCTAAAGGTCTCCTTTGAACATGTCCGAACCATCTCAACCGATGTTGGATAAGTTTTTCTTCAATTGAGGCTACCTCTAGACGATCACGTATCTCATCATTCCTCACTCGGTGCAACCTTGTATGTCCACAGATTCAACGCAACATACGCATCTCCGCTACACTTAACTGTTGAACATGTCGCCTTTTAGTAGGTCAATACTCTGCCCCATATAACATTGCAGGTCTAAATGCCGTTCTATAGAACTTGCCCTTAAGCTTTTGTGGTACCCTCTTGTCACATAGGACTCTAGATGCTTGACGCCACTTCATCCACCTCGCTTTAATCCTATGGCTAACATCCTCATCAATATCTCCATCTCTCTGTAACATAGATCCCAAGTATTGAAAAGTATCTTTCTTAGGTACTACCTGGCCTTCCAAACTCATCTCCATCCTCATAGCTAGGAGTACCAAAGTCACATCTCATGTACTCAGTTTTGATCCTACTAATTCTAAAGCCTTTTGATTCTAGGGTCCGTCGCCATAGCTCTAGCTTCCTGTTGACTCTCTCCTGGCTTCCATCCACTAGCACTACATCGTCGGCAAAAAACATACACCAAGGGATATCATCTTGTATATCTCTCGTGACCTCATCTATCACCAAAGCAAAAAGATAAAGGCTCAATGCTGACTCTTGATGTAGTCCTATTAGGGAAATCATCTGTATCGCCCTCAGTTGTTCGAACCCTAGTCATAACCTTCTTGTACATGTCCTTGATGAGGGCAAATTCAGCACGCAATGCATTCAACTTTATTATCACTTCTCAAATTTCTCAAGGGGTGTTAATATCCTTTTTAAATATTGTTTTCTGCTTGTGCAGATGGATGAACTGAAAGCACGAAAGACACTGGCACTAGCAGTGCCCATGTAACTGTGAGGAAGGATCTGGCAACACAAACAAGCCCTGATGTAAGCAGGTCCTCTGCTCCCAGAATGAGGTCCTCATTGTCCAGATTGCAGCTAGTGCAACAAGTCAAAGAGCTCGAGAGTTGTTTCTTTAAGCTTGAGATCAGGAACATGTAGGTGGATGATCAGGTGACTCTGTTGTCCTGAGGGTTGAGGCTCTGACTAAAAACAAAATATTATAGTGGAAGAAAAAAGAAACTATGGAATATAATTCTTCTGTCTGGAGGTAACAGCAACTGCTAAGCTTTTATCAAAGTAAGTCCCGCTGATATACTATTAATCCTTTTCAGATAGCTTAGATTCTTATTCAGTCCTTATCCAGGCATACCATTATTTCTATTCACTATCTTTGTATAAAACTAGCTACGTTTGTTCAAAAAATATTATACATACAACTCAGATACTTAATAAAAATGTCCAACACTTTCCCTCTTCTAATACACTAGCCTGCTGGCGATGCAGAGGCCAGTAGTTTTATTCCATCATCTAAAATAGTCTACCCTGCCTCAAATTTGCTCTCCTCATAGCGGAGTTTACAATACCTTTTCTTGGATGGCCTTTTTTTCTTTTCGAAGACCTGGCTACCTGGATTATACTAATAAGGAGCAGAGCAGCAAAGACAAGTTACAAAAAGGAAAATAAATAAATGAATGGATAAAAAGGGGAGAAGGGGGGGGGGGGGGGGGGGGAAGCTTTTTGTTTGTGTGCAAGATGCACACACACACACTGCAGAAAAAAATCTCACCTACCTAAAGAAAACCAGTCCTAATCTCATGGCATTTGTGGGGCCTACAATTATTGATTCATCTCTGCTCAGTAGCAACATGTTGAGGTTTTTGACCCTGGCAATGCTCCAACAGTCCAACTCCAGGCTTCATCTTGTATTTCCAAGGCAATTTACACAACAGGTTTAGAGGATCAATGGAAGACCCGACTGATTCGTTTTTTCCAAATGGCCCAGATGAGCATGGCATGGGAGAACATTCCTTTTTCCTGGCTGGTTCTTTCGTGCCTGAGCTGTGTGTAAGCTGCAAAAATCCAGTCCTCCAAGGATGATGTGTAGGTGCAGTTTAGAGGTAGGATTGGGTCATGGCCAATCTGAAAACCAACCCCTTGGCCGATAGCTTTGGCTACCGGGCATCTTAAAAAAAGAACTCGGCCACAGGGGGAAGACACCCCCTGGGCATTTGTATTAATAAGCTGTACTAGGATTTAAACATGGACTGGCAAGGAGGTTAACCTCCCAAGCTCACTGCTCTAACTGGTATAACTCACAAGAACTTGGTTACTGGGCATCTTAAGAAAAAGATGTGAAGCTCTTTCCTGGTTCCATTCACATAGAGTGCGGAAATAATTGTTGGTCCAATCACGGGTTTGGAGCTGGTTGGCAGTCCAGATGTGGTATTGGATGATCTTCAAACTCTTGTTTTCCAATTACCAATTGGTGAAGTATAAATGTGAGGGTAAGTGTTGAAGCATAAGTAAATTGCTCACCTTTCCCCCTCAGCTTAAACTTTTGGGTTGAACTGGTCGGTGCATGCAGCTGACTACTGATATTGAGTTTTGTGAATTGCATTTATACCCATTCTAAAAGAACTTCTGATGCAAACAAAAGAACAAGGGCATGTAGTTAGCTAATACAATGATTTCTAACCTGTCTTTAGCGTTCTAGACTAAAGGTGGTTGCAGGCACATGCCTACATGGAAAATGTCAGTTAATAGTTTGTACAGCAGCTAGAAATTCCTTTGTCACCTGTTCTGTAAAATCTGAAGCTAGTTCTTGTCTTTTTGTATGGCCAATCATCAAATATAGGGATTTGAGAAGCGAATGAAGCTGTAATACAATCAACAAATTCTGTCAACTGATGGATGTGCTTGTTGTGTGTTTAAGAGGGAGAGGAATAAAAAAAAATGCTGCATGGGAGAATATGCTGCAAGTAAAAGCTGAAGCAGCAATACAAAAAGCTTGTGGTACGCTTGTTTCCCTGTTTCCAGGTTTTTTTCCTCCCTCCCTCTCCCTCTCTCGCTCCCATGCTTTATTCTTGTGTTCCTAGCTGATATGAGGTTTGATATCTACTCATACTTGTAATTCTTCAGATGAAGCTTGAAAAAGAAAAGACGATATTCGCTGGAGACTGGAGAGGATGTTCAGTGCCATGAAGTCTGGTCCTAGGAAATGCAGGTGGTATGCAGTAAATCAATTGCAAAGCATGATCAACATATTTCCAGGAGTATAAAAAATGATGCCATGCCTCAGCAAGAATGGCCAAATAAGTTCATTGAGTGGATGCTGCATGTCTTGTGTAGTTGCTTTATAGAGATGTAGTTCCATGGTCAAGTAAGATGAATCCAAATTTTACCATGATGAATAACATTCACTATTGCGGTCGCAGATATGGCCTATTATTTCTGCATATTGGTTTCAATGATTGCCCAAAGTTTTTTCTCCTGATCTATTATAGTAAACGACATGATCTTCTGCAGCAGGGAACTGAAATCTGCATGTTACTTCAGATATTATTTATTTGAGAAGATGACGATGCGGTAAATATTGCTAGTCAATGTCACATTTACTTTTATGTTGCTTTCTATGGCAAAGCATTTGTCAGTGCTAGAATAATCAAATTTTCCATCACATATATATAAATATTTTTGTAGACAATGTGACACAAACTCATATATGCTTTTGAAAACTACTCTTGCATAGTCTTGCTAAACTATAAAAGTCATGCGCCATTTTAGGCAACATATATTAGCCCTTGAAAATGCTATCCTTCAGGACTTGCACCTATGCTGTATCTGTATCGTCCTATCCCTGAAAAGGTTTCCGTTTTCGTAGTACAAGTCTTGTTAATGGTTTGGCAGTTTTAGTGGGCTTGTGGGTTCTCAGCTCCAAATGGTTTCAGCACAAGGGTTTAGCTACGGTTCCTAAATGTTAACAGTAGCTCATCTACTCCATAAGTCCATATGCAAGAGACGTGTGTATACACATGCAAAGGAACCATTGCAGCATTAGGAAATACAAACTGACAGCCATAGAATTGCAATCTGAAAGAGATAACCCAGGAACTCACCCAAAGCACTCAAGTACACAGGATCGGTTTTGCTGTTTGAATTGGCTTACTGTTGCTTGATGTTTATACTGTATATAGAAAATGTAAGGGCTGCAGACCTGCCTGGCCCATATATAGCAAATGCCAATTGCCTCCTATAATCTTCATTTGAAATCTAGCTAGGTCCGACTGCTATGAAACACGTACATGTATATCTAACACTATGTAGTTCCTTGTAGAGGCTGGCCTGCAAGCGAGTACCAAGACACCCGGCAAAACTCTTGACTCTTGAGTCACCTGCAGCTGTCCCTGCTGCCACACTGTCACCTCTACTCTCCGGTGTGTCCTAGCCTCATCTCGATACTCGGCTCTTCCACTTCACGCTCTCTAGCAACATCTCTTCCATGGATTTGCTGCTGGACGAGGTGGAGACCTCCAAGAACTGAGGGGGAGAAAGTGATGATCCAGCAGACCCGTTATGAAGGGAGTGTGAGAAGCAGCCCTAGGAACACACGTGCTGAACACCTACATATGTGCTTGCACACATTTCCACTATTTCACACAGTTTTTTTAAATATATACTTTGTTTTGGACAATGGATGGGATCCAGAATCTATTCTTGAAATGTTGAACTTACAAGGGTGGAAAGACTGGCCTTTTAGCGAATCTATAAAAGGTAGCTTCTGTGAGCTGGTATCTTTATTCTTTAGTTCACAACTGGAGTGTCTAAACCTAACTGAAACTTTGCAGGGTTCTGATTTTACAATAATTCCCAGGTGCCTCAGCCTGAATTTGGAATACGAATATTCCCTTCTCAAATTGAAGTGCAAAGCTCTGAATGCTGTTACTAGGCGATACGTTCTTCAAGTTGATTGTTAGCACTGGTTTGAGAATCTGCTGGGGATTCTGAAATCGCATGATTATGGTTTGCCGTTTTCTCAATAGGTTCTTGAACTTTGAACTTACTGAGTATAGTTGATGGCTTTTTGGAGGCTGGTGATTTCTTTTAAAAACATTTCTTTTGATATGCTTCATAAGCAATTTAGCCTCAGATGCCTGGGAACAATTTAAAGTTCTTTAATCTCTTGACATGAAAAAGACAGGAAATTTTTCTCATCCGAATGTTGTATAGGACATTGGACAATATATGTTTTGCTGGTGACTCTGTATCTCGACACTCTTTAATTGATGGCAATGTATGAGATTGTAAGGAACAGAAAAATGGTTTCATGTTTTCCTTTTTTTGATATTCAGTTCAGTAAGGGATGGTATCTGTATAGGCTGACATGATTTCAGTCAAGAAATGCAGTCCTTACATGTTAAGTGGGATTTTGGGATTTCTTTTGGCCATACTGGGATATTGAATTTTAATTCATCCATCGACTGATTAACCCATAAGCCATGGCCGTTTGCTAACTCTGAAGCTGAACCAAGTTCAGTTGCTGGTTATGTGTATGCCTAACATTTCCTATGGACACGATAAGAAACTGTTGTACTGGCAAGAAATTGATACTCCCTCTATTCTCGTAGACTTTTTTTAACACTAAGTGTAACTAACTTTTCTTATTCAAAAATTTGGGAAAATATGGAAAAATTTAGGACATCATTAAAGTATATTATATGCTAAATTATATTACAGTAAAAATACATGATACTTTTTTCATTTCAAATTGTAAGGGGTTTTAGATTTTTTTATATGTCCACATTCATATGAATGTTGAACAATTTGGGGTGAAGGGAGTAATCATAATTTTTTTAATAATACGAGTAAGTTAAATTTGGTGTTATAAAAAATCAACCGACCTATAATTTAGAACTGATGGAGTATAACAGGAGTTAGTACATACCATATCAACTTGAAGTCACTGTTTATGTTGGTCAATAAAAGAAATACTCTATCCCGAACATAAGGTGTTCTGGTCCTCGCTCCCTCCATGGCCATATGCTGATGTTGATGAGAAGCTAGATCTGTAGCTCATAACTCAGTTCTATCGCAGTATAGCTTACGGTACTATGACATCAAACTTTTAAAGCCTGCTATTATCCTCGGCAATCTGACCATGGTCAGAAGTTTTCCTTTTTACAGGATAGCATGTTCATATAATCATATTGTTTAAAGGGTGAGGCTCCGTTCTAGCAGCAGAGCATCTGCTTTCTGCCAAACAGTAGCATGCTGGGAATTGTAAACTTCAGACGTCTCTAGGGCATGGTTTTAAATTGTGGGCTATAGGCAGTGACAACTTTTTTCAAAAGCTATGAGACTATAGCGCAGCTATAGCAGATAGCAGTTTCAAAAAAAATATTAGAAATATATGGATAATTGATACAAAACTATAATCCGATGAGCAAATAAAAAGTTGAATATAAATATTAAAATATCTAAAGTATCAAATGGGTACACACTGCACAACCACAACCAAATAAATAACATGACCCTTGAGTCCATCACAGATCACGCAAGAATACATGACAAATGTAGCTTACATCCACAATAACAACTTATGGCATAATAGATATAGCATAAGTCCATAGCATTAAAGCTCAACACTTTAGCTTATTTCAGTACTTCGGTAGCTCTACGTTAAGAATAGTTTAACTATTTTAGTTTTCCCATAAGAAATAGAAATAGCGGCAGCTGTAGCGTTATAGCTATAACAAATAGCGTGGCTAAATCGAACTACAGTGGTCATAGTTTCCATAGCGTCAAAAATCACAATAGTGTAGCTTTTGGTCTCTAAAAAAGCTATAGCGCAGCTATAGCGAGGCTATAGCCCACTATTTAAAATTAGAACTGTGCTTAGAATCAACCGTAACTCTTCATTGTTTAGATCTAACGGTTAAAATGAGAGAGGAACCTGTTGGAAGGAAGTTAAATTGTGGACCGAAACCTAAAAATTGTGGGCTGAGAACTTAAATTTTAAGACCACAAAATAATTATAAAAAGGTACCGAAGTACTTTAACATTAGCATCTAACGTGTACTGGTTGGTTTCGTCGCCTTGATCAGGGAAATGCGTCGATTATGGAGGGAAGGCGCATGGACGTTAATGACGAAATGATTTCCTTACCATGCAGTGCATTAATCAAGCCCGAAAATATCGTGCTAATCAGCTTGGTGGGCTACGTGGGCTTCAAAATTATACATCGATTAAGTTTAAGATGTATAGACATGTACGCTCTCATCAGAAGCTGCAATCTCGGTATTTGTTTAGAATTTTTAGATGGTCTGTTTTTCTTCATACGTATCATCATGCCTAGAGCTGGAAGTTGTGCTTCTGGTCTTATTGGCGTACGCATGGCCAGAGAGACCCAGCGGCCAACGATGGCAGCCTGCCCCCACGGTCCACGATGGCCCACGCTCCTGCGCTTGCGTCCTCGCCCGCGGCAATGGTATTACGGGGGCCTCGATGGGTTGGATCGGTAGGTGATCCAAAAAGATTAGCAGGAGTATTTACTAAACTACCCTACCCTAATTAAATTAATCAAAACATGCATTTAGGGTCCATGTTTTTTTGCCAGAAGGAACTCATCACGTCACTATGTTGCAGCTAGGTTCTGCCGGCCACTTGCTGTAAAGAACGGTACCTGAATTGTCTTGTTGTGGCGCAAGTGTGCTACTGGACGGAAGATTTGTTTCAATTGGCGAAGAATTTTGGATAGACCTATAGTGAAAAGAGGGTTTGGATTAATAAAAATATAGTACTATTTTTCTCGACATTAATGTTACTAAAAGGTAAAACTTCCTAGCCGTGTAATGTAGCTAACAGCAATGACACTATGATGTCATCGATATGCAGTATATCTAGGACGTGATGTGCCAAATCAATGGCACTTCTATGGAATTCACTTTTTCGCCCCTTAGTTTCCTCATTTTTAAACAATTTGTCTCGATGTTCCTTTAGTTTCGTTTTTTATTTTATGATGTTCGCTAGTTTTTGTAATCTCTTTAGCTTGTTTCTTCATTTACCGTTAAATTCCACTGATGATACCCTTGCCTCTGCTAAATTACTTGTTTGCCACAACAGGATACATTTGCCGAGAAAACGGTTGAGTTTGGGTTCAGACCATGGTTCAAAGTTCAAAAACTGTTTTGAGGTTGTTTGAATGGACTGAGGTGGAAGACATGGGTTGGTGTGATTTTGGGCCTGCTTTCAGCCCATTGTGATAATCTACGCTGCAAAAAAACAAGTTTTTTCAAAATCTTTTTTACCTAAAATTGGGCCCGTTCGTTTGGCATTTTTCAGTGGTGCTGCAGCTACTTGCTGAAAAGGTTGGAAAGAGACTAAAACCAATAGAAAAAAAATATTTTCACTCTTTGATCTTTTATTTTCTCACCTCATTTTGTACCCATATCCACTTGGTACTCTCTTGGTTTTAGAATTAACGAAAAAAGAAAGACATCAATCAAGATCCGCTTCCTTTTAATTCTTTATTTCTTTCTTGTCCTTATTGCTCGACCGATTGCACGTTGCGTTATATTTCTGTGCCTTGGTTCCATACATTTAGCAATCGTTCCATCCAATGGTCTCTATACAGCAGGGTTCATATTCCGTTAGTTTAACAATAAGAAAATAGACGCAGAACAAGAGATGCTGTTCTCATTCCTTTGTGAATTGTAATTGTCGGTATCTGACCACAATAAGAGGTTCCCTTTTGTATTCTCCCACTGTTTTATAGAAACTCAGACATTGATATCTGAGAGTCATGTTATGATCTCGTCTTACCTGTGTCAGCAGCATCAAGTCATTAACCATGTGGAGGACATGTCCCACTTCCAACCCATGGAGGTATAAAGCATATACATCAGTAATACACACAAAGACAGTACAACGCGACTTCTGCTTACAACACAGAAGTAAAAGCAAATACTGATTAAGTTGTTTGCTTGCATGCCTAAAACCCAGTATCTGGGAAAGTCTGGAATTAGATAGCCAATCTTAGATGAATTTGCGGATGGTACAGAGCAACATCCAAGGGCTTCAGACCTCAGGAAATGCGCCCCCAAAGCAATACAGCCTACAGGCACGATGAAGACACAAGTTTCCTCAGAATGCACATAATCTCATATAGCATACAGTAAAGTTTCCTGCAAATGGTATCGATTAAGAAGTTGAGAATCGTCAAAAAAAACTTAAAACACTTGAGTAAAGGGAATGTGCATTATTTCAGTAATGAGATGTCACCAAATTGTTGCTGGGCTCAAGTTACAGATCTATGTTGCCTTTGTACACAAAAGTTTTTTGTCCAGAGGAAACGTTCAGCTAAGAAAAAGCCATGTGTCATTTGTGTGGAAACATAAGTATCAATGGCAATCAACATCAAATATAACTTACCAGTTAGTGATAACTCTGCCATTTATCCGCCAACAAATCATATCTAGAAGATGAAATGACTACCACTGAAGCTTCCCAATGTAAATTTGGTCCATCCCAATATATATAGTGGATCTGGAAATTTCAGTCCAGCTGTCCAGAAAGGCAACAATAGAGGAACCTTTTGCTGTCTCAAAAGTGTCAGTTCACCTTTTTTTTCAGGAGCATATAGATGGCCAGATCTTGGTTACAGCAATAAGCCCATAAATGTGTCTCCTTGTTGCACATTTCGTAGTTCAGCAATTATTGGTGTTTCAGCTCTTAGGGTACTCAAAAACTATTCCATTCGCCACACCTTTGGCGCGTCCATGGCCAAAAAATTTCCTGATGATAGCAAGGGCAAAATCAACCACTGTTCCAATCCCCTTCCCAGTAACCAAATTTCCGTCGATCACAACCTTTGATCCTTCAATAACATGGCATGTGAGCTCATTGGCTACAGTACGATGAGCTGTAACTGTTTTGTCCTAAATAAACAATTCAAGGTTGATTTCCGTTTCCAGCAAATATGAGGTGCTGATTGTTTAGTTTTAGAATCTCACCTTGAGTAAACCTTGCTGCTGCAAGATCTTCAAAGAAGAACAGACCCCACCATACATCCTGCCAGCTTGTATTTGTTCTCTCAGCAACTTCTTCAGAATTCTGGACTTCTGTAGCCGCTCAGCTCCGGCAGGTCCTCCCTGGATTTTGAAAGATACAACGTATGAAAATGAAGCATGTGTGCATGAGAGGGAGGGCAATACAACATGCAGCCAGCATAAGTTAATCTGTTTTGCATTCAAGTCCCTAATACTACAACTTGAGTACATAAGAATGGTTTGAGAACAAGATTGGGATTCATAAGTGAATAGCGCACAAATTGCTATTGACAACCTATATGCTGAGATATAAATATAAAAACACTAGAAACAAGAGAACTGCTAAAATCTCAAAGTTCAATGTGCCAGTACAACTAATTGTGATACCATAAATAAACAACATATAAGATCAGACCCTATGTGAGAATGAAGACTCTCTTGTTTTAAGCTTTTTGTTCAATAGGATTGGATTCTTTTAGTAGTAAACTATTTCACTGCTAATACATGCATATATATCAACTCCTATACAGCATGAGCTGGATTAAATCCTGGTATGTTAGCCATAAACTTTGGAATGGCCATACTTTTACAATTTTATCAATAGCATGACACTATCGAAAGATAAGGTGGGCTTTGTCCCGCATCCATGAATCAATTAAATGGTAGATATATTGTTGAAATGTGTGTCACCATTTATGATAATACTAATTAAAAGGATCAACTGCCAGAGGACATACAGGAAGAATGATTAGATCATATATCGAATCAGAGGCACTCATGATGCTTTTATCAGCAATGATCTTCATCCTTTGAGATCCAATAATATTTGGGGTTTTTTCAACCGATGCCAGTACCACATTTATCTTTGCCCGTCTTAAAATATCAACCATAATTATGATCTCCATCTCTTCAGATCCATTTGCGATTGGAAGAAGAACCTGTTTCTTATGTCAAATCAACATCATTGTTTCCATGAAAGATCCAACACTCCGGCAAACTATAGCTCAGCAATAAAATATTTGAACAAGAACAGAGTGATCAACTAGACAGCTACATAGCATGCTAGGGAATGTGCAACCAAGTTGAGGTTTACTAAATCAAGGATACACCTGAATAGGAATTGGTAAGAATTGCAGACCAAATTCTGCAGTAATTTACTCTGTTGTAGTGTTTTTTACAGATAATAAATGCCTTAACCAAGACTAGATTCAATTATATTGTTCTATAAAGCATGATGCCCTCCACATCGTGACATAGAATCCTTGGTAAAGGATGAACCCATACATGACATGACACGGCATGCAGTATAAGGTGACTTACATGAGGATTGCGATCAAAAGACCATTCAAGTTCATTGACTTCTGTACTCTTTTCAAGGTCATCATCAATTTGAGTCATCTGTAGGGGAATATTCAAAGGAACAACCAACATTAATAACAAATCCCTCCCTCCCCCAAAAATAAAAAATGGTGATTTACAAGGAATAGCCACATCCAGTGGACCCACACATCAGACATCAGTGACAGATGGGTAAAAGCAGGCCCACATTTTAGGAAAAACCACATTGTAAAACCGGTTCAGGGGATAATTTGTTTGGTTTTCGGAGTTTAGGAGCGGTGCGTTGTCGTCTTAGAGTTTAGGGGGTAAATTGGACTTTACTCTTTTTTTAAGACAGGGGAGTAATCAAACCCTTTAGGCCTTGTTCGGTTGCCCTGGTTTTGGAGGGGATTTAATCCCTTACTAGTCAAATTTGAATAGGAAGGGATTAAATCCCCTCGAATCCTCTTGGATTTTCCCCTAACCGAACAAGGCCTTAACGTGCTCATGCAACTGTGAGCACCTAGGTTCAAACCTGGGTGAGCGGTCTCTCAACTTGAGGCTCTACCAGTCGAGGTGTTAGTCGGTTCTCTAATCAACTAGACTACGATATTGCAAAGTTATTGTGTAAAATAACAAAGATATTAAAGTTTCTTTTGACAAACCAAAATTCTGTCCACGTCTTCAGCTGCATGAGGCCCGAACATTTGTTCAACAAATGATAAAGCGAATTGAAATGCTGTCCCTGGCCCACGACTTGTAGTAAGCTCTCCTGAAACCTGAACATTTGATTCAACTGCTCGGAATGTAGGGAGATCTCCTATAAAAGATGGGTGACATGTGATCTTGTAAAAAGAAGAGAGAGAAAACAACATCACTAGAAAAACCCAAACATTGGCAGAGTAAATTTATCCATATAGCAAAAATGGCCACCTTTTTTCTCCTGTGGAGACCCCACGGCATTAGAACGACCGCCGGTGCGGCAGATATGGCGCCATACAACCTTTTCTCCTCAGCCTGTCTGACTGTGATCTGTTGAAGGATATCACTGTCTCTCAGCCGCACTGAACCAGGCATTCCTCCCTGCACACACCAGTGCAAGAATCAAATACGTTCTTTGGGCACTGCCCGGTAAGTGATGTACTCATATGTAACATCACAGTCACAGCACACAAAAAGTGAGCGTTTGACATCTCGACATCAGCATGACGAATTGACGATTGAGCAATCGGGGAGGCAATAGCCCAGGAGTGAAGTAATATGTCAACATATTAGGTGTTGACGTGTTGTCTCAAAATAAAATAGACTAGAATGCTTCTAAATCATTTCTCTCCTAGTTCCAGTCCTCATCAATATACTAAACTCCATAGGAACCAATTTCACCATGCAGGCCAGTAAAGAGAAGAGAAGAGAAGACGAGTTACCGGAAGAGCCACAAGGTCGAACACCTGGTCGGCGCAGGAGGCAATGTGCGTGTCCGCGACGATACGGGAGCCGCAGGACGCCTCCACCTCGAGGCCGTCCTCCACAGAGGCGAGCGTCACGTCGGCGCCGGCTAGCCGCAGGACGCCGGCGATGACGACCGCCTCCATCTCCTCCGTGCCCATGGCGATGGGCACGAGAACCTTGGTAATGCAAGGCGCGGGAAGTTAACCTCGTGGGTGCTGTCAGCGAGAGAGGCCGCAAATAGAGACCAAACCTTCTTCTTCGGACCGGGCGGCGACGACACGGCCGTTGCGGCGGCGGAGAGCGTGGGGGTCGCTCGCACCGCGGAACGTGGTGGTGGTGATCGGGAGGGGTAAATGGAGCCGTTGGTTGAGTGCGGCGGCGACCGTATCTCCATGGCAGGAGGTGCGGTCGGGGAGAGGAGAGAGTGCCATGGAGAGAGCATCGACGACGGTGGGTCAGTACCTCAGTGGTCTCGTGGGAGCAGCGGAAGCCGGCGAGCTAGGGAAGGAGATGGATAAACCCCCGGCCGGCGTTTGGATAATGGGACGTAGGAGGTGGGGGAAGGAAATGGAGGGTGCTGGGATCATTTTCCAGTTTGGATGTGTATCATTTCTTTATACGCAACCATGTTTTGGACATCGGGAAAGCTTCGGCGCGAGCGTCCGACGCCAGCCGCGGACAGCGGAGGATTCCGCGGTGCTAGCAGGGGCTCCATCGTCAAAGCGTTGGACCGACCAACCGCGCAGACCGTCCCAGCCAGACTCATTTACCATGAATTTCCATCTATCTCACACGATGTCAGACGACTGTCTGCATTGATTCTTTTTAGGATGTTGAAAGTTAATAATGTTGCATGAGGTGATCTAAGATACTTCGTTATTACGACATGTTGCGGAATGTTTCATAAAGCACACCGTGATGTTGTGGTGGGGATTTTTTTTTGTCTCGAATCGAATGAATGCGATGAATTTTTAATTCAACTATTGATGTTGCGATAGTTAAATTTGAGTGTTGCGTATATAAATTTTTCGATGTTGAAGATATGCATTTTCAGTGTGTGAATTTTGCCATTGTTTTTTTTTTCATATTGTGTGAAACATAAAAACAACGTTGTGGTGAGATCTTTTCCTTGAATCGGATGGACGCGGTGATTTCATAATGGGAAACGCTCTGGACATGATGTCCGACGGAACCAAAATATCGGACGCCTTGCCCGCCATTTCACCGCCGCCGCGCCACCTGGCTTCATCTGCCGCGCCTGGCCCCGTTCCGCTGCCGCCGCGGCCTCCTGCTCCTCCGCCTCTGCCGCCGGTTGCCGTGACCGTCGGACGCCGCCGCCGCGGCCTCCCGCTCCTCCGCCGCCGTGCGCCCACGTGCCGCGGCCTCCCGCTCCTCCGCCTCCGCCGCCGGCTGCCACGGCGAGATGAGCATGTTGCAACTTGTTATTTTAGATGTTGTGATCTGCGACTTGAGATGTTGCATGAGATTTGTATGTTTTTATTCGATAAATTCGAATGCTGCGTATATTATTTTTAGATGTTGTAGACATGTATTTTTAATGTTGCACGGATCTTGCCATTTGGTTTCAATATTGCGTAAAACATGAGCCGATGTTGTGGTGGAATTTTTCTCCTACGTGGGATGGGTGCGGTGATTTTTTTTTCCAGACTAATCGTGCATGTTGCAGAGGTTTATTTTCAATATTTCGCAAGTTAATATTCGGTGCTGCAGATGTATATTTCAAATATTTCATAGACCGTCCGATGGAATTGGATAGAATTGGATCCATCGGATGTCCGGGCGCTAGTAGCGCCGTTTATATTATGATATGTCTAGGTAGTTAAATGGGATGTTTGGTAAAGCATACCATGTGTTGCGGTGGAAATTTTTGTCTCGAGTCGGATGAACGCGATGAATTTTTAATCAAGTATTGATGTTGCGATAGCTGTATCCGAGTGTTGCATACACTTTTTTTTATGTTGAAAATATGTATTTCCAATGTTGTACGAATCTTTGCCATTGTTTTTCTATGTTGTGTGAAACATTAACCGATGTTGTGGTATGATTTTTTTCTTGAAACGGAATGGACACAATGATTTTATAATTTAAGTATTGATGTTGCAAAAATTGATTTTCAGTGTTGTGCGTACTATTTTTCGATGTTGAGAGAATATATGTTTTCTATGTTGGGGAGATCTCTGCGTACCTCATTCACCGACAGAGGCTATGGGCCCAAGAGTGGACAGTGGGCCACGTGCTAGGGTTGACGGGATTTGATAGTTGCTGTCTGGGTGCGGATAGAATTGCTTCGTTAGGTTTAATCTTGATTAACGGCCATCAGATCATAATTTGATGACGGATGTGACGTCCGACTCCCGGACGTTCGCCCGGACATCCGAGGGCTAGCATCCCCGTTTGGACATTCTCTTTAGACCTCCTGGTGAGCCTTAGGAGAGGAATACGTGATGCCAAATTGCCAATGCCCGGCGTTGATGCCCTGGCTAAGATTATCGTACTGTATCTCAATCTTCACCTTTTCTATAGTACATTTATACTATTACGTACATCTATGTACGATCCAGTGATCTTAGCTAAACCAGCGATCATCTCATCGTCAGCTCAACTTGCTCTGGTTGGCACCAAATTTATCGGACAAATCAAAATATAAATAGACAAATCAAAATATAAGTAGACAAATTAAAATGTAAATAGCCTTCATCATTGGATCATCTAATGATCACCAAAAATGTACCCAAAAACCTTTTGCAATGATAGGATCCTAAAATGACTTATCATTGGACAAAATGAGCAATGCTATAGATTAACCGATACATTATTCACCAGAAATCTTCTAGTCTAGTTAGTGCATCTCTTTCATGGACTACGGTTTAGTTTATCTTTTTTTTTTTTGGTCGTCTCGAAAAAAGACTATCCAATAGTGAACTCCAGTAATAAACAATCCTCCGGACTCATTTTTTTAGTTGAAGATATTCATTCTGACATTTTTATCTGACTGCTTTTTGTGTGAATTATGAGTGCAAACACATCAATGCCACATCGCCTTATAAAAAACACCACATTGGGCTCATGTTGTTACGATCTTTTCTTAAGATAGTATCAATTCAGTTCCATATTATTTATTTATATACATATATATATACACACACGTACATACATATTCATATGTACGCACACAATCCTAACTCTTACAGGGACATATAAGAGATTGAACTAGAAAGTTATCTTTAGATCGATGGTGATTTTCCAATGAAAAGTGTGAGCATACATACCGACTATAGAACTTAACATGTGTGAACATGTTCCATAAAAAAAACTACTAAGACCAACTCCAACGTTATACTCATTTTGAATATTCTGGCATTATTCTGACACTATATACAGGAGGCTTGTTAGGATGATTGGAAAGTACCATCAGTACTTTCCATAAAATAAAAAAGTACTGTGAGTACTTTTAGATTATTATGATTTGAAATTTATATTATTAAATAAAAAACATCAAGGATAATATCTTTTGGTACCGGTTCCACCTCCACTTGGTACTGGTCCCACCTTCTTTTAGTACTGGTCCCACCTCCTTTTAGTACTTTCTCACTGATTAATATTTTTTGGTTAGTACTTCCTATTTTTAAAACCATCAGATCTTAATGAATGGAGGACTCACATTAATGTCAATCATTGTAAAACTTATACTATATACAGATATAAAGTGGAGTTTGAATTGAGCAATATGGATGAATATTGCCATTGGAGATGGCCTAACGTTGTGTGTTGTTGTATGGCCTTGCACAATGAACAACTATTGTGTTGCAATTTTAGCCCACGTTTTATTATGCTATTTTTTTAGAAAATATCAAATTCTCGCTTTTGACATCCTATTCTTCTAATTAAAAATGCAGTAGACCATACCACATGCTGGAATACCTAAATGCACCGCTGATTTAAAACTAAAAAAAAGATAGAAAATAAGACTCCAATTTGTAGCTCAAGCAGTAATTTCTTTGTGCTCGTTACATAATCTTGACCCCGACGTATTAAAGTGAGAGAGCAAAACCAGAGCTGAAACCAGTTCCATCCGTTGAGGCACATATGGTTTCCGGCAGTGGCAAGATGTCAAGGATGCGTTAGGCTAGAAAGAGGGAGGGATTTGTAGTAAAGACGACACTAGCCGACACACTGCAATATCCTATAGCTAGCTTTATGTCTGTTGCTGCCGTGTAGAGTGTCATATGCGCAACCATAATGATCGTTTACAGATAGTTTGCAAAGCTATGGTTGCCCTTTCCTTGTTGGACCGGGGATGGTGTTGGTAACCGGCATAATCTTTCCCATGGTGGCAATAGATGCAACTATCCAAGATGTGCGCCTGTAGAATTTCAAGACTTAACAATCTATATATGACTTCAGATATATGCTCTTATTATAAAAAACTCGGTGGGATTTTGACTACCTTGCCCACTGGCATATATAATGTTGCAAACTCTGAGCTTTCACCGCGTGAACAAGAAAACATTTTGATGTGAAACCAATGTTTAGGATCGATTTGTTGCTAGTCTCAAGCAAGTATGCACCGGAATAGTGTACGGCGTGAACCAAAGCTGAGAGACGATTATTCATACCTCCCCTCACCTGTCAAACCTATTATCCCCTTTGCCGTATCTTTGATTATTGGTAAGACGGTTTCTAGAATGCCGTCCATACGAACACTGTAACTGTAATTACACCGTAGATATAGTAAATTTTAAATATATAAGTTAAACCAGGCTCACTGCACTGGTACACCACATGGGTGGCGTGCGCGTCATCTGCATGAAAGCGCAACCTTTCGCTTGGCGCCAAGAGCATGCGTGAGCCCCCATCCCGTTGCACATGTTGCATCTTCTACGTAAGTCGGAACTCATCGTCAAAGCTAGACAACGACTATTAGGCTGCTTCCAAAGGTACTAATCAAAATGAGAAATCTAACACTGCAGAAGCACTGTTATACATTATAGATGATGTAACGCATCGAGTGAAGTGGAATCTGAAGAACTAGGACAAGGAGGCCCCTACTGCTGCGGTACTCCCCAAGTGCCTATTCAACTCAATTCCTGCGTCAATCGAGGAAAACAATTACCTAGTCTCATGCTAGTGTCCCAAGTACTAGCATGCATGTAAAATGAACCGTCGGTTCCCCTGATTCCAGTCGGTTCTTCTGAGCTCACTTTATAACCGTTTCAAATACTGTAACGTACTGTCTGCGTGATTGCGCCGCCACCTGCCAGTACGAGCACGAGGAGGCGAGGCCGAAAATGCATGTGAGGGGGGTGTTTGGATCGCTTCATTTATAAAACCAATTATATAGGTGTAGACTAAACGGACGAGCCGAATTCATTAAACATAATTTATTAAGTCTAATTAATATATGTGATGCTACAACAAACACTCGTTAATCATAAATTAATTAGATTTAATAAATTCGTCTCGTTATTTAGACATCATCTATGTAATTAGTTTTTAAATTAAATCATATTTAATATTTCTAACTAGCGTGTGAATATTTGACGCGATACCTGAAAGTTTACCCACTGCACACGCGCAGATCCGGTAGGGACGATGCTTCCGGGAAGGCGCCTGCCCCGGCCGCCGCACTGGCCCCACCCGCCGGCATCCCTGTTCTTGTCGCGAGTTGGAAAAAAAATAGCTGCCAACGGAGGCGCTGCGAGACCCCCCACGTCTCGCGCGCTGGTTGACCCGACGTGCCCGGCCGGGGCCTCGGTGCGCCGCCACGTAGTACCCCTCCCCCCGCTCCACTGCGTCGTCCCCCCCCGGCTCCCGGATCCTCTGCGGATCCCCTGCGACTGCAAGGTGCGGCGTGGTGGTGGGTCTGTGCGTGGGCGGGCGCAGAGGATCCGGGGCAGCTGCCCACTTTAGACACCGGGGACGCACCTGACCCCCCGCCGCACTCTTGACCTCCCCCGCCGTGCGTGCCAAAGGAAAGGAGAGCGAGGGCCGATGCGGCGAGGAGACTCGGCGAGCGAGCGAGCGAGACAGGTAGCAGCCGCCAGCGCCTCCGCCCCGCCCCGCCCACCCAACCCCACCACCAACAAGGCGAGGCCGAGGCCGAGGCAGAAGCAGAGAGGCGCAGTCCCGTGCCTTCCAATTCGGTCGTCCCACGCATCGATTGCGCCCGCGCCCGTCGCTTTGCCGCCTTCGCCCGCCCGCAAGCAACCTATATAGCGCGCCGCGAATCCCGCCCGGGCTTCCTCGTCCACCGCCCGCCGCAGTGAGAGCCTGAGAGGGAGGGAGCGGGGCTTAGGTGGGGAGACAGGAGGTGGAGGGGGCGATGGATCTGAAGGACGGCGAGCGGAGGGGCGCGGCGGCGGGGCCGGGGCCGGGGCCGCTGTCCAGGCAGGGCTCGATCTACTCGCTCACGTTCGAAGAGTTCCAGACCACGCTCGGCGGCATGGGGGGAGGCCTCGGCAAGGACTTCGGCTCCATGAACATGGACGAGCTGCTGCGGAGCATCTGGACCGCCGAGGAGAGCCAGGCCATGGCCTCCGCCTCCGCCTCCGCCTCCGCCTCGGCGTCCGCGGCCGCCGGCGACGACGCCGCCGCGCTGCAGAGGCAGGGATCCCTCACCCTGCCGCGCACGCTCAGCGTCAAGACCGTGGACGAGGTCTGGCGGGACTTCGTGCGCGAGGCGCCGCCGGGGACGGCCGGCGCCGAGCCGCAGCCCGCGCGGCAGCCCACGCTCGGGGAGATGACGCTGGAGGAGTTCCTCGTCAGGGCCGGGGTCGTCCGGGACAACCCCGCCGCCGCCGCCGCCGCCGTCGCCGCCGCGGCGGCGGTCCCCGCGCAGATGATGGCGCAGCGGCCGATCCAGGCCGTCAATAACGGCGCCTCCATCTTCTTCGGCAACTTCGGGGGCTCCAATGACGCCGGGGCCAGCGCGATGGCGTTCGCGCCCGTGGGGATCGGGGATCAGGCCATGGGCAACGGGCTCATGCCCGGCGTCGCCGGGATGGCGAGCGCCGCCGTCACCGTGAGCCCCGTCGATACCAAGGTGGCCCACCTGGATTCGCTGGGCAAGGGGAACGGGGACCTGTCCTCGCCGATGGCGCCCGTGCCGTACCCCTTCGAGGGGGTGATAAGGGGGAGGAGGAGCGGCGCGGGTGTGGAGAAGGTGGTGGAGCGGCGGCAGAGGAGGATGATCAAGAACAGGGAGTCCGCGGCTAGATCCCGTGCCCGGAAGCAGGTCATGCCCTTCTCCTGAATTCTTGCATGCGTTTCATAAGCTGTTTCCTATTTCAAGTTGCTACCCTAAGTCCTAAGATACTGTATTGCAATTCTGGTAAAATCAGCACAGTGGCCTTGTCTGTGCCATGTTGAAAACGACGGATATTTGATAAGGTAGTAACTGATAGTAAGCACATCTGGCCTAGCACATGTCATTTGCAGCTTTGACACATAATATGTTGCTCATATATGGTATGATTTATAGGCATATACCATGGAGTTGGAAGCTGAAGTTCAGAAACTCAAGGAACAAAACGCAGAATTGCAGAAGAAGCAGGTATACGCCATGTTGTGCCATTTCTATACACATAAAGAGTATTTTCTGTCATTTGCCAAGAGGGATTAAGATAGCCTTTGCATGTCTGGCCTAATGCTAATTACAGCAGCTATTCCACCGATTTTGGTGAAATAAACATTAAGGGTTTGGAAGTTGGGCACAGAGGGGTTTTCTGTTCACTTTTTATTGCTCAACTTTCAATATTTTGAGTTCTTTAGTGAAGTATATGTTCAAACAAATACCATGTTGGATCTCTCTGAAACATTTTTTTGGAGATTTTACAATTGATACAAAGCACAGCTAAATTGAAGAAACACTCAAAAGGAGAAAATCCATTTTAAGAATTAAAATAAGTGGATTTTGGATTGGAACATTCAAACAGTTGTAAAAGTAGCACTTTGTTTTTGAAGTTGAAGGAGCAGGGCTTCAACACAAAAAACTTTGGTAGCAAATATGGTTACTGATCAAAACATGAAATTTCTCTTAAAATATAATACAGATCTTGAACTTCAATAACTATTCTAAAGCCATAGTACTGTACTATTGTTTGTGTTGGAGCTCATTTTAGTGCGAAGTTTTTTTTTGTTGATTTATACTGTACTCTATATTTTAATTGTTAGCATGCTTTGAAAGTTGCTCTTTTAATAATGCTTGCCTGGAACAGCATGTTGTTGGACCGAACACCGAACAATATGTTGTTATTTCTCTTCCCTCTTCCTAGCAGATCGATTACTGCTCGTGTTCTGACTACCAATCCATCCCAATTCCAAATTACTTTTCGCTGAACTTTGTCCACTTGGAGGCAGGCAATAAAATATGTTTGAAGGACCAAAAATTTCCTGTTTATTATCGTTTTAGAGCACGGAAACTGGAGCAATCCCACTAATTTTAGAGCAGGGAAACTGGAGAAATCCCACTAATCTAAACAAGGACGAATAATCATATTTTATGGTATTATCCTGAGTCTTGGTCATTCTATCCTCCAAATTAAAATGGACAAATCATCATTCGCCAGTGGCACATCAGATGCACACCTCAGAACGAGCCCGCTGGCAAAGGTGGATGGCTCCCTGTGCGCAGGACCTGTATAACATGGTGATGCGGGTCCGCACTGACGGTGAATTCCCCATTCTACGAGTTTGTTTAGAACAACAACGTGCCCCACAAGTTTGTTTGGAACAACCACATGCCCCTGCACCTCCAGTTCATTGGCTGGTTGTTGGTGCAGCAGAGAATCCACTGCGAGACCAATTTGCTGCTGAGATGTATCGTGGATGACAACATGTGTGAGGTCTATCATGGCGATGCAGAATCGCCGGACCGCTTGATCCTACACTGTCCTCTTGCCCACCAGTTCTGGAAGAAGATTGGGATAATGCCACAGCGCAATGCTACTTCATCCAGCCTCTGGGAACTGTTGAGGATGGCCAGGGTCACTCCTATTTCCTACTTAACCTTCCTTCTGCTGTGTACCTGGCTCTTCTGGAAGCACCAGCATGGTATGGTGTCAGGCAAATGCCTGCCTTTCTCAACAGATTGTTGCTATCATGCAAAGAAGAAGCTCGGTTGCAGCGATGCCGCCTACCGAGGGACGAGCAAACAGCTACGGAGGCCTGGTATGGCTGTTTGGATCACGTCCTGGCCTGGGGGAGGTCGCCCAGGTAGGTCGATCCAGCACCAGGCGCTGGAAATCGACGGCCTGTGTCGGCTGCCTGGGCCAGGCAAGGTTTTCATGCATCCATCCAAACAAGCCAAACATGTTTAGTGATAACATGTAGCACCAGTCTTATATCCTGTATAACATTCTATGTTTTGTAACTCGCTGAACCTCAAACTTTCTTGAGCTTACAAGAAGCTCCTCAGTACAAAATGGTAGATATATCTTCCGTAAACATGGTTTGGCCTCGAACTTCTATGTTCAGAATTCATGCCATCGACATTCTTTTTCCTTTATGAGCATGGCTATGTGCATGGCATTAGCACAATATTGTTTCAAGGTTCCTAATGTTTGTTCTCTTAAATTGCAGGAAGAAATAATGGAATTGCAGAAAAACCAGGTAGTTTCTTTTTGTCAAACTTCCATTCTTGATGTTCTTTTTTCACTGCACACTTAAATTTTGATACATTCCTGTTCTCAAATAATGAATTTCGGTGTTTTTTCACTCATCGAACTGGAAAAGTGATGAAAACTAGGTTGTTGTGCTCATTGTTTTCTATATAGATGCATTTTTCCATAACACTGATTGAACTGGTTTCTTGAGTTTATGTTTGCTTGTCTATCGTTAGATTTCCTTGCGTATACAAAACGTCATGGATGTTGTATTAAAAGTTTTAAAATTTTGAACTCCACAAAGAATAGTACTAGTCATCCAGGAAGTTAACCCATGTAACCTCACCGCTGACTGTAGCCTGCCAGGAAGAAAAATAAAAAGCTTATACATTTGTAAAGGGAACTAGATAATTTGTAACTAAAAGGTGACCTAAGATGTAAGATCTAAAGAGCATAAGCTGTGCAGAAACATTCTGACTGTAGTGGGGGTTTGCTATTTATGGTATGCCAAGATTTTGGCTCACAAGTTGAACATGAGTGCTCTGCAGGGGGGGTGGGGGTGAGGTTGCGGCTCTTGCCAGTGCTTTGGATAAATGCATCCACGTAAGGAAACACCTTGTACACTAGCAGGACTGAGCCTCATCAGTTGTTGCACCAGAGGCGTACCAAGTGGTGGTGGTGTGATGTGACATACCTGTCACAACCTAAACATGCTTGTTAGGATGCTGGGTCCTTTGGCCATCCCTAGATAATTATCACAGAAGGGAAATAGAAGCCATGGAAGGTGGGAAAACTGGTAATGCGCACCTGACACCTGCAATGTGCCCTGAATAGTTTTCCTGCAGTGTATTAACACTTATATTTGGGTGGAATTTTAAATGTAATTTCTATTTATCGCTCACCCACTCACTTCACTTGGACTCGTGATACGGAGTGAAAATCACAGAACGATTTAGAATGGAATTTTTTTACAGAAGTCAAGTGTACCTAGTCTGCTAAAATTATTACAAGACAGTCTTTTGGAAGCCTCATGACTTATCATGGAACAGGGACCATACATATCTTGCACATGTTATCAATGCACCATCTTTAGGAGGTCCTGATAGCCAGAACTCACATGTTATCCATGCATGGTTCTTTTTTCTCGTATACATCCATGAGTTTTTCTCTCTCAAATACATCCATATGTGGTTTTGCCGTCTTAGGGTGTCTGACTTGTATTCCTGACATGTCCAAGCCATTGTCTGTTAATCTGTACGAACTCTATGTAACCTTTTATAATGACTGAAAGGTTATGTAAATGTAACTTTACATAAAGGGTTTGCGAGATTGAATAAAGTCATAAACGTGGGTTTACAATGGCCTTACTTTATAGCTTCTTCCTTCTCCCTCTCGGTGTCCAGTGTCTCTCTCTAGATAAAGCTTTGGATATATCACAGCTTGTTTTGTCGATTATTAGTAGCAGGGCATGGCCTCATCCATGTCTCTGGTAAGTATTAATGTTATTACAGTAACTAGATTAACCTAATCTAGTCAGATGGGGCATGGTTATTGCATGGGCAAGCGTGAAAGGCTGAAAGCCACGAGTTTGTGTGTTCTGTTCTCTGGAGTTTTTCTTTTGAATGCATCTACTGCGCAGTAAGTATACATGTGTCGCCTTTCTATGCAAATCCTCTTGTACATATATATGGGCACATTGTACAGTTGTCTTGTTTAGGTACTGATCAGGAAACTTGGTTGTCTCTGAACAGGTCCTGGAAGTCGTCAGCAATCCATATGCACAAAAGAAGCGCTGCCTGCGGAGAACATTGACTGGTCCCTGGTAACTGAGTTGATGGTCGAACTTGACAAGATATTTAACATTATGGTACTTGTACATATTTTCAGGATTTGGAGAACCCAAATTTCTGTTGTATATTAGCGATCAACAGAGTCGATTGTACCCGTGTTTACGTTTCTTATATCCTGTTGCCACGCCTCCTTGATTCAGTTCTGCAAGTCTGCGGACTTTATTGCACTCATGCTCCTTTTAAGCGATGAATCCGATGATCCTAGCTCCTGTGTTATGATTTCAACGGAAGATAGATGGGGTTTGAGGCATACCTTGGCACTTGCAAGAAATGGCTTTGTGTTCAGAAGTCGGTGACGGAGGAACACTTTTGGCGACTAAGAGCTTGAAGTGGTAAGTTTCAAGATTGAATTTCTGAAGTCCGAACCCTCTTGTTTGAACTTATAAGCAAGGGATATCGAAGAAACATCAAATGTGTAGTCAAGTTCAATCTAGAAGGGGTGTTTTCCTGGTGTAATATTTGGAGCTATTTGTTGTTAATTGAAACCTATAAGATTTAGGTTTAGAAGTCCGTGGCATGGGTCTTGTCATTATACTGAATGGTTTTTTATATGTATATCAAAGTAACATCATGCTGGGCTCCATTTAGCAGGCAAATTGCGGGAAACAAGTTCAGTTACTGGGATTTTAACTCGTCGGTGCCGGATAACAACTCACGCGCTCCATAAGCTGCTAGACCATCTGCCACTTTATTACAATACGAGATGAAAGCTTAACAACGAAGAGGACACTGATGAAAACTATTGCGCAATCTCTCATTTCAAAGAGGCGCCAACACTTTCACCTTATTACGTACATTTGAAGAAAAGGTTGTCACAGCTTCATCCAGTCTCAGACAGACCCAGCGCCTTGTATCTATCTTGAGCACCCCTACTACACTACTTGTCATGTTCCTTGTCACTAGAAGGCCGCTACGTAGAATGAGCTAAGCGCCATAAACATCTTGGCTTTGCTCTTCTTGCAACTGCCAAGCAGGGCGGTCAGAAACTTCCACATATATAAATTGTAATCTGGAGTATTTCAGCTGCATCTTCTGGCCAAGAGCACCATGTCTTAGACTGAAAGCTTCCCTTGGTCATACAACTAGCATGCATAAGGGTATCCTGAGTATGCAGTATATGATGTCACTGTCTACCTTTCTGTTCTCGGAGTTGGGCATTTTGGAGCTCTTTGTTGGCATATACTGTAGTAGACAGTAGTAGATTGGAAGCTGCTAGCTCTAGGCTCGAAGTCTGAAGCACTATTCATATGACTGAATCCATATCTAGGCAATGTCAAAAAAATATAGCCTGTACTCCCACCGGTTTTATGTTTGACAGTCTTTTAGTTTAAAAAAAAGGCTAGCTAGCGACAAACATTCGAGAAAGGACATACAGTATAAGATTAGTATTTTCTTTGCAATTTGCAAGTATTAGAACTGAAGTCTGAAGATTCGATTCGACCTGGCAGTAAACCGAAGTGACAAAAAGGAGGGACATAAATCTTGTCAGATCTTTCTCGTTCCAGAGTTCCATGGTCGGAGCACACCTGTGCTCTTCTGCAGCCGTCCAAACAATTCCTTTCTTCAGAGATGCACAAGAATGCAAGATAGTAGGCACTTCACCAGTCCATTAATGCTGATCCACCATTTCACCACCTACACCTTTGGTGATGTTTCATGGTTCAACCGTGCGTAAGCTAACCGACGCTGAATAAGGCATGCGAAATCACGCATCGCCATCACGGCACCCGTAGCAGTACATCGCCTGACCGCCACACAGAACCAACGACCGGAACACAACAAAACGCTTTGGCTCGATCACGCTAGCCTCCACTCGTCCACTGGCACCCGTCCTCACGGCGTTCCAGACGCGAAAGGCGGAGAGGAACCGGCTAGCTACCGCGCACCGGAGAACGACCGTTCGCCGCCGCCGCCGCCGTCGTCTCAGGCGCAGGACGAAGACAGAGCGGGCAGCTCGCCGCCGCGGCCCGCCGCTACGAAACGAACTGTCCTTTCCTTTCCGTTGCGTTGGTGCTTCCTCTCCAGCCGCTCATCCACGTCCCTTTCGACTTTCGTCTCAGTAGCCCACCCTTGCTGTTTCTTGATGAGCTCCATCGTGGTCGTGGCCCCCCGAGAGACGCCGAGACTGTTGGTGTCCCTGTCACATCCATGATCCATGTCGTGCTGTTGCTCCGCCCTCCGTCCCTCCGCGATAAAGCTTTGGATGTGGGATTCAGACACGCACCTAGCTTTGGTTTGGTAGCACAGCTAGCGGCCGGTCAGATAATGCATGAGCATGATCAGGTCATGGCCACCACCACCATCCACCAGCCAGCCAGCCTACAGCTACAGCTACAGGGCTTCGGCAAAGCTGCCCCACGAAGTACGAACAGGGCGCGCGTCGGGCCGGTTAGTTCAGGAGCAGTCCCTGTCGGAGCGGAGGCGCGGGGGCTTGCCGGGCGAAGGACGCGCCCGGCCCGTTGCCGGCACCACCCTCGTGTCCCCTACGCACCGGGACACGGCGAGCCCACCCCCGCCCGCCCGGCGCGCCGTCGCGCGACACGGTCGGCGTCGCTGGCAGTGCGCGCGAGCCATCGGGGGGAGGGAGAGAGAGCCGCGTCCTTCTCGGCTAGCGCGCGCGCGCGCTCGTGTCCGTCGGTCTCATCGACCTCCCGCGTCCTTCTCGGCGAAAGCGAGGGCGCCGTCGCTCGCCCGGCGACGCGCCAACAGCGCCGACGGCGACCGATCGCCGGTCCCTGGCGGGAGCCTCCGAGCTGGGTATCCCGTATCCCTGGCGGGTCCGGTCGCCGGTCGGACCGGATCGCTTTGGATGGATACTTGGATGCTTGGATAGAGGCCGCCATCAGAAGATGAGTCCATCATCAATTGCCTACTGTCGCTGTTGACACATCTATAACGTACGTGCGTACTACGCCGCTGTTGTCTGTAGTCTCTGTGATGACCCCGCGCGCCCTGCCAGTAGTGCTGTACCGGCACGTCCGCACGTGCCGCTCGTCCATGCGTGCTGCCTGCCTGTTGTGCTAGCTTCGTCTCTGTACTCCCATCCTGTCTCTGACCCTCCACCCCCGTGCGTGCACAGTTTATAGATCGATGCGCCGACGCGGTGCAGCGCCGCGCGGCATGGCCAGTCCCTCGCTCGTCGCCTCGCCGGTCTCTAGCTCGGCGCACCCACAGCCAATCATCGCGCAGGCAGGTCACCAACTGTTCCGGGTCGGATAGGACAACGCCCGGCGTCGGTTCGATCTATCGCGCGCGGTGGCCTGGCCGCCACCGCCGTGCCGGTGCCGGTGGCCACCGCCAGCGCTGGCGCGCCGAGCTGCCGCTGTCCTCCGCGCTGCTGGCCTGCTGGGCGCGGACAGGCTGTACGGATCAGAGGACGCGGGGTGGATGGTTGGCGCTGGCGGGGCCGGCCGGCCGATTCGATGATCCGCCATGCGTGATGCGTCCGTCCGTGGACCGGCTGCGCGACGCGCCCATGCTGTGCCGTGGCGTACGTCGTTGTTCCGTTGCGCGGCAGCGTACGTACGTGCACTGTAGGCTGCAGCGCAGCACATTTTTGCATTGTGACCCCTCCCTCAAATTAATTTCACAAATAACCTCCTTCCGAACTATTTGCATAGCCGGACCCCTTTTGCGGCGCCACCGCTTATGGCGCTGCAGGCCCTGCCAGATGCCAGTGTGGCTAGGCGTGGGGCCCAGCTGCTGCGCCATATGCTATGGCGCCGCAAGGCTCAGAGCCCAAGCCCATATGGGCCACGACATGGCCTGAGACCCACCCATACTGGCCTCCACATGCTCCCCCGCCTCCACCTCCTTCACACGCTCCGCCACCTCCGCCGCCTCCATCCTCCGCCGGCCGCCGCCCCCACCCGCGCCGCCTCCACCGCCGGCCGCCGCCCCCACCACCATTGCCGGCTCCTCCCCCTCAAGCACACCGGCCGTCACTTCCTCTTCTCTAGGTATGAATTCTCCACATGACATTGACGAGAGAAAAAACTCTAGGTATGAATTCTCCACATGATATTGACGAGAAAAAATTTATTCATAGGCAACAGAAAACATAGTGCTACCTTCATTTGTACGATGGGGGTGTGGGGGGGGGGGGAGTTAAGCCAATTTACACTAAATCCGTTGTCTAAAATGTCATATTCACAACCTGAACCATATTATATATGTAACTAAACCTTTATATTGTGCCATGTGAATATAAAATTCCAGATGAATGGGATTAGTGGAATTGAAACCAAATTTGAGTCAATATACCTTTTTTTGGACTATGGTCGATTTTTGAACTACATTAAACTCTGTATATGGTCCAGATCACCTCGTGATGTTTAACACCCTAGCCTAGTTTGCTTCCGTCTAATAGCATCATGAATTAATTATCTAAGGGCTCTGTTAGTGTTAGGGTTAGTGGTAGCATTAGTATAGTTAGGATTAATAGTTTTAGGTTTATTGTTAGTGTTAGAGTTAGGGTTAGTGGTAGCATTAGTGGTAGACATGCCTAATTTGTTATATTTTACATCATTGTCACGAGCAATTATGTTTTTGAATGCATCTCTAATATTTTGTTTAATGTCTTAGCAGGACGGGGGACCAATACCTCTTTCTTGAGGTGGCGTACGAGTCAGAGCACCGCGCACCATGTATCATTGCAGGCGAGATAAAACCACACTTTCTTTTGTATTTATATACGCCCTACGCCCGTTACCAAATGTCGATATATGGCTAACGTTAGCTATACTTTTCAGGAGTTCCCGCCTCTACGGGTCATACTCACACCCACCTGCTCAAGTGGGATGAGCGATATGCCTCGTACATCCAGCAGGCCGGCATGCTGGACCTTGCTAGGGTGGTCAACTCCGGTCTCCCACCATTGGATCATGCGCTGTTTGACAGCCTTGGTGGACCGTTGGAGGCCGGAGACCCACACTTTCCACCTGTCATGCAGGGAGACGACCATCACCCTAGAGGACACGGCAATGATCTTGGGTCTCCCCGTGAACGGAGCGGCTGTGATAGATAGGTTAGATCCCCACGGCTTGGCCTGGTCAAGTTCACGCTTTGTTCAATGTTGCACCTCCTGAAGCGCCCCAGTTTTTATAATGGGACTAAAATGTGTTTTATTTCCATCCCAGGGTTTGGTAATCACATTCTTACATCAGAGTGATACAGATCCGCCCTAAACGGGTCAGACAGCAAGGGGCGCAGCCCTAAAAATCTAAGCAGCGGAATATAAAACATAGGCCCACCTTCCTCACGTAACAGTTGGGAAGCAGGTCGTAACCATTACTCGTTCTCAGACCAATAGATGTCCATACCACTGAGAAAAACAACAACCAAACAAGGGTGAGTACATACGTACTCAGCAGCCCACCTTCCTCCAAAGGAATTTGGAGAAGGCTAACACTATATGCAAGGATATATCGGGAGCTTAAGACGGTTTTGCGAAAAAAAATATCTGTACGGAGGGTTTGAGCTAGTTGCCAAGTTTTAATCTTTCTGAAAACTGAGTTTTTCTCAAAAAAATTTGCCACCGGACTTGCCGGTCCGAAGTGTCTCTTGGCTTTTTAGCCAACACATTTTCCATACACTCAGCATCCACTGTTGAATAAAAACCATTTTATCCAATTCCAAACCAATTCCATTTTATTTTATGAAAACGGCTAATTGAAGAACAAAGCAGTAACTCATCCATACCAGTGGACACGTATTATTCGAATAGGTTTTACTCTGATCAGAGGTTGTACTAATTCCCACAAGTTGGACTCAGCGGCACGTTACCGTCGTAACTGCCCAAATTCCAAACCAAGACGTTGCTTTTGTTTCATCACCTAGCAGAAATTTAGTGATTCGAACCTCCGAGCCACTCCATTACCCCACGGTACTCCCGTTGGCACACCACCCATCCCCTAGCCCCTTGTGCGCCAGCACAGAAGCTACTTGGCTATCCACTCCGGCTCAAGCCTGGCCGATGCCTCGTACAGAGTGAGTGGTTGTACTAAAAGAGTTAGGCAAGATGAAAATCATAACGATCCTTACGGAGAGCTTAGGTAGAACCATTCCCACTTTTCAATATTCGACAGCACGAGCAATCCACCTACCCGGTATTCTCCACGAATCCCGTGACATGAAGTAACCGCGAGTCGCTAAGTTACCCGTTCATACCCTGCCCTTATGGTTTTTTCGGTGCGTAGCCGTATTCCGACAAGGTCGCTTGCCGGGGTTCTTTCCCATTTTATTTCGAAACCACACACACATCCACTCTCCCATGCCCATTATATCCGACATCCATAATGTCAAGATTATAATAGATAATGAAATGAGCGATCCACCTATGCGCGCTATATCTAAAATAGGCTTAGGTGGCTATATACCTACTGGGTTACCTTAGCAAGCAAAACATACAAGTTTTTATGTGATTAACGGGCCAAGGGTTGTGTTTGCAAAATATAGGAAATTTAGGCATCAAGTGAGGATTCCAATGGGCTTGCCTATCGTTTTGTTGATACAGACGATGCATCGGTCGCTGGTAACGAGGGTGTATCGTCTGCCGAATGCGTTGGTGTACCATCATTCACCGGGCACGTTGGTATACCAACCGCTGGGTGCGATGGTGTGCCATCCACAGCGCATGTTGGTACAGCATTTGCTACAGGCGCCGATTGCTTTCTTCAAGCGCGGCGAAGGCCCTCGTGAGAGGCGTACCGACTAGTATCGCTGGCACCACCTACGTGTATAAACTGAGAAAAGCATACACACAACAAATATAACATGAGCTCAACACTGACTTTAGGTGTGATGGAGCGAGTAGGAGGTTTAGTGTTTATTTGGAGGGTTTAATCTTACCAGAGGCGGTGGTTTGGGTAGGTAGCAGGGTGGAGTGGGATGGTGTCGGCCTCGCTGGTGGGCATGGTAACGATTATGGAGGTAGTGCTAGGGTAGCGAATTCGAGCGGCGGGAGCGAGAATGTCGAGAAGGTGGCCTCATGGTGAAGTCTAGAGTTTGAGTGGGACAAGGTAGGGAGCGATGATTTTTAGATGATTTTCAATGTCGTCGTCATCTGAACTCAAAGCCCGGAAAGACCAAGGGAGGAGCCTCTATGATTTTTGAAGATTAGGAGGTCAACGGCATCAATCACCAGGCTCACAATATTTGTGCGACCGGTGCGAAGCACTGACTGGGTGTAGGATGGTGTCATGATTGCATGACGGCGGCTTCCGGCCAGAGGAAAGATTATGTGGAGTGTATGATTTTAAATGAATTTAGGCATAAGAATCGCCTAAAACGGAGTTGAAATGGAGAAGATATGGGGTATATAGGGTCTAGGGGTAGCAAAAGACTTTCTGGAAAGTTTAGGGGTGTAATTGGACCTTTTTCTCAAGGAAATAGAGGATTTGGCCCGCGGGTAGGAAAATATGGGCTAGGGGCAGATTCGGCCCAACTGGCTTGCTCGGCCCAGCTCACCGCGCGCGCTAGGTAGGCGGCCAAGGCAGGCCGGCCCAAGGGGGCGGGGGACAGTGCGGCCAACGCCATTAGCCGGGCCCGCGCGACAGAGGCAGGAGGGTCAACGGAGTTGGGGGGTGGATGGCGCCGATCTGGCTCGGTCGGGGTGAACCGGTCCTCGCCGGTCCACAGGCAGCTCACCGCCGGTTCTCGTCACCGGCGGCAGCTTTGATGGCGGGGCCGGGCTCACGACGATGGGGGCGATGAGGTGAGCGGGGTGGTGGAGTTGGAGCTAGGGATTGGTGGCCGGGAGGGGGTGGTTGTGGGCGACGGCGACGGGGTTCGCGGCGGTGACAGGGCCGGGGCGTTGCGACGGCTCTGTGGAGGCGGAGAGGGGTGGTGGCAAGGGCTCTGGGCGATAGGGGATGTGGGGAACAGAGTTTGGGTAGCGAGAATCGAGGTTAGGCGAGATGTGGAGGGGACATTTCGTAGAGGATGAGGCTCGCGGCGGTGATGGCAGGGAGCGAGCAGCGACTCGGGCTTCTTATAGCTGAGCAGAGGAGGTGGCTGGGGGTGGCGACTGTGGTGGTTGGCGAAGCGGTTTGGCAGGGCCGGGCGTGTGGCGCAGCGGTGGTGGGGCAGAGCGGGGGGGCCGAGAGCAGCGCGGCGGGACCGAGCAACTTGCGGTGACGCAGAGTCGTGATGTGGTAGGGCCAAGTGCACCATGGCGGGGACCGGCGCGGCGTGGTTGGGGCCGGGAGGCTAGGGTTCGGGCATAGCGCGACCGGGGCTTGGGCGCAGTTCGACCGGGCATGAGCACGGCGCTCGGCATCGTGAGTGCGTACGGCACGCTGGGGAGGAGGTAGAAGGAGGTGGGGGGCTGACGGGCGAGGCCCGCCTGGCAGCGAGAGAGAGGCGCGGGCCCGCTTGGTAGAGAGAGAAGGCGAGGATAAGGGGAGGTTTGGACCTGGGCCGGATCTGGCCGGGAGGGGCAGGCCGTGGTGGGGGGGCGGTTGGGCCGGGGGAGAGAGGGGTCAGCGGCCCAAGAGGGAGAAGGAGGGGTGCTTCCCCTTTTTTAATTTTGAGTTTTGAATTTGATTTGTAGTTCGGAAAGATATTTTGGGGAATATTTTGCAAAGAGGTAATTTGAAATATTGGAGACTTTGTTGAGCTCATAACAACACACTCAAAACAAACGGCAACCTAGGTTTTCGAAAATATGATTTTGAATTAGGGTGGGATTTAGAAACAAAATATCCGGGGCTAAATTTTAGGGCGTTACACCTCCAGAGCGTGTGCCAGGGGACCGTCGCACGTAAGTAATCCGTAGCTGTGTTCAATTCAGCATGTACTGATCAATCATGGCACTCAAACTGTATTTGTATAGTATGCTGCAGGAGGACGTCCGGTGTCACCAAGGGGTGGCTTCGACAGCACTTTGAGGTGTGCCCGCTGGACGCAGGGTCGGTTGAGGTGGAGTGGCACGCCAGGGCCTGGCTTTGGTACCTGTTGGCATGTTTCCTGCTCCCCGACTCGTCAGGGGACACGGTGGCGTCGACGATGCTCCCTATTTTGGCTCGGCCATGGGACGCCATTGCCACCTACAGTTGGGCCTGTTGTACCTTGGCCCACATGTACCGACAGCTGTGCGACTCCTGTCGCCACATGGAGAAGAATTCGAGCATCGGTGGGTGCCTCTACCTACTTCAAGTGTGGAGCTGGGAGCGCCCGCCGATCGGGAGACCTGTGAGGCAAAAAGTCAAGGAAAACCAGGACTAGGCTAAATCCGCCCACTCCTTTTCCATTGCATGTTAATGTATGAATTCTTCCGTTGGGTTCTTAACATATGACATTTGTTCGACTGCGTCACCCACCACCAGGTACTTGATCTCAATTGAAACTCGTTGGCTGAAACTGCGTCCCATGCAAAACCTGATGGACTAGACTTTGTAATTTATTTGTTAGGTTGAGTGGACGCCGTACACTCGGTTCGAGATAGCTGAGGCGGACTTGAGCCCATTGTGCCACAGGGAGAGGAGCTTTGGAGGGTTGTCGTGCCACTCATCTACTTCGTCGTCGTGGAGTACCACATCCCTTGCCGTGTGCTCCGGCAGTTTGGACGGAGGCAGGACGTACCTCCATGGACGGTCCCTACAGACCCGGCGCTCCACAAGTAGGGTTTCTAAACATAATGTGGATTCTTTTCTTAAGCGATTTGTGCATGTGTACTTACACCGTTTTTTGTTAGCCTTGTAGGATCAAGAGTCAGGCCCACTTCAGTGACGTCGATTGTCGCATCACCCACGTTGTCCACACCGGCAGGTGGGACACGAGGAAGCCGTTGGCGGTCGAGTCAGGTGCGGCCCACGACAACACCTACTTCGAGGAGCACGTACGCTGGCTGCAGGGGGTGTCACGGGTTAGGCTACGACCTACCGATGACCACTGGCCGATTTGCGAGGTCGACTCGGACGACATCGACGCATACGATGCCGGTCCAGGGTGGTCACTCCCCCTACCTTTGGACATAGCGTCGCCGCCGATGACGACGACGAGGACGACGAAGAGGACGACAAGGGTGAGGACCGTGGTCCGGACGTCCTCTCTAGTAGCTAGCTACACGACGCGCCACCCTTCACGCAGACACATCATGACGCCGAGGCGGTAAGTTTTTCGCTATTGTTCGTACCATACTAGTTGTCGAGATTGCTCTACTAAACTAACTACTACAATTGACAGGGTCCGTCGAGTCGACCTTCGGCCACTAGGCAGCTTAGGCGTTCTCGTGACCCTTCGGACGTGGGTAGTGGCAACCGCCTCAACACTCGCCCTGTCAGACAAAGGCGTCCGCGTGGCCGTTACACACCTGGAGGGCCGTAGGATGTAGTTATTATGGGTGCACTCCTAGGCGTCGATGTGACTTTTGATTTGTAATCATGTGGATTCTATAGTTGGTTTCTTGCATGTCTTGGATGATTGTGATCTTGGATGTTATTCGTATGGTTTGACCTCATAACTACATGTGACTTGAGTTTCGCTCAGTTGCAAAACTATGTGGAATCTACCGTTTGTGAACTTGGATGTCTTGGATGACTGTGAACTTGGATGCTATTGGTATGTTTAGACCTCATAACTCCGTACGGTGGTATGGAACGCCTCATACACGCGTAACTCTGTATAATTAAATACAATGCCGCTAAAAAACATAGACACAAAACATTCAAACTTAACACAAAACACTTACCGGGAAATAGAAAAACAGCATGTAGAAGCACCAGCCGCCAGGAAAAAAAAAGCAGGCAAGAATATGAGGAATGGTGTCATGCGTACCAGTTTTGCGGCGCCATAAGGCATGGCGCCGCAGTAGCCGGCTGTGCCGCGAGCCTCTCCGGGTTAAATGGCCCAAGACCCACCGGTCTTGGCCCATTTGGGCTTGGACAGGGCGCCGCCGCAGACGGGCCCTACTCCGAGACATGCTAGCGTCTGCCGGGGCCTACGGCGCCACGGGCGGTGGCGCCGCTATATGTTGCTGCAGCCGAAAAAGGTTCAGACGGTACAAATAGTTTCAGGAAGGGGCTATTTATAAAAGTTCTTTTAAGGGAGGGGTCACAGTGAAAAAAAAGTGCGCAGCGCACCAGTCGAGTCGAAGCCAAGCGTGTCGGATGTGGAGCTGCAGCGCGTGGCCAGGGCGTGTGGTGGGGACGACAGCCAGGGCGGCCGCACGTGAAGGTGGGGGCTGCAGCGGCCGTGCCAACGGTCGGCTCCACGTGCGCCGGGCGGTGCTGCCGCTGTCCCCGGGCCGGCGCACGGTGCAGCGGATGGGAACGAGCGAGGGCCACGGCCACCGGAGGAGCTGATCCACAGAGTTCGCTGTTGCTGCTGCCTCTGCCTGTCAGTATCCGGCACGAGGCCGCGAGCCCTACCAGGCGTGCGTCCAACGCGGCGCCACGTGCGGCACACGGTAGCATCGGATGCACAAACGGCTAGTTTTGCCTGCCCATAACCCCATTTGGCTCTCATGTCGACGGCTGCGTCAACGGTAGCCACCACCGAGAGCCAGCGCAAGTTGCCGAAACAAAAGACACCGCGGCACACCGCACCCCAGGAACTGAAGGCGCACGCAATGATCGCGCTCGATCGCGCCGCACGTACGGGACCAGCAGCGATTCGGATCGCACGCGTTCTGCGACCACCGATGGTTCGTAGCAGGAGCTCACGCAGAGAGCACGAGATGACCTAGCGTTTGTTTATTTGGTTATTACACGCCCACTGGGAGTATGATAGTACTGGTACATTGATACTAGCTTGCTTGTCCAGCCATTGGGCCGTACGGATGCTTAATTGGGTTTTCACGGAGCGAGGTCCACCCTCGGTTTTGAACCGGTTTGGCTGGCAACGGCATTGTATCGCGTGGACAGATTTGTTTAATGTTTTAAATAAAAAAAAATTGAACCAGCCTCGATAAAATGTTTGAAAATGGATCGGATGTACCACACGGGCACACACAATCGTTGATTTGTTAGGTGACAACGGCGGGTACACCTGGAATGCCCTAAGCTGTGAACTAAAACTGACACGGCTTTGTTACGAGATAAAGCGGAGGCAACCTTCCTTTGGAAAAAAAAAAGTCAAACCATCTCCTAATGTAAGTATACAGTAGGGGGCGTGCGACGAGGACGACTGGACGGCCCTGTTGGTCCCAAGCGTAAGTCCGAGGAGGAGGAGAAAAAAAAGTAAACGATCAAAACGAGATTATTCCATGGTTCAAGAAGTCACTGGTGCCATGAACAATATGTCCGACACAATATGCTTCACTCATGTTACAGAGCCAAATGAGGGTATCTACAAGGTAATTGATGATACGCAAGAATATCCTTTGCTAGTTCAGCTTAATTTACAGGCTTTCCATACTCAAAATGCTAACATTGCTGGTATGTCGACGGAACGGCCAGAGGAAGCAATCAAGCAATGGGTTATGGGTCGCTATCATAGTGAAATAGAAACTAGCTAGTTTAATCTTCCATACCATAAGTAACTTAGGAGTGACTACGTGTATATATGCTCGTAGTGGCAGCATGACACGAAGGAAGTCATTTGTGCATGAAGAAAGTCATCCGTGGTCATATGAAACTTCGTATGGCATGGACTGTCAGTAGATATTTTGGATCTTATATATGGTGTAATGTGTATTTTGGCTGGATGAAACTTTTATACGTCATGTTGTATATTTTTTGCCATATAAAATATCTAGATGGCATAATGTGTATATCGGCCGGATGAAACAACATAGATCATGCCGCGTAAGCTTATTATTATTATTATTATTATTATTATTATTATTATTATTATTATTATTATTATTATCTTCCCCGGTTTGTTAATTTGGTTTGTAAAGCAAATAGATGACTGTTGTGTCTCGTCAAGGGATCCAAACAACGAGCCTTGGAATCTTAGCAAAAACAAATTTTCGTCAAACGAACCAAACGAGCGCTTTGCCCATACTGACATAAGAACCAAACGAGTTTTATTCGTCATAATTTTTTAATACTTTCTACACAAGATTCTACACACCAATGACTAATGAAAGGAAAAAATTGCTTAAGTGGGTCATGAATCACCTCGATTGCCACAAATAGACTAGCTACTCACTCGTCCCTAGTGAGGAGGTTTTCACTGCTCTCTCTCCTCCACGTAAGCAAATAGCTAGTGAAATAGCTAGCCATTGGAGAAGCCCTTATGTGATTTGATTTTTAGTTGACTATATGTGATATGGCGCACGCATATGGCCTGTTGTTGGCTGCCTTATTAACCTTGCTCTCATGTGTGCTATATATACTCCGATGAGGCGGTTGGCAGTGCCTTGGGCTCAAGCCGACGCTGATTCCGTTTTAGGCCAACACAAGACGGACGGTGGGCCGCCGGGGCACAAAAACGATAGGGTCAGGCTACCGGCCGTTGGGTGGCGCCACGGTTCTCATGACTACGCCTTCCGTGGCTCTGTGCACATCACTATGCTTTCGAACGCCGCCAGTTCCCCAGCGATACGATCTGTAGCGACGACCGAATCCATCGACAGCTCAATTGGAGTTCGGTGTTGATCTCATGCCACCGGCAGCTAGGGAATGTGAATGTACCTGCGTTAGAGATGTCAATGGGACCCAATCTCTGATTCCTTGTGGGGAATTCCTCTATTAGGAGACAGCGATGGAGGCATTTTACTCCCCACGTGGGGTTTTACACCCCCCCCCCATCGGGTTGCCAAAGATGAGATGGGGGAGCATTCCTCCTTCCCGTTCTCCGCAGGGATCCCCATTTGGCTTCTCATCTTCGAAATCTAATAACTTATTTTATTATCTATCTCAAACTTTATTCCATTAGTTCAATCCTCCCTCTAACTAACTATAAAAATATTACTTGGAGATAATCACAATAACTTTTAGCCGCCTCTTCTCTATCATAGGCGAGATAGTGACCAACAATGGAATGACATTAGAGAAAAATAAATTAGAGAAGACGGGGCAGGGATCCCCGCAGGGATGATGGGGATGAGGACAATTATATCCCCATCGTTGTTCGCGGGGACGGGGATGGAGAATTTTTCACCCTGCAGGACATGGATGGGGAGGTAATCTCCGACAGGGAATTCCCCATTGCCATGCGTATATATCTACTAATACTAGTGACGGATCTAGGATTTAAAAGTAGGGTGTGCTCATTTTTTTTCTTCCTTCTCTTTCCCCTTATTTATCTTCTAATTCTTCATATTTTCTTTTTCCTATTTTTTGTTCATGCATATATATTGTTGGGGGTACTCTGATTGTCCGTGCGGGGGTAGAGGGTGCTGGACCGCCCCAGCCCCCACATCGGATCCTCCCCTGACTAATACAGTACTACACTACTTTTTATTAGATGCTAAATGATTTTTCTACACATTTAGTGGAATTTAGATAGGCTTGACTTAAGACAAATCTAAAACGACTTATAATTTGGAGCAGAGGAAGTAGATGTGTCGAAGCTTTGTAGCCACCGATTATATCTGTCATTGGAACTGCATCCCCTTCAAAGAAAAGTGTATGCAAAGCCACCACTTCACTAGAGAAGTAGACAATGAACTGAGAACACTCCATTCGTCTCTACATACCGACCTTTCGGTTATCATTTGCTACATACGGATTAGATCGACGTGGTCCAGCAGGAGTACTGCGCCAACAATCGTCTGATTCTTCCCTCCCTGCATCTCCATCAACTAAAGTATAACACCTAGCTAGCACTAGCAGTCCGACAACGCTTGACTAATTTAGAAGGAAATGGTACACACGAAGCGTGCCCATCACCATTGCCTCCATTTATTTCAGTATATATGTAACGTACGAGTAGTGTGGTCCAGAAATGTATGTGTATAGCCACTTTTATGTTCAGCTTAGGCTCCCTTATCTAGCGAACAAGCCAAACCTTGGACACGCTTTACAACCATAATCCTGCTTGGCGACAGTACTCCGTGTGTAGTGTACGTAAACAACGCAGGTTTAATTTCTGCTGCGATGCCCGGTATCGCGAGCTGTTATGTCTGGAATCATGTTATGTTACTGCTGGTGCTTAATTAATTGATCATGCATCGGTCCTTCTTCATTACGACCATCTCTCTAGTCTCTACTGCATATATGGAGTATGTGGTTTATCGTTTGCGGCAAACGTTTCCTGGTGTAACGCCAAACCTGATCTATACGTGCGAGCGGTGCATGTGTTTTGTCGGACGACATGGCACCATGCACGATTCATGAACCAGATTCTGTCTACGGGGAAAATGGTAGGTGCAAGTTCTTTGTTAATACGTGCAGGGCCCAGTGTCGTCCGCCGTGCAATCATATATAGTGACGCATCATATGCACGCATGATGCTGCTTCCAACTAACACGATGCCTAGCTCGCGCATCCATCCTAAAGAAATGGAGCTAGGAAGGTTTAGGTTTAGTATAGTCTCTCACTCTCTCCTCTAAGGTGGTGTTTGGTTACCATTGGATTTTTGGAATCTAGATTTTGTTCACGAAATTATCTCTATCTCTAGTGTTTTTGGATTCTTAGATTTTTGCATTGGATAATGAGCCCATACTCTAGTATCCCATATTATCAAGGTTTGAGTAGATAGTGGGATAATGCATTGGATAATGTGCCATAGATCCATTAACTAGATATCCATTATCTGCCACCAGCCAAACAGGGCCTAATTAATGCAACCACGGAATAGTATATGTAATGTACAATAAGTCTTCCCTGTTAACAAGTGCAATATTTGAGCAAGTTACAGGTTTGGAACTACCGCTCTGTCAATCAGTATGGTTTTTTCTCTATTTTAGTAGAATATACGTAATGATGTCCCCTGGCCTCTCTTCATCATCTTGTGCAAGGGCGGATCAATCCACCACGGAGGGCGGTCGGCACTCGAGCCTCGGCTAGCCCGGCGTGAACAATAGAGCCCATCCCACACCCTCCATAATTTTTGGGATATGAATAAAGAAAAGAGAAGAAAGAATAAAGGTAAAAAAGAGAAGATAAAGCATTTTAGTCCCAATGGATGCTAGATCCGTCACTGATTTTGTGTTTCGTTTTCCCTTGTTATTCGTGTTCTTCGTAGGTTGTATAGGTGGCTTGCGCCAACACTGTCCACTGTACGTGCTATCACTGATACTCTCGGTTGGGCTTGAGTGAATCACCAGGAACCTTAATACTATTATACTCTCGCTGGTCAATCAACCCAACCTCAAGATAATACTTTAAAAAAAAGATAAAACGATAGACATAACCAAGATGGACGCTATTACTTCTTTCCATCCAGTGGTTACTTTGATGTGCGTGTGTCAAGTATTATATATGTGTGCAATTTGGCACCTCAAGGCTGGTCATATCAGATCATGCACGTACCATACATCCAAGCAATATGAAGAAGCATTAATTTATACCTTTGAATAATCATAGTAATCAATGGGATACTTTATTTTCTCTTTCGTAGTTGTATTTATTATATGATGAGCTTATTGCCGATTGTGTATAATCGCTGTGCACAATAGTCCTCGTGTAGTCGATTGCATATTCTTGTATTTTTCTTGGATCTCGCATTCTCACCAGATTAAACACGCGAACATCTTTTTCTTTCTGCGTTTTGTCCGTGCAATACGAAAATCCATCGTGCCTAATTGTAGCATATATGTTTTTAACTTAAATCAGTAGCTTTTTAGCAGTAGAATGCGTGCATGGATGAGTGAGTACTTAGCTTGAGTCGCGCATGGACTTGGATTAGTGAATTGGACTACGGAGTTCTAACTTTGGTGCTAGTCCGTGAGAGGCAGAAGTAGTATATGATAATTCAAAACGATGTACGACAGCTCATTTTAATGTTGCATGCGCCAAGTAAACGCAACATTTATATCAGGAAAGGGAAATCAGTGTCCATATTTTATACGCTCACCAATTAGAATTTTTCTGGTTTCTTTATTTGTAACCATAGAAACTATATAGATCTGATATAATTTCTATTAAATATGGACCGTTAGATCTTCATAAAATCCGATGGTGGAGAGTTTTTCTTTTTTCTGATTAACGTGGGAATTTTTTGACTTTCTCGGCGAACGTGATGGCTTCTTTTAACACTCCTTTATTAATATAATAGATAGATAATAAGAGGAACGCGTGCGGCGTCTTGATGCTTACAATGTTTCTCTTTGCATTCGTTGCGCAATGTAAGTCTATCTCCCGTTTACTCTCTGTCGTTCACCCTTAATTTGATCTTTTCCATATGTACGCATATGTACTACGTACATATTCATGCATCAACACACGGTTCTGTGATCAAACTGCATTCAGGTCGTCCTCATCATAAGCAGCAACAGGTCCATGCCGTAGGAACCGCAAGAACGGGCCAGCAACAGGCTTATTATTATAGCCTCGCCAACGACACAGTAGTAAGTAGATGCTGAAAGCAAATTGGTACTCAAATTTTGTACGGCGGCCACTTGCGAGGGAAGAGTGATATGCTACTGCTGTAATAAAAAGCTGCATCCAGATTCCAGAATGTTACGGCTCTCTCAATGAGTGTCAAGCCGCGTGTCCTACTGCATGTAATCCAAAGTGCGTGCCCGTGTAGCTGCGGGCTGATTAAATATCAAACTGTACCACGCATACGCATACATATGGTTGACAATAATATAAATGAACTTTATTCCCCCCTTCCACGTTAAATATAATAGGCTCTTGAGCGAGATAGGTTGTGGATGTACGTATAAAAAGTAAGAACCGAATCTTTTACTCCCAAAAAAATTTATCTGGACAACGTTGGCGTGCAAGAAGAGTAAGAACCCTCGCGTTGTGGCGGACAGTACGAAGTGGAAGGGTTGGAACATAATGCCGACGCTACAAGGGTAGCCTTTGCTGGTACTACTTTGTCCAGCGTAAAAAAAAAACCACAACAGGTTAAACTATGCAGCACTGCACTTCTATTTAAATCCCCCGGTTGCAGCGTAAAACCAGGCTGGTTTACTCGAGTTTTAATTAACGGTGGGAGTGAAAGCTGCGTCTCACCTCCGCTTTACCGCACGTCCGGCCGCCACAGCCACGCACCTCCCGATCGAGTTCAAAAAAATTCGTAGAACCTCTGGGGTGGTCCTCGCGACGTCCCGACCAATGCTCGCAGCGAAGTACTGGGAGCCCAGCCCCCAGTCCATCAAAGCTGCCGACGGCGACAGCTTTGGTGGAGAACTAGGAGGGAGGCCTGCCACTCTGGTGATCAGGTCTCGCAGCATTCGCCCCCGTTTCAAATCGAACCAACGGTCGCGATACGACTAGGAGTAGCAGGAGCAGAGGCAGCCACGCACGGGAGCGGCGCAGGACGCCCAGCCGCCCATGGCCAGGACCACCGGCACGCCGGACACGCGCGCGCGTCGCTGTTCCGTCCGCCGCCCCGCCGGCCACGTTGAATCGGGAGGGGCGCGCGGCGCCGCGGCCCCCAAAACTGTCGCTCTCGGTTCTCACACGACGCGGACGGACGAGAGCGGAGTGGGAACACGCGCCGCGCGCCGGCGCCCTGCACGCGCGCAGCCGCCAGCCGCACGCACAGGGGGCCAGCGTCGTGCGGGCAGGGGCAGGGGACAGAGCAGCCGCAGCGCGACACGACCGCGAGGCTCCCGAGGCCTTCGGCGCGCGCGTGCGTGTGCGTGCGTGCGCTCGCTTTGCCCCTCCGCGGCGCGCACGGCAGTCGGCAGCGGAGGAACAAGGCTGCTCCTTTTTCCCTGTGGCCAGACCCAGACAGACGGAGGCACGCCGTCGTAGGAGAGGCCAGCGGCGAGCGCCAAAAGCAAGCAGAGAGCGCGAGGGCATGCGACTACGAGCGTCCCCTTCCCCCGGCCAGCAATCATGGCTCCAAAGTGTGAAAGTGCCAGGGGGCCGGGGTGCTACTGCTAAAGCAAGGGCAGAGAGAGAGAGAGAGAGACATGGTGGTCGAGCTATTGTGCTGGATCTCCCATGGGACGGTACATCCGATCCCCTCGCACGAGATTGTGCTGGTACGGCGGCGGCGGCCTGGAATGAATCTGACCGTTTGCTACTGCAGGTTGCGGGTGACTCGGCACCGCAGATGAGATCTGGATTGGCGCCCGGACGTCGGCATCCACCGTGACACCCAAAGAATGGACAAAAGGGCCTACTCTTTGTTACTGCCTCTTTTTATTACAGTATCACTACTGCTACTGTTGCTTCTGCAATCCGCATCAGCGAAATTGTGAGTGAAGCGAGCGATGTACTAGCCGTTACTCGTACCACTGGTACACTCCCTTCCAAGGTCCAAGCATTTACAGAAATTTACAATCTTCGGACGGGCACGATCAATCGTGGGGTTAGCTTTTCGTACAGTTTTTACTGCTCAATTAAAGTACACGTGTTCGTTCCTTGTATCGTGAAAAAAGCTCGATAAGAAAAAGAGCATCTTTTTTTTTTCCTAAGAAAAAAGGGGGGAAAAAAGGCGGCCACCTGTTGCCGGCGGCTGACGTGACGTGACGTGACGGCTGCTGCGACGGCGGCGGGAGGTGGGTCGGTCGGTCAGTCATCAGTCACTCCAGCCGCTCGTCAGGGGCGCGCCGCCACGGACCGCGCGAGCCGCTCGGCCTTGGCGGCGATCTCCGGCGGCACGCGGACGGCGGGGCGGGGCCGGTCCTTGCCGCGCCGGAGGTCGAGCCCGAGCGCGTCCGACACGTCCTCGGGGCTCCACCCGGCGCGCCGGAGCGAGTCGGAGCACCGGTCCGCCTTGAGCAGCAGCGCGTCGAGCACGGCGTCGGAGTCCGCGGCGTGGGCGGGGGCCCCGGCCTCGTCGCCGTCGAGCACGCCCCCGGAGGCCGCCACCTCCACCATCTCCGCCACCTCCGCCTCCCTCCACCCGCCCCGCCGCAGCACGTGGCCCAGCCGGTCCAGGTAGCTGTCGACCCAGCGCGGGCTCCTCGCGCGCCTGGCGGCTGGTGGCGACGCGCACCCGGACGACGACAGCGACGACGCCGTGGACGCCTCGGACGAGGACGAGTCGCGGCGGCGGCGGTCCGACGCCGCGTCGCTCCAGAACTCGATCCAGCGGGGCGCCGCGCCGCCGCAGGCCGCGTCGAGGCTGCGGCGCATCTCGGCGCCGGGGCGCGGCGGCGCCACGTGCGGGGGGCGCGGGAGCTCGAGGCTCGGCGGCTGGAAGCAGGAGTCGCGGGTGAAGAAGTGGAGCAGGTCGAGGCCGCAGCAGAGGACGCGGTCGTCGGTGACGAAGAAGACCGGGTTGCCCGCGAGGCAGGGGCGGCAGGGCAGGAAGCAGCGGTCGAAGAGCGGGGCGAGGAGCGGGGCGCGGCGGACGGCGGCGCGCGCGCGGCGCCGCGCGCGGTCGGGGTCGGCGGGCCGCGCGCCCCACCCGCGCGGCCACAGCGCGCCGCGCGCCGTCTGCAGCGACGCCGCCGCGATGGGCAGGTCGAAGGCGGACCGCAGCCCCGCGCGGGACCGCCAGTCGGGGAACCCGGGCCCCGACGGGAGCCCCGCGGCGAGCACGGCGCGCAGGTCGGGCGGGAACGCGAACCCCAGCTCCGCCTCGGCGCGCGCCAGCTCGGGCTCCGTGAGGCCCGGGAGCACGGGCACCCCCGAGGCGCGGAGGTGGGCCAGCACCGCGCCCGCCAGCGGCGCGAAGGAGTGCAGCCCGTGCCGCGGGGACGCCGACGCCGACGCCGACGAGGCGCCCGCCGCGGCGCGCGTGGACAGGCGCCGCAGCCCCGCCGCGTGCGCCGCCGGGCTCAGCCCGGCCATGCGCCGGTCCACGTCCACCATTGCAAACCGCACCCAAGCTTCTTGCGGGCGCCGCCTGCCTGCCCGCTTGCCTTGGACGTTGGCCTAGGTGCTCGACTCAGCTGGGGTCTGGGTAGTAACGGCCACCGGAGCAAGCGGAGTGAGTTCTTGGCTGGCTAATATATAGAGGCGGGCCATTGCCCGTCGGCATCGCGTGGTGGGGAGGTGGGCCCCCTGGCAGAGATCTCTTGGTCACCGAGTAGAGGGAGGAGGTGGCCCAGCCCAGCCCAGGTGGGGAACACGAACAGCGGCAAAGCTCCAATTTTTTTTTTTTTTGTTCTCTCCGCCCTCGCTCGTAGGTCACCACGAAGGATTCGAGTGGAATTTGTCTGCGAGCTGGGGGGGTCGTTTTTCGCCCTTGCACCGCTGTTCTACCCTCCGATCCGATCCCTGTTTTATCAGCTACTACTGTAGGTCCCAGGAAATTTGTTGCCTCCGGGGTCTGGAGTCGAGCATATTTGCATGCTTCCTCCTGGCTTGGGCCTACCACCCTACGGCACATTTGCGTGTGGTTGGCGCCTCCGGCGGAGCAGAGGGGCTCGTGCGGCCGATGTGAATCATGCGTGGTTGTTGATGAGGCGGCCGCGATGGACTTCGCCTGCGCAGCGGAACGATCGAAGAAAATTGCCAGGGAGAGGGAGATTGTTTTGCATTGACGGAAAGAGGCCGGCCTCGTGTTTCGGTGCTCACTGTACGACCGCGTGTGCACTGCCCATTTTTCAAAATGAAATCTTTTTCTTTGAAAAAGATGAGCCTTGTGTGTGTCTGGTGGTAGCAATTAATTTTTGGACCTGTGGAGCCTTTCGAACTGGACCGACGTTAAACAGAGGGCGGGAGTGGCCTACGACCGCTAAAGTAGAAAGTAACTAGACATATCAGGATTCAGAGGTGATGCAAAAATATATGATGCCCTTCAGGACTGATATTTTATCTACGTGACTCCTCTTGTGGAGTCTCTTTACGGCTGCTGTTTTAAATACACGTCTTCCGGTCCTCTTATTGTAACAGGTGCAGGTACCTCACCCCCGCTAAAATATTATGGAGTTCTTTTTTTTTTTTTGTCACTGGCCCAATTGAGGGGAAATCTAGCGGTGGAACTAGAATTACGCTGCAACGATTATAATCCATATACACTTTGGTATGATAATCCATAAAACGGATTTAAAATGTGCCCAATAATTCAGTATGCAAGGATGAAATAAGATATCATGCCTTAAATTCAACAATTAAGTATGGAAGCTTCCAACGTCGGGTTTGAAACAAAGAGGAGGTGTTTGGATCCCCTGACTAAAATTTAGCCCCCGTCACATCGGATGTTTGGACGCTAGTTAGAAGTGTTAAATATAGTCTAATTATAAAACTAATTACACGGTCGAGTACTAAACGGCGAGACGAATTTATTAAGCCTAATTAATCTATGATTAGCAAACGTGATGCTACAGTAACCGTTCGTTAATCATGAATTAATTAGGCTTAGTAAATTCGTGTCGTCGTTTACTCCTCGTCCGCCTCATTTTTTTCTAATTAAACCATATTTAATACTTCTAAATTGTATCCAAGCATCCGATGTGACGTGGGCTAAATTTTAGCTCTGGATCCAAACACCCCTGAAGTATATACGGATATGCATGGCTATGCGGGCGCAAAAAGGAAATGGTGCCACATGGGGGCGTGCTGCCATCCTCATTTCCACCAAAGAGATCGAAATGGGCCACTAATGGAACCAAACTTTTGCACAACAAAAACCGAGGATTCCGCTAGAACCAATGGAGAAATCCCATCCCATTTCGACCCGAAAACCATACCCTACGAGTCATGGTCTACATATGGGAGCAGTTCCACATCCATTATGGATGGAAGTTGTAGCATTTCCATGGAAAACTTTATGCCCTCAATGTCTCATGACCAAATTTTTTAATGTTACTCTGTTTCCAATAGATCGTTTCTTATTTATGTAACAAACTATTATTATTTAAGTAGTGTTTGGTTGGTGGGATGGGGTAAAATGGAACCTTCCCATCCCACTAATTTCGGGCTTGGTTGAAAAGCAGAGAAATGGATCCGCTAAAAAAAAATTCTCTTCCTATTCGGCATGGGTATGTTCCGAAAAAAAAAATTCTAGAACGTAACTGTTCTACTTAGAACGTGAGTCTGAGCTCGGAATATGGGACAAAACCATTGCATCTCTAGAATCCAAGACAGAATCAATCCATCAGTAGAATTTGAGACAGAACCATTCCATTCTATCACGCTCTTCAACCAAACACTATCTTAATTGCTCGGAATTCATTCCCATGACATTCCAGCTGAGAACCTACTGGCTCAAGTGTAGAAAAGATTAGCAGGTAATCCCCATTTCCCCGTAATAATTTATAGAAATATATCCTTCGCTATCCGCGACAATGCTGAGCTCTCTGCAGCAGATCGAGTGCGTGCTTCCGTTGACCGGCGCACTCGTTGAAACGTGCCATGATGTCCATGCATGGCTTTCGGTGCTGGCACAGCAGCGACTTATGTCAAACACCAGTAGGAATGACCTACGTCGATATGAAGGTTCGGCCAGGACAAGACTGATGACACCTCCCCGGACCGGACTAGCTACCTTATCAAGACGGCTCAGGTCGCCATTGGATGGATGCCTCGCTGACGCTGATTAAGATAGTGCACTGCTGCCTCGAGGAAATTTTGCAGCTGGGCATGGAAGGAGACAAGGAGAAGATGCCCATCCATGTCCTTATCCACCTCGCCAGAGCTTCACTGCGGCAATGATTCTGTGATCGCACCGGGGCGCCCTTGCAATTCTGTCCGTTAGTGGAACACTGAAGTGTTCAATTTTCAGTTCTGCATCGAAGTGTCCTCCGCAATTCTGTCCGTTAGTGGAACACTGAAGCTCAATCCGCGCCATTGCATCTGCATGCATGGCATGGAGTTCCAACTTCCAAGCCTAGCTTGGCTCCCAACCCAAGTCCCGACGTACGTGCTTCTTTTGAGGTGCACGCACGCACGGAAGGCCCAGCACCTTGTCCTCCCATCAAGTAACAGTAGTGTTCGCTCGTTCAGTCATCAGGAGTCAGGTCACCGTATAAGAAAGATTTAACACTAGTAGTACCCAAGGGCCAATCGCTGTAGGGGCAATTAGCTAGTATATGATTGGTCTCCCTTAATGACTGGTGGCCGGCGGCCTGCACCAACCTAGGTCAACCAGCATGCATGCTTGAATTCGTTCTAGGCTGCTGTTGGACATGAGTAGCTGTCACAGTCTAGACGAAAGTTCATAGTATAGACCTGCCAATTCAAGCTTAGACTGGCACAGTGTGTCGCAACGTGAACGCCTGTGTTAGAACAGTGATGACTGATGATGAGTGTTCGGCTGCTTCCAACCCACTGCACGGTGCTTTGACGTTTGCAAGCTGCTGCTCACATCTGCCTGATCTGCGATGGACTGCAGGATATCCATGCCTCGGGAACTTTAATTTGTTCCAAGACATTGCTGAGGAACTATATACATGTAAAATGAAGCATCATTTCGCTGAGTAGTAGTTCAGCGGGGCTGATGCCCGATCATTACGTTACGCGAATCAAGAAGCTAGACGCATCACGGGACAGCTAGCACACGTACGTACGAGACTCTATCCCCTACATAATCTTGAGTTCTAGTGTATTTATCCAATTCCAATCCATGCGCGGCCGGCCGGACGTACGTGTTGATCGCCGGGCCTAGAAAAAAAAAACCCAGGTCTTTGGTTGCATCATCAGCACAACAACATATACACACAGTAGTACGTAGTACTGTATTCTTAGCCACCTCGATTGCTTCGTCGTCTCTACGACCTCGCACTTTCTATTTGTCCCTATCGTAAATTCGTACGTACGTGTCACCAGGACGCGCCACGCGCGCCGATCGGTGGATTCGATGCTTCATCGATCTACGCGCTCATGGAATGCTCGCGCGCGGCAGATCGATGACGGAACGACGTGCATACGGTGATCTATCTGAAAGTTCCGGCGGCGGATCGATCAGCGCGCCATGTTATGGTGTCCTCGTGCTCCTTGTGAAAGCTGAGTGAGAGCTATTCGATCCAGCGGCTAGCTCCATACGGCCGCATCGATCAATATTATGGCGAGTTAGGCGACCGTCCCCGTGCGTGCGGGACTGCGGGTGGTGACTGGTGCGCGCCAACGTAACTAACCGAAAGCGCCCGTGATTCCACGCACACTAGCTAGCTCGTCGACATGCAGCCATGCAGGCAGTCTGTTCGAGCCAAGCTTGCTAGAGCAGCCACGTATAGGCCCATAGCCACGCACATATACTACTCCTAGCCCTAGCAGCTAGCCTCTTCGCTGCCATTCAATTCGAGCCGGTCGTCGGAACGAAAAGGCACCCATCCTTTAATCTGTCCCGGGGACAAAAGAGTGATCTCTAGGCATGAATTCTCCGCTGCCAACTCTCTAGCCTATCTCCAGCGGAACGTCTAAAATGATTGTCTACAGTAAAAAACACTGTAGCGCTACCGTAGACAGAATGAAAGATAGATACGAATAGTGATAGACAATAAAAATAGACAGTCTGCTGGAGATGGTCTTAGCTTTGAGCGATCAACAACAACCCTCTTTGTCCCTGCATGCACAGTAGTTGCCATGTCCCCCGATCGATTACACAGCTCGTTGTTGTTGCTTACATCTCCCAGGCCACAGGCTAGCTATGTAGAGCAATCGAGCGGATCGTCTATCATGTAATCTCTATTTAAACTCCACTTGTTTACAATGTCTACAGGGCCATTTTCGTATTGAAACGGCCATATAGACGATCTGCTGGATTTAGTGTAAAAACAGGGTGCAGTCTGACTGCACCGGTATATTTTTAAACTAGAGGCGGCGGGCCTACAATTTAGATAATGAGTGTTCAAAATTACAAATGAATATTCAAAATTTTCAAAGAATTAAGAAATTTTACGATTGTTAAATGCATACAAGTTATAGCATGCGTTATGTGTAAGTTGTTTTGCAAAATCATGGGGATTCCCCCAAGGCCTACCCTGTTTGTAAACCGTATGTTATGGTGCTGCAGCGGCATATTATTATGTTGTTCATCAGTAAAGTAGTGAGAGTCCTTTCATTCCCTATATGCAGAGCGTGAGGCTTGGTCCTCTATCTCATCTCTCTCTCATCCATGAGCTCCAAAACACCCTACTGATCACACCCTAGGTTGGAAGCTTCACGGTGGCAATGCACAACCCTATGGCAAGGCGACAAAGAATAGAAGATAGGCGCGCAAAGAGGGGCGGTAGCGCACAGATAAAGATTTGAGTGTGCGATAGGGAGGAGGTGTGGGAGGCGTTTAGTCAAAAAGTTATTTATAGTAAGAAACAATTAAAATAATACATTTGGGGATGTAGAGTATGTGACATAAGGATACACTTGTGGAAGAATATTGTGATATAGATTAGGGAATTTTATATAGATTTGTTTGGAGAATCTTATAGAGAACCAAGTTGGCTTAATTGATATGGTTCTTTAGACAAAGAAAGCCGTTGTTTAGAATAAAGTTCTAAGCTTGGTAACAAAATGGTACATTGGTGCACCTATACACTATAAAAAAGAAACAAAATAAGAAGAATGAGAAAAGAAACAGATCTAGAATGCTTTTGGCAAATTTTGCTCCGGGACACTAGAGGTCTCGTCCCCCTACGGTTGCTTCACCTCCCTATCGCAGTGAAATATAATATTTTTTTTCAGATTTGGGGAGAGAGAAGACAGGTGAAAAGTTATTTTTGCCCTCATCTTCAACCTCTCGCTCCCCTCCCTCTCCTAGCTACAGCTCCTCCCACACTAGTCGTCGATGCCACTGTTCCCTGCTACCACAACTCCTCCCAGTGGTGCACAATACCTGTAGCTCCTCCCATCGTGCTCTGCCGCCGTCATTGGTATCCCAGTGTAAAATTTGTCAATGCTTTTGGCAGCAACCAAGAATCTCAGACTAAACCTGTGATGTCCACATATCAACCTGCGATCTAACAACAGAAAAGAGTTTGAGGCGCGGTTGTGTAACTATTCTCAAGGCCACGAAACAAGACGATCAGAATTCCACTAAAACACATTCGTCTTCCTGCAAAAAAAAAAGTTGGTGAATAGTGCATATTAGGAATATCACATGTCTGATGATTAAAGTCTACCTGTTTTTCGTCAACCGGCCGGTCAGTTAATAGCACATGAGTACATGACCAATATCCACATATGATGACCGATACAAATGACCAGCATTATTCCTTTAAGCAATGAGATGCTTCCTTCCGTAGAGCCCCCTCCACAAAATCGCAACAACGAACTTGAGCCTTGTGGGAGCTTAATATGTGAGAGCGAGGTAATTTCTAGCATCTGCGTGCTTGATATGGACTCCGTCCCGTCTAATCGGCAATCAGCTGCATGCCTTATACAATTCATAAGTCTGATCATCCGTCCAATTGAAAAACATTATTCGTGCGCGATTCTGTGGTGCAAGAGAAAAAGGCGCAAGCTAGCGATGTAGTATTTGGGTAGCTAGGGACATCATTATGCGATTCCACTTAGATATAGATTAGATAGATATGTCTGAATCAGCCATGGATGTAAAGAGGGGCACCTTTTACTCCCTAGCGATTTGCTTCACTAGAGAGAATCTACTACTACTATCTAGCTAGCCAGACGCGTTCACTTGCCATCCACCTGTTCATTTGCTTTAGCGATTTAGTAATAGTATAGTACTAGTACTTATTTCTGTACAAAACAGCCGTTAGCTAATGAAACAGAACACACTTCTTCGTTATTCCAAATCCCTGGTCCCGAACGGTTATACTTATTACTAGCTACTACAAATAAGGGTCTATTTTTGAAAAATTGCTTCTCAAAACCATAGTTTTAAAATGCCACGGTTTGCAATAGTCATGACAATATCTTGATTTTATTTATATGGTCCCTTTTGAAACTACCTAATGTTTGAATGCATCATCATAAGCCATGGTATCTGCGCGAGAGCTAGCCAAGCCATGAAAATTTTGGGTTAGAGTGGAGTTTTTCTCCGATGCTCCAAAAAATACAATGATATGTACAAAACCATGGTTTTGGAAACATGATTTTTTTCAGAATGCAACCAACACACCTCATGGTCTATAATACTACGATATTCATTTAAACTATGGTATTGACCAGAAACCATGAAAATACCATACTTCCAAACTTGCCCTAAACATGTTCGACCTGTATTCCAGAATCCGTACCCCTTCATACGAATGAAAGTAAAGTTGTATTGTTGCTCCCATACGACCTTTAGGTTGAAGGCTTGCTTGATTTTGATGTCAAAGTATTATCTTGCCAAAAATTTGGCATGATACATTTTAACGACGAACCAAACATGACTTGGAAGACAAATAGAACCAGATTAGTAGCAAGACGCATAGTAGTAGTACCGAGTACCCTTTTATGCATGGTGGATTTAATATTTTAATTACTAAACAAAATATCCCTAGGTACAGCTAGAACGACCTAAAAAGAAATGGCAGGCCTAGGTGCAGCTAGAGCCATGCTAGAAGCTAGAAAAACTTTGTACGGTGGAAGAGAAAAGAAGATGCCATGGTCGCTTGCTTTTTCGATGCATGATCGATTAGGGGAGAGGGTTGGCACCCGTGCGCGATCGAGCCTGATTTCTTTTTTCCTTTTCATAAGATGCGCGGCCTGGTTGCCTGCAACATCGGATATACCTTCTCCCAGCCCAGGTAGAGCAAATGAAGGGCATATGGTTGAGATAGAGATGCATCTTTTTATTTTTCATCCTGTCCCCCACTCGAACTGGAACGTATACATACGACAGTAGGCAGATGGCGCTCAGCCGCTCATCCATGCACGGCGCTGTCAAGTTGTGTGCGCCATCGATAACATGCATATTGATCGGCTGGTACTAAGTACCACTCCACAATCGTAAAACAATACCGGTTCCACACGATCCCTTCCACCGGGGAGTTTTTGGTACTCGGCGGTAGGAAAACGACAGCATTATTGTTCTTTTTCCTTCAGAATGGGGTGTGGAACCAGCGGTGCTGCTCTTTTTTTTTTCCAAAAAAAAACGCCAGTTGCATGTCACTGCTCACTAGCCATCCAGCATCTGCCCGCTAGTTTCGCCGCCCCACGTTAGATTTGGCTACACATTAGGCCATAGTGCCCCATATCAGCATCGGTCACGCACTCACGCTGCCTCACATTCACACTGCTCTGACTTTGCCCCGTTGATGTCAGATTTGAGCCGCCACCACTAGGTTTAGGCCGCCATTTGCTATGCGTGGTCCACGGATGGGGAGAGGCGACAACATAGGGATAGGGTTTGGGTCTGATGGTCGACGTAGATTGAGGGCGAGAGCCAGGTAGTACCGAAGGAGAGAAGGGGAGGAGGCATCAAGGATAGGAGAGAGCAAATGAGAAGAAAATGACTACGAGGCTTGAGGATGGGCAGGGTTGGGGTGGGTAGGAGCATAGAGGCGATAGGGTGCTGGGTTAATTGTAGCTTATAAAATTTTCAGGCCCAACACCCTACCATCTTTGCCAATGCGAGCTAAAACTGGTACTAAACCTTGTCACTGCTCGAAGTGGAGTGTTCATAAATCTACGTACCTTTTCGCGTATTCTATTGGAGAAGGAATCAACATAAAGGAGAAACTGGAAGAAAGAATTCGACAAACAAACCCCATGGCTTTATTTGGTTTTTTGTTGCCATCCCCTAGTTACACCCTTATCGTCCAAAAAAATGAATGACAACTACGATGACACCCCAATATCATTGCATAAAAGTAAGGGCAATGCTTATAGCTTCAAGCATTTTTGTTCTTATAACCTTGTTTGCTAAGCAAGCCAGCAACTTTGTCGCGCTTTTGCATCAGAGTTGTACCCAAATCGGTGGTGTCATTTACGAAGAGGGGAGCAAGGAAAGTGGTATGAGGCAAGCTGGGCCGTTGTTTGGGCCGTGGCGGATGGGGTTCCTCTGTACCGGAACTCCGGAGGAAAAGAATCCTGGCCCAAGCGTTGACATGTGGTGCCCACTTCCCCCTTGCTCTACTTCTCACCGGCCGTGCCGGCCAATGGACGGGGTCGTTGCTCCGTTCCAACTCACCTGGCTGGCCAGGTCGTCTAACGACTCCCCGCCCCGCCCACCCTTCGCGGTCGCCCCCTCCCGCCCGATCTCCCCTCCCACCGGCCGCCGGGCGCCGGCGAGGCGGCCAGCGATGACGGGCTCCTCGCACTCGCAGGCGGGCCGGCGTCGGCGCTGGGGCTGGCTGCTGCCGCTCCTCGTCGGCGCCGCCTTCCTCGCCGAGATCGCGTTCCTCCGCCGCCTCGACATGGCGAAGAACGCCGATGCGTTCGAGAGCTGGACCACCTCCTTCTACCGACGCTCCGCCCAGTGGGGCGAGCCAGCGGTTGCCGAGGCGGGGGCCGGGGCGGGGGGCGACGGCGAGGACGAGGAGATCCGGCGGTGCGAGGAGCGGCTCGAGAGGGAGGACGCCGTGCCCTACGACCGCGACTTTGACAGGGAACCCGTGCTCGTCGGCGGCGCTGCCAAGGTCTCGTGCATGCCTTTTCCCCTCGCGCTCTCCTCTTAGTTTGGAAGTGGCAAATCTAATAGATGGGCTCCACGGATCTGCGGCTCTGGCGGATCGAAATTGCTGCGGTAGTTTTGATGAAATCTGTGTCCCGCGGAAACTAGACCATCTGACCTTAGCATTCGTCTCATGAACTTTCCAATACTTGGTGAAGCATGACACCATTTATGCTTACTGTTTTTGTTAGTTTTTTTTTCTTCGAACGCACAGGAGAGCTGCGTGTCATTGTATTAAAAGGTAGAAAAGTTCCGGACCAAGTACATGCTGAAACCAAGGCTTGGGTTAATGTTTTGTACTCAACGCGCCACAAGAAAACAGAGTTTTTGTTAGGTTTCACTAGGTTAACTGAAAAATTGAACCTGATACAAATAACCCAAAATGAAATACTTAATTATAGTTTCCACTATCTTCTCCTGTCCCCAAGTGGTTGTGCTTGGCATGGATTAGATGATGGCCTTCTCTCACCCTTGCTGTTCAATTAGGCCATCTCCATCGGAGAGCTCAAATGCATGCTCAAAACACTGTTCTGGCACTGTAGACAAATTTGAGATTGAAATTTGAGGAATGGGATGAGTATGCTACTGGGGATGGCCTTAGTCAAGTTAATATGCCTAAACCCTAAGCATTTGTACTTGATTTGTATTTTGTCCCTAGAATGCAAATACGAAGCCGTGGAAATGCTACCATTCTTGTATTGCCTCAAATGTTAATTGAAATCTTATGTTCAGATACATGTGGTAAGTTTTTTTCCTCGAACATGCAAGACATGATAAGTTTGAATTGTGTATGGTTTAGTAAACTGTCATTTGGCACTCATTCTTCATGAATAGAACGTTATGATCTTGTCTATTTTGAGGGAGGAAATTATATCGCTCCTAGATTTTAATGGTTCTATGTAATAGTATAAATGAAAGTGTAGGCAGTTTGAATGTGTTACTCAAGTTACGTGTTCTGAATACAAAGGAATAAGACATTCCAAAAATACAGACGAGGGCCACCTAGAAAAATGATAGATCACCATTGAGAAACTTAGTTCTAAAAATCTACAGAGTGGTGGTTTATGGAAGGCAAAATACTAGTCTGTATCCTAGCATGCACTAGAAGCCATTAGTTTCTTAATTTATGCATATTATGTCAGAATGAAAACGGTGCTGCAGCAGTGCAGCTCAGCTGGCTCCGTGGAAGCTCTACCTCTGCTAAGGAGGATTGTAATTATGTGTTTTTGGTCCCGGTGCTTGTTTTTATCGTTTGAATTGGCCGCTGATGAGCTGAACTAACTTGCGTTACAAAAGTACAAAACTGACCTCCCAGTTCATAGTTCGTATAAGAAGCATGATACAAAGCATTTTGTCTAAAAAATGATTTTGGAAATTTGATTTGTGTTGTGATGTTTTTCACTTTAAGCATAATAGGTCTTGTGTTTGATTTTGCACAGTTAGTGACATGCTGCTGTTTATGGAAATGGTACTTCGAATCCACAGTATTAATATCCCATCCATGTCTTGCTTCACTTATCTATTTGCAAAACTTATGTATTTCTTTTGCTCACTCAGGATTGGAATAAATGCTATGTAGGATGTGAGTTTGGGTTTTCTGCAAGTAAGACTGCTGATGCTAGTTTTGGAATTGCGCCAGATCCTTCCATAGATGGTATCCTCAGATCAATGGAATCATCTCAATATTATTCAGAGAACAATATTAATGTGGCTCGAGGGTGGGTAAGAACCAAGTTATTCTGATTGGTGATTTACTGTGATTTCCTTTGCTCCTTTGAAAAGTACACATTATCCGGAACTGCTCTCCACATTTAATACTGATGGTACATAAAGTTATCTATCTCTGTACATTGGACATTTTATAAGGGAAGTCAGGAACTAGCCACTGTCTTGTGATATCCATGATAATGGACCAATGTGAATGCAATTTCTTCTTATTGCTTAAAGTAGCGCAACAATACGGAGTTTCTTGTGATTGCCAAACCTGTTTCTTGCTGAGTTTTAAAGCCATGACAAGCTCATGCACTTGAGATGCTTCTGATCTTGAATTAAGCTGTTAAGCACTGTATTGATTTCTACCCTTATGCTGAACCATGTTTTTATCATTCATGCCCTGGTATTCAACTTTGAACTTTCGTCCTTAAAAGCAGGATTTGTTAATTTTGAGAATTAATGTTCTAATGGTCTGGAAATTTCATTGCTTTCTGTCACAGGAGAGGGTACAAAATCGTAATGACAACCAGCCTTTCCTCTGATGTACCCGTTGGCTACTTTTCATGGGCTGAATATGATATCATGGCCCCTGTGCCTCCAAAGACCGAAGAAGCTCTTGCTGCAGCCTTTATTTCTAACTGTGGTGCAAGAAACTTTCGTTTACAAGCTCTTGAGATGCTTGAAAATTTGGATGTAAAAATCGATTCATATGGCAGTTGTCATCGTAACCGTGATGGCAAAGGTACACTTTCTCTGCTATATGTTTATCTTCTGCTCTGCTTGTGGAAGATTGGTGGCCAGTTGCAAAAAATTATTTCATGTCACAGCGATAGTATTTGCAAGTTGCAGCTATCAAAATTTTAAATTTCAGATATAGCATTATGCTAATAGCCTAATAGTACACGGAATCTATAAAATATTGCCACGGCTAATCCGAACCTGTCATTGTGCTTATTTTTGTCATTTTGTGTCATCCTCCTTTTTTGAGCCTATTAATTTGGGATTCAGCTGCGTGGTAGCGAAACACAAGTAACCTACATGTTTACTTCTTTCAATCTCCATGTTGTCAAATGAAGTTATATTTGTCTTTGTATTGAACTATTGATGGGAAAGTGTTGACCCATTTTGGGGCAAATTGTAGTCACATTGCACAGGCCAAGGCAGTTGTAGCAATGAGCCTGAATTACTGGACAGCAGTAGCATGCGCAAGGTGTCAGGGGGACAAATAAGTGACTTGTTTGGTTGAGAATGTGTTGGAGAAATGCTTGGTATTGATACTTTACTTATTTCACTCTGTTATCATGCCGAGGAACAAGTAAGCCAAATGCCCTCCCTAATCCATCTGTTACTGCCAGCTCTTGCCTCTTGGTGCCTTCTGGATTACGGCTTGGAAAAAGTACCACTGGCACTGGGAGGGCTAAAGATACCTTACTGCCACCTACCAGATCCAGACCAGTTATGCACTCTACGTAATCAGGTACAGTGGAATCAGATATGGGCCAATACAAAACCAATAACACCCAATTGATCATGGGATTGCAAACCGTTAATGGAGCAGAGCAGCTTATGCTTCCCTCTGATGAGTTCTCTGAAGATCCCGATATCAGTATCCTCCCTACCATGGGAAAGTCGCGTCAAGGAAACAGAGGTCAGCTACCCTGGGAGTTCTGTTCGGCACAGGCCGACAGGCGAAACAGTGCCGTCCCATGTTATCCATTTGCCATCGCCCTACGCAGGAGCTGCAGACCAAGCAAAGCGTCTGCTTCTCATTGCATTCACCATTGCTGTGGCCTGCAGCAGCAGTGAAGCCATGTCATCGCTGCATGCTGCAGAAGCAGCCGCGCTTGCCATGGCTAGCATGCTTGGTCGCTACTCCTTTCCCTGTTTGCTTCTCTCAAGTGTTAGTGGTCTGTTTCTCCTCCTAGCTGCACTGCAGCAGTCTGCTTCTATTACAAGCTGAACCAAACAATCCTAGTAATTGCTTAATTTGTTTCCATTACTGGTGCTTTTAGATACCGTTTGTGTTACCTTTAAAATTTCCCAACCAAACAGCACCATATTGTTAGGTTAACCTTCGCTTTTTAATATACTCTATGCATTTCTTATTAGAGTATAGTTTCTGCTGTTGGGTTGCATTTTTCTTTGCTTTATAGGAAGAGAATTAGTTCACACTGTATCTCTGGCTTGTTTTCAGTGGACAAAGTGGACACTTTGAAGCGCTACAAATTCAGCTTGGCCTTTGAGAATTCTAATGAGGAGGATTACGTAACAGAAAAGTTTTTTCAGTCGCTGGTAGCCGGTAATTATTTATGCCCATAGCCATCCACCTGCATGCTTTGCCTTTGTAAACTCTTCCACCTATTGCTTGCCGAGGATAACTTTGTTTTCATATGCTTGCTTCATCACCCTAGGGTGAAGCATTTCACCCCATCGGAAGATTTCTTTTCCTTTTGGAGTACTTGTCTATAATTGGTTAATTAATGCATTAATTTACTCCAATTTGTTTTATAGACCTGGAAAAAAATCAACTGCAATGTTTATTTTATCGGCTGAAATATATTTTGAGACTGTTATTCTTGAGAAACTTTCCAATTCTAGAGCTTTATTTACAATTTTACATTCTATATTTGTGAAGTCTCAAGTTGTAGGTGGAATGTAATGATTGAATTTTTTATTTTCCCTTCACCACAGGCTCTATTCCAGTTGTTGTTGGTGCTCCGAATATTCATGAGTTTTCTCCAGGAGAAGGTGCAATATTACATATTAAGGAGCTTGATGATGTTGCTTCAGTTGCTAAGACAATGAAGAATATTGCTTCAAATCCTGATGCCTTCAATCAGTCTTTGAGGTAATTGCCCTGCCAAGCATTCCGGTGAACATATTGATTTGGCATGATCTGCAATGAATTGGGTGCCATGTGTATCTGTTTGAGTTTAGTTCCACACTTCCACTTCATAAGGAGGCCTGCATTTTTTCCCCGAACCGGCAGTAGTATTAAGAACAGAGAAACAAAGTGCAAATCATCTGGAATGAATCCAGTAGCGTTGCCGTTGGACATCCATCACCCTTATCCAAACCTGTATGGCTGTACCCGTCCTATTTGGTTAGGGTATGGATTACCCGTCTAGACATTGGGTATAGCGGTATAGCCGCATGGGTAGGGCTACCTGTTGGACCCATGCCCATCAGCACGACGGAGATGCTGCCCCTTCTTGGGCATTGGGTATCGGATGTTTGGATTGTGGATTGGCTGCACAGCACAACGCACGTAATGCTCCAGCTGAGCTGAGCCACAGACCTCGTGCACCCAAGTCTTCATCGTCTTCCTTTAGCACCAGCCACCAGCCTCCACCCATTAGCAGATCTACGCCCGTCCCACTGCCATGAGCGGGAACGACCGCTGCTGTGACTGGACGAAGGTCCTCATCTCGGCCAGCATCATCCTTGTTGTGGGGAGCCTCATCAGTCATCACTGTCCTCGTCATCTCCTTCACCGTGTTGTTTCCACCCCAAATGCTACGTCATCATAGCAGATTCACATGAGTCAGTCGCATCTGATCAGAAATTGCTTGCATGCATGGGACGGCAATCTAGTGTTCAATTTATGCCTCAGTCTATTGCTTACCCATTGGATTATCCATATCCGTTGGGGATTACCCACATGTTTGGGGTGGATAAATTGGAGATGGTTAATTTGTGGGCATGGGGATGAGATGGGTTAGGGTAACCCATTCCCTACCCAACAGCATCGTTAGAATCCAACAAAACAAGAGAATACACACAACTTCATAAGGATGCCTGTATTATGTTATTCAACTTTATTTGTGTTGAATCAGTGCTGCTTTGGCCATTTGTCCCTATCAAGATCAACTTATAATAATCATTTTATCTGTAGAAGACGTGGCTCCTGAGGAATTGAATCACCATGCTGTTAAAGAGTTTATCCTCAACAAATCCATTTCTCCTTATGGAGAGTGTAGCTCTCTCAGTAGTAAAGCTCAAATGTAATTCTTGCCTCTGAGGTTTTGGCCCTGCCAAAGCATGAAAGCTACCAGCTACAAACTATAACCATGGGGAAACTGCTTCAATTAGACTCCAAGTCACAACTGGCAGATACTCAGCTTGTCAATGATGATGTCGATAGGTTGTCTATTTCTAGGAAACTGATGCGCATACGATGTTTTATGTATCATCCACATATGTAGCTTGGCACCGCGCTTGAAATACCCCTTTTGCTTTGTCCAGTGTGAAGCACGCAGGGTAGAGCTTGGCTGAGGGAGTGAGGGTTCAAGAATAGGGTAGGCTCCTGTCTTATAAAGAAAATCAAGTAAAGGGGTGACTGGTGAATGCCGTAGGGTGATTATAGCCAAGGAGTCATGCATAACAGTACTCTTAGTTTTGTTCAGAATGACAAAACTGTGAGGTTCTTTGTTCTTGTGGAACACAGTATATTACTGTGAGCCTCTGCCAGGATTAGATTTGATATCACTCTTGTTTCACTCCTACGGCCTAGTTTGGCAACTCTTGGATTAAGAGGTATTGGAGTGGATTGGGAGGGATTGAGGGGGATTTTGATCTATTGTGGATTTAAATCCACCCTAATCCCCCTACACCACTTCAATCCAGGAGTTCCCAAACTAGCCCTACAGATTTCTTAAATTATCTGCTTGCATTAATTGTTTGGTGCATAATTCCCAACTCATGTGGTTTAGGTCATGGTAAGTTGGTAACATTCAAGTTTCAGTTTACTGTATGCTGGTATTATTGTTATTGAGCGTACTTCAGATTTTCCACTCAAGTTAGTAGAGGATGCGTATATACGCATAGACTACCCAAGTTCATGTTCTCTTCGAGATGAATTTAGGTGCCTGTTTCTTCTTAACATAAAGCCATCTAGTTCCTCCTAGTTTGGTTGAGTTTTTTTAAATCACCCTTGTAAGGTCAGCACAATTGCACAAACCATGACACGAAAAATTGCCATGATTAATCTCACCACCCAATTTTTAATCCTAAGAATACAAACGCACATTAAAAAATATGCTTAACATATGCATGTTAGAACTACATAAAAATTGCCATGCCACATTGCTCCGTCTTAAAAACAGTCCGCCTTCAACTCAGCAGACACAAGTGCACCAAGAAGAGAGTAAATCATCTATATGCAATTAGAATACATTTACTGTGAGGCCTAAACTCTGTCCTCTATGTACTTTTGTGAAGAATAGAGCACTATGGGTAAAGGAATGATAAATTTATTTTGTTTTCCACAATCTCTTTGAAATTGTTACTTACTATATTAACAAAATTCACATACTAAATTAAGAGTGAATAAAACTTCTTCACAGCATGTGGATTTGATCCTAGTTATATTGATGAAGGCTTAAAGTTTTGCCGTGCAATTTTGTCAATGGTCATCTTGCATCCACTATATTAGCATCTATAATGTTTTTGTACTTAAATATAAACATATTTCATTCTTTGTTTTCACCTGTAGGTGGAAGTATGATGGTCCATCTGATTCTTTCAAAGCTCTTATCGATATGGCAGCAGTTCATTCATCTTGTCGACTTTGCATACATATTGCTACAAAGATTCATGAAAAGGAGGAAAAGACACCAAAATTTGCAAATCGTCCGTGTAGCTGTTCCAGCAAAAAGGGAACAGTTTACCACTTATATGTCCGAGAGAGAGGACGGTTTAAATCAGAGAGCATTTATCTGAGGTATGGAAGTTTTACTGTTGTGCTTTCCCTAGATTTCTTTTGAGATACGAAAGCTAAAAAAATCCTTAAATTGGAAAAAAAGCAAGGATGACCTAGATTAGTGGCAAGCTATGGCAGTTACGGTGCAGCCCTATAGGTGTGGAGCCGGGGTTGAGGGCTTTTTTCTTGGTTGCTTGACTGAGCTTCTTCTTAGTGCAATACTGTGCGATATTTTCGCACCTGTTGACTGAGAGCTTTTTAGTGCAATACCCACCGGCCGAGTTTTGGAAGAGAAAATACAACTGCATTTCAGTCGTAGGTCTTACCCTTAATTGAGCAAACTATCCTGCTAGTCATGTTAGTAAAGGAAGATTCATATGGTTTGCAGTCTTCTCTTTTGGTTATTTTCTCACAATTGAACGAGCTATCCTGCTAATTATGTTGCTTTGCTACTGTCAAGTTGTGTTGAGGTCTTGAGTGTCAATATCATCATTGCACCGCATGTACTTCTGTAAACATGCTTCCAATCCATGCTATTGTGCAGATCGGGTCAGTTAACCCTGGGAGGTCTGGAGTCCGCGGTGCTTGGTAAATTCAGGTCCCTCAACCACGTCCCTGTATGGAAGGACGAAAGACCACCGAGTATTAGAGGTGGGGACGACTTGAAAGTATACAGAATTTACCCGGTCGGTCTGACACAGCGCCAAGCACTATATGGTTTCAGATTCAGAGATGATTCTGAACTGGAGCAGTATATCAAAGACCATCCCTGTGCAAAGCTCGAAGTGATTTTTGTATGACTGCTCTAGGCATACGATTCTTACCGAACTTCACCGTTTCATTTGTACTGTAATCTAGGGTGTTTTTGTGTAGCAAAGAAGGTGTTTCGTGTAGCAACGGAACTCAGGCCAGTACAGGTCCTCCTGTAACTTCCGAAAAAAAAGTACAGATCATCTACCGGGGATGTAAATTGTCATCGACAGTCAACAGCAGTTCCTTGCTTCAGGAACAACCGCAAAAGGAATCGACACATTTTCATGTCAAGGCTGGCAAGTTTGTCGCTGCTACAAATTTCATTCCAAGTAAACCGTGCTAGATGGTGCTATGCTGTCAGGTAGCACGATGGCAATGGCTCACCCTCAGCTACCTACGTAGTAAACTTGTTGGGCCCCAAGAAACCCCAGCAGCAAGCCAAGCCAACTGTGTCCAGGGCTTGCGGTAACATCAACCTCGGTGCGGTGGTGCTGGAGCCTGGAGTTAGACATCCTGAAAAGCAGATTGCTCGCGGGACCTGGCCAGCTTACGCTGAGTGAGTGACGTGGGCTGATGGGCGTGTCCTTCACTAGTTCACAAGTCAGCGGGGACCCTCCCTTTCCGCACGTTAGGTCAACCAAATCTTTAATTTATGCGCGCGTGCCGCCCCCTCCGTCCAGCGAACAGATGCGTGGCGGCCTCTCACGCCCGCCACGTGGCGCTGTCGGGATGGGGTGCGGCGGCGCGGGAGGGGGCGGTGGGCGGAGAGGCCGCAACGAGGGTGCGGAGGCGCCGGTGGCCTCCCCGTCGGCGGCGGGCGGGGCGGGGGAGGCAGTGGCGGCGGTTAGGGTTAGGGTTAGAGGTTGTGGGCCGCCGGCGACCTTCCTCCTCCACCGCCGGCCATAGAGGGAGGGCCGGGGATGGCCGGCCGGCTAGACGGTGGAGGCAGTTGGTGGGGCCGCGAAGAGATATGCGGCGAGGGGACCGCCCGTCGGGCGGTGGAGGATGGTGGTCGGGGAGGGCCGGCGGCGGGGGTGAGGCGACGTCTAGGTTAGCGGCGGCAATGGCAGGTCGACAGCGGGTGGAGTGGCGAGGCGCCGGCCATGGGCGGCGCTTAAGGTGGAGGCGGGAGGAGTGTGGACGAGAGGACGAAGAAAAAAGACCGAAAGAAAAAAGAAACCATGCATTGAGACGGACGGGCGATGCGAGCATGCAGAATAAGACCCGTCAGGTCAGAGTCAGAGTCACACCGAGCTCTCCACGTGACCACGTGTCAGAGCGTCGACCTTCCCCTCGCCTGGCCGCCTGCTTCCGAAGATCTCGCAGCAGATCGACGAGGGGCCGCCCGGGCTGCCGGGCAGCACCGCCGGCATGATTGGCCCCCTCGTGGTTTCATCTCAGCAAGCTGCCCTGGCACCGCGTGGTTCGATCTTGCAGGCATCTTCGGTCACAAAAGAAAAGATGAGAGATCATCGGATGCAAAAGGAAACCAGTAGCCAGCCACTCAGCGAGCGAGGAGCGAAGACCTTGACTGCTCCGAAACGGGGTGGCGAGAGAGCTAATGGCTTGGTGACGCGCGTCCCGGCACGGGCCTTGTTATCTGGGCTCCAATCCGGAGGGCTCAACCCCCACCGGCCGCGTCACACGACCGACACAGGAGCAGCGCGGCCGGCAGGATCAGGCACGGAGCACTGTGGCCGGCCGTGTGTCTTTCTCAGTCAGCACGAGCTGGGGTACGTGGCGTGACTGGCGTCGTAGCCGGCCCGTGATTGTGTAGTGGCGCAGCAGGGCCACTCTTGCACGCGTAGTAGGATGGATGCAGAGGCAGGCGCCCCAGGCATCCCCGTCTGACGAAGACGGCGCATGCAGATGCAGTTGCTTCTTGTGGCCTGTGGGGGGCACCCTTGTACTCTTGCAGACAGACGGCCTTGCACTTTACGTGATTCTCTTTCGCTGGCCGGGGCGCCTCGACACGTACTGGACAACTACGGGTCTAGCATCACCATGTACTGCTGCAGTAGTAGCTGGCACACCGGATCACTGAAAGGAGCATCGCGCATGGAGAAGAAAAGGTAGTAGAACCTTTTCCATCTGAGCCGCAATGATCCGCGGGTTGACAACGAGGAGAGGGTGAGCGACGGGTGCCCCCTGGCTTGCCTGCTGCCTTCCTTTTTTCCCCCGCGGGGATAAAGGAGCTCTGCACGGTGCTTTGGCGCTGGCGAACAGGGAATCTGGGATACGGTGATCCGTCCCGGGATGCGGTCCGATTCTCTGCTGTGCTGGACTACCGGGACTGGAGCAGCCGGAAACCTGCCGTCCACTGCGGCAACGCAGGGACACGAGTGGGAGCGCCAATATGCACTGCCACGTGCCCACCAGCCGAGGCTGAGGAGCCTTTTCCGTTTTTAAACCAGGCCCAACAGCCTATCCATCCAACAATCCTACGTGTCAAACTCATTTGGGATATTGGGATAGTGATTTGTATGTCCTTTTCTACGTAGTGTTAGAGACGGCCTCTCTTTGTTTCTACTGTAAATGTGATTATACGATGAGAGAGAGAGGACGAAGGGGGTGTTCTAACAGCTTTCCCATTTTCCATCGTTTATCACTATTCTAACTACACTTCTCTCTGTGTACAATGCAGAACCGTGCTCTAACAGTGATCAGGATGGGATATGGGAGCACTATTGGACACAAGCGTGATGTGCACGCAGAGGAAGGACATGCATTCAATGCAGAGATACCTAGCAGTGCGGAGGGAACCTCTCTCCCCTGGGCCGTTTTCAGCAAAGCGTATATCTGCATTATATATTTCAAACTCCATTCTGTCTACAAGTGTAGCTACAATGTCATTTTTGTACTATAGATGGTCATATAGATGCTTTGCTAGAGACAGCCTTAGACTTGTGTCAGTCTGGGAGCATTGAATGCGTCCAGCGAAGAAGGGGATGTGACACAAGACACAGGACAAGACAAAGCTTAGGTAGCGGAACACTTGCAAGGATGTGCTTGGGTATGTTTAGAAGGGAATGTCTTATCATATATAGCATAAGTAAAAGACTACTCTTGTGTAGCAGTACATGTTGTACAAGTAGGACAACATAACTCCACCTATGTGGGGTCATCCTTTGGACTATAAAAGGGAGGACCAGCCCGTTGTAAGGGGCATGGTCATTTGCCTCCAAAAAAGCTCTATCGAACTTACAACAGCTCATACACACAGCGAGAACGTAGCGTGTTACGCTCTAGCAGCCTAAACCTCTTTAAACCTTGGTCTCCTTCGGTTTCGACGTGTAGACCAATCTCCATCGTCGTTGGCCACACGCCGACCCTTCTTAGCTACTCACAAAGGAGTCATCCTAGATGACCTTATATGTAATTCACCCATTATCTCATCATCTGGAAATGTATATGGACACATATAATATGCAATCCAAACACCTGAAGAGGTCGCCGGAGAGGTGTAAAGCTAAAGCATCCGGGGTTGGTTGCGAACACGTGCAGCCAAAAGCCTAGAGGTATCGGGCTAGCTAGCTATCTTCGTCGGCACGCCACGTGGGGCGTTTAGTTTTTCGAGCTAGGCGCGACATGGCGGTTGTCTGTACTGGAGAGCATCCTGTCATATGAAGCTGAGTTCAGCGGTTCGTTTATCCCATCGTCTATATTTAAACTTCAATCTATCTACAATATAGCTACAAATGTCATTTTCGTACTATGTAGATGGCTATTTACACGATCTTCCATTGGACTTGATCTAACGCAATGGGCTACCTGATAGATGGACTAATGGACCGTAGCCCCTGCATGCGTACACTGCATACTAGGGGTGAATTTAGAGGGTTTTATCGGGGTCAGCCGATCCCGATAACATTTATAAAATCCTTTATAAAATACCGATATGGCTAAAAAAATCTCTATTAAACGGTGAAATTGACTGCAGTGACTCAAGCCTAGATTCGCCGCCCCCTGCGTACTAGCATATGCTGTACGTATAGTGTGTACGCCGATATGCTGGATCTCATCTGCGACCAAAAGGATCTCGCTCGGCGACACGCCGCCCTTTCCGTTCCGTCAATCAATCCTCTCATCTGCCTTGTCTTGACACACAGTCGCCGCGCAGTCGCGCAGGCGACACGGCAGCACGCACGCACGCACGATAGTCATTAGTCACACAGTACACTGACGCCCACACCGCTTTTATTCTTATTGCATCAGATCTCCAGGTAGCATCAGAGCTTTATCTCCCTGGATGACCGAGTAAACGACTTGCCCGACGACACTACTAGGTAGCTAGACCACGCGGTGTACATACTGGGACCGCCCGGTGGGGTGGTGGCCGGCACTACGCTACATACTGCCAATCCCGATTCAGATCGAAAGGGGGTATTAGCTGCACTGCCTGCCTGCCACATCACTCCTGGAGTCCTGGGTGCGCGCTAGCTCTGCGCACGTTGCTTGGTCGTTCGAGACGCGCCAGGGTGCTCGCGGCCGCGGGCACCCTCCTCCTGCTCGGGCGCCGCAGCCGCAGCCGCAGCCGCGCTGACGGTCGCCGTCGGCGGCGCCCTGCGCAGCCTCGCCTGGAGGCCGCGCTTCGGCACCGGGAACGGGCTGTAGGTGACGGCGTCGCTGGAGCCGATCACGTCCCACCTGCCCAAGGATTACAAAGCACAGTGCGCACGCCGTCCGTCGTCGGCGTCAGTGGCGGTGGTGAAAGAAATAAAGCGCCGCACCGCCGGCCGCGGCGCGCCGATGTATTAGTACGAGGTGGTACGTGTGGTATACATACCTGTAGGTGGTGACGAGGCGGTGGATGAGGACGAGCATCTCCAGCTTGGCCAGGTCGTTGCCGGGGCACGCGTGCACGCCGCTCCCGAACGGCAGGAACGTGCCTGGCCGCGGCGTCACCTGCATACATGCATAGCACAGGTGTCGGATTAGCATGCGGGTGTGCTGATGTGGCCTGTGGGCGACTGGCAACTAGCGGTTGTCGCGCGGCCTCTCGCCTGGCCGCGAGGTCACTCCAGGCCGGGTGATTGGCCAGTTACCGCACGTTTAACGAGTCCAACCCAGCAGGCCAGCACGAGTCAACAATGACGGTGCCCTGCCGCCGCCACGTACCGCCACACATGCACCTGGCCGCTGGCCTTGGTGGTGTCCTTGTCTGCTTTCAGTTGTCTGACGGCGGCAGGCGACAGCTGAGATGCTACTCTGAATTCTAAGTAGCTGCTAGCAGCTATCTATCTATCTATCTATCTATCTATATGCTGAATGACGCGATGCTTATGGTTGATGCCATGATGCTATCCAGGCTACCACACCTTGAATCGGGCGGGGTTGAACCGCTGCGGGTCCTCGAAGAACTTGGGGCTGTGATGTATGCTGCTGAACAGAGGCATCACCTTCCACCCCTTGGGGATCTTGAACCCTGCCCAAGAACCAGCAATACACACATGATCAACGAACGAAACGCTACGACAATTAATAAATCCACGATAGCATGCATGCATGCATGCAGCTTGTCATCAAATGGAGCTGTGCCTTTACGGATCAACTGCGAACAGCGCAACTAATGCTATGCCAGCGCTCTCATGAACCATGCAGCATGATGTTCCCCAACTGCAGCCACGCCCGTCCCGTCGCCGGCGGCTCGAGCACTGATTGATTCGTTCCCGCAGTAGCAATGCATGCTGCCCTGCAGGCGCAGGCGCGCAGCGCAGGGATGGAGTGCCGCCGGTGCCTGCCGTCCGGAAAGGGCATGCAGCGAAGCCATGGCTGGCTGGCCGCCGATCCCACTCGGCAGATATTCAGCGGAACGAGAGGGCGTGGGCGGCGCCCGGAATCAACGCTAGCTTGAATGCCAGCCGTGTTCATACAAAAAAGTCACCTTTATTTGTTGTTGGTGGTTGTTTTCTCAGGACTAATTAATCAATCCATGGCTCCCTTTAATGTTCTGAGGCTCATATTATGCAGCGAGACGACAGCGAGACCATGGATTATTCAGCCTCAGCACAGGATGGAGACATGGTGTTAGGCTAAACCCAACATCTCCTCCTCGCTCTCTCCCTTATCACTATTCTAACTATGTATTTGTCTGTCTACAGTGCAATAGTATTTTAACAGTGTGCTATTTAGTTTTGAGACTTCCATATGCGAGAACCCTTAGAATCAGCCTTACCAAAGGATCTCCACATGATCCGTTACTAGCACAGTAGAAGAGTCTTGTGCTCAAGCATCTGAACTCTGTTTGGACGCTAGTATACCTAAACAGAGGCCTACGGTGCCGCGGGCACAACTGCACAAGTCCATGCATGTTCTACACGTGCGTGCGTCTGCACCTTTTTTTGTGTGTGTCGAGGGGGAAAGGGGAAACGTAGTTCAGTACCTTGGTAGTACACGTCCTCTACGGCCTCTCTGAACGTGAAGGTGACGATGCTCGCCATCCTCAGGCTCTCCAAGATAACCTGCCTCCATCCAACAAGTTTCACGTGTTACGTTACAAATGAAATGCAGTGTATCTGTGTACTCAAGTTGAAGAGCGTGCGTGCAAGCTAGGTGAAACAAGGGCAAGGTGCCAAATAGAGTCCGGCCGGGCCTGCCAGTTATGGATCTGTGGCAGATCTAGATGTGTGCAGTTGCAGTGTATAGTGCTCGATCGATGTTGAGGCGTCGTACCAGGTGCGTCACCGGCATCGCCCTCGTCTGCGCCCACGTCAGCGGCAGCCTCCCGCTATCGTTCTCCTCGTACGCCGCCATCTGCTCCGCCTGCGATGACCGACACACGACGTGACGACGACGACGGTCAGATCATCAGCCCAGCATATATAAACCCGACCATTGCGTCGTCGCCACCATATATCTGCGCGCGCGCTCTCACCTTGACGGCTTCCAGAAGCTTGGGGTGGTCGTGGAGGAACTTGAGGATCCAGGTGAGCGCGCTGGCCGTCGTGTCCTGCGCCGCGAACAGCACACCGATGACGTTGTCGGCGACCTGGTCGTCCGAGAGCGCCGCGCCGCCGTCGTTGCAGTACCGCATGAGCGCGCCCAGGAGGTCGTCGCCGAGGTGGCCGCCCGCCCGCCGCGCCGACAGGATGCCGCTCATGATCGCGCCCAGCCGCTGCCTCGCCTGTACGTACATGCAGAAGCGATCCATCGATCAGTATTTGTATGGCGATACATATACATTGTGTGGATGGACGATCGAGGAATAATAATGGAACCGACCAATAATCGGCGCCATTGATCGATGATGTGATGTGTGACATCGTGTGTACCTTGATGGCCCGGCTGTAGCGAGTCCAGGGGACGGCGATGGGGAAGCTGTTGTAGCCTTTCTCCACGACGAAGTAGTTCCTCCTCAGCTCCTCCTTCACGTGCTCCGCCAGCCGGCCGCCGAAGATGGTGACGACGCCGACGTCGAAGGTGAGCTGCGAATTTATAATAAAACAACATATATAAGAAAAAAAAAAGTGCCAATAAGAAGCTAGGCCCAAGGGGATGGACACCACCGTCAGGCACTATATACCACGAGACACGCGTCCACTCGTCTGCACAAGCGTACAGTGGAGACGGAATGAAGCTGCTGGCCGCCGGCCGGCCGGCGCACGCGCGTCTTTCTGGTTGCTGTGCTGGCACTGGCACTGGCACTGGCAGGCGGCCACACTTACCCTCTTCATGGTGTGGAAGGTGCTGGCGACGCGGCCTTCCCACCAGCCGAGCGTGGACGCGACGGCGGCCTCGACGTCGGGCACGAGGGCGCGGAGGGCGTCGGGGCCGAGCCAGCCCTGGACGAGGCGGCGGAGGCGGAGGTGGTAGTCGCCCTCGTGGAAGAAGAGGGCGTGCGGCCCGATCATGCGCTCCTTGCTCGGCGGAAACGTCGGCTTGAACAGGTGCGCCTGCGACACCAGCACCATCTTCGCCGCCTCCGGGCTCGCCAGGATCACGCACGGGCACCCCAGCACGTGCGTCTTGAACACCTCGCCGTACCTGCATACAGGCTTAGCTGAGTCGCACATGTTCGAAGCTTACACGGGAGGAGGTGCAGCAATGTCAGGGCAGCTAGCGATCCCATAATCCACCAGCACCAACTTACTTCTCGAGCCTGGAGGAAAAGAAGGCCTTGGGGCTCATGGAGTATAGCTGCAGAGTCTCTCCGACGAACGGCAAGCCCAGGGAGCCAGGAGGCAGCCTGTCACCCTTACCTGCCCTGCTCCGTCGGCTCGCTTCGAGCAGCACCAGCACGGCGAGTGAAATGATGTAGATGCAAGCTACGGCGAGGAAGAAAGCCATGTCGTCGCCGTCCCCTACAGCTTCTAAGAAGAGTGACCCTCTCAAGCAAGCTAGATCAGGAGGAGGCAGCAGGCAAGTGCCTTCGTTCTCTGTACTTCGCTTTCGTGCCCGAATGTGGTGTGATTTGCGCCAGTAGTGGCGCGGTGGTGTTGGGAGAGGGACACGAGGGAAGCGATCTTAGAGGATCTTCCTTACAAATGGTGGTGGGAGGGGCAGCCACATGTGTGGTATTTATAGGGCCAGGTGAGGGTGGCGAATGAAAATAACGCTCATGGTTCCTGAGATTACAATTTCTAAATTTTTGGGGGAGGCGAAGAGAATAAACAGGCAACTACCCATAAGATAAGGAGGCTGAGTCATTCGGCTGTTTAGTTTCTACAAAAAAATTCTTATTTTTTAGATATATAAATGAGGTAAAGTTAACTTTGATGATCTATGCCTCAATCAAGGATACACAGCCATATTAGGACTAGTTTGGGTAATCTCACGATTGAAGGAGATTGGGGTGGATTGGGACGGAATGGATTGTGTTTAAATCTACGATAGATCAAAATCCCCCTCAATCCCTTCCAATCCACCCCAATTTCCCTCAATCCGATGTTATACAAACTAGACCTTAAGCAGTTAGATGTTATGCTCCCTTCGATCATAATTATATGATATTTTGGACAACAACTTTGACATGTAGATATTTAGGCCATTAGTTCGGGCTAGCCATCATGATCTTTAATCAAATTAGTAATCATACACATGCGTCTCGCACGTGTTTAATAAAATTCCATTCTAACATAAAATAAGAGAATCATTTACTATATTAGCACCAAAGTGAATGTGCCAATTTATAATTTCTATAATTATCATAATTAATTTTCCACGTTGGCTCCAAGTTAATTTAGCTGAAATAGGCACTAAAATTATTTATACTTTCCATAATTTTCATAATTAAATTTTCCCATTGGTTGTAATTTAATTTGGAGAATTAATATCAATTCACAGTAGAAACATACATCAAAATTAGGATTAAAACATTATTGAACAGTGTAATTAAATTTCCCATTGGTTGTAATTTAATTTGGAGAACTAATATCAATTCACAGTAGAAACATACATCAAAATTAGTATTAAAACATTATAGAACAGTGCATCCATAATAGTGCGTCAATTCATTAAGCTCAAAAACTTACATCGAATAAATATTTTGAACTTAAATTCAAAGTAATTTCGGCCTTTATAGGATCTTGCAGCCTAACTTCATCCCCGCTGAGCCCACAACCGGCCTAGGCCCGTTTTAGTGGCCATCTCGCCAGGACCGTCCAATTTAATCGGACGTTGGACGGCTCCCGGTGCCTCTAGCACCAACAAAAATCGGGAGCCCTAACCCCACCCCCATTACCGGCCTCCTTGCTTTCTCCCCCGCCGCTGCCTCTTGCAACCCGTCGTCCACCACCGGGGCGTTGCCCCTCCAACTTTCCTCGCGGCCATTGGCACCTAGCGGCCACCGGCACCCAGTGCTAGCCACCACCTCCTCTGCCCCCGGCCAGGCACCGCTCCTCCTTGCTCTCCTCTCGTGCAAGGCTGGCCGTCGCAGCTCTGCTCGCCAGAGTGCGCGGCTCTGTCGAGCGAAGCCCCGGCACGCCGCTTTCCTCCTTTCTCTCCATCGTGTCGCCTGGCCTCATGGCGTCCTTCCGCCCATCACGCAGCCTAGCCTTGCGGCAGCCAAATCCGCCTGGCTGCCGCCTTCCTCCAGCCCGTCGGCACCGCGCCTTGCAGCGTCCTCCCCCGCCCGTCACGCCGCCCGGCCTCGCGGCGCCGCCGCCTTCCTGCAGCCCGTCACGCCTCCGCCCAGCCACTGCCACCACCCGTCTCGCGGCACTAGGTAAGCCCTTGTCTCTTCAAGATTGGAACACGGTGTTGGTTTATTACTACGCAAATCATTGCATGTTTGGGTAATGCGGGATTAATGACTATAGTTTCTTGGGTTGTGATGACTCAAATCTGATTTTTTGGGCTGTGATGGACCCAAATCGGGGGGCTTTGGTTCAGCGATCTGTCGCGCTGTAGATGCAGGTGAGGGGATTCGGTGTGGAGTCCTGCCCACGGTGGGTTTTTGGGTAGGGATTTGGCCGGTGAAAAAAAATTCCTAAGAATACCGATCGTACATGGGCAGCCACGGTAGAAACGGCTATTTCTGCCTGGCGACCGAAAAGGGAGCGTAACACAGGGAAATTGGACCGATATATGATAGTGTGTGGTAAGGTCAGTGTTTAGATCTGACGGTGGGAAAAATATGGTGGGTATAAAATCGGTGGGTAGATATTGTTATTTTTAAACTCGCTCTTTTATAGGATAGATAACTCAAAGTAGAGAAACAGTATATGTTTTCTAAAATTTTCGGCGCATGCAACACGACCCATGTATAAATCAAAAGAATCAACTCCGCCCACGGCACACCGACTATCTGTCACACAAATCCATAAAACATATATAGATAAAACCTACTAATTATCCATAACTTTATTTCTCTCAACATGCAAACTATACACGTTATCTATAAGTTTACTAAGTTTTAGAGCTATATCACCATCCACTAAAGCCCTCTATTGATGTATTACATCGATTTCCTATGGCTAATAACATACATGATTGCAAGCATTACTCCATACGAGTACCATTTTATAAAATTTTAGTGGCAGAAACACATAGATGACCAATCACTTAGGATTTGATGTCTCTCAACTAAGATGAATATGCTGTCAAGTATAAAATGCATCATGTCTTTAAAAATATTCTTTGCAATCGCATTAATGATTCCACACTCAATTTTTACTTTAAAAATTAGTTAACGAAATTTTCATAGCAATACGTGAGGTATCACCTAGTTATACTTCTTTCCTTCTCCACTAAATAAGGCAATAACCTCTAGGGCCTTCTCTATATTTTCAAGTAGGGCAATGGGACGGCACTGTAGGCTAGTAGGCTAAGTCTTGTTTTCATTGTAATAGCTGATGGAGCAAATAGTAGTAAATAATTGGAAATAATAGTTTAAAGTTAAAACCCTAGCAAGCTAGCATGGTAAGAAAATAATGAAATAAATAGTGGAGGATGTAGTTATGAACCGATTAACTAATAGCTACTATCATCAATTTATGACCATTGGAGGGGATAGGAAACGAGGGTCCGCAATGTCAGGACAGGCGAGGGGTCGATGGTCCTTCCTGACAGGTGTGATCGCAATCATCAATTGTAGAGTCCTTCCTGACAAGCGTGAGCGCAATCACCGTATGTGATATGATCCCTCGTGGCTGTGTAGGCACACAACTAGATAGCAATGGCAGCAAGGATCCGGATGATTGATGGATGGACACTAATTAGCTCATATGAGTGACCATGAAAAAAATATTTAAGAAATATCTTATGGTAAAAAGAGGGAACCTAGAGTCTTATTGTCTTATGGGGTCCGTGTGTATCTAAAATAATCACACTTGGCACCCTAGGTCTTGGATGTTAAAGGACTTGCCCGATGACATTGATAAATGCCTTGGTCTGGTGGAAGATGTCACGAGAAGAAGATATCTCTCAATATCGACATTTTTGCCTTGTCTGATCACCTTGCTCAACCTGGACGTTTCACCCTTGCAATTGCACCTAATTAGTTTCCAAGAGTTAAAACAAACATGGACAAATGTGGGCCTCGACCAATTCCAACACAATGTTGTGGTTGCAGAGCTAGGGGCCGGGCACCCCTTTCACATGGGCCCTAGGAGGTTGCCCTCCTGCTAAGGTCTCTAGCTGGCCCTAATCCCTTCTATTAATATCCACTCTTACCCGATGCCTCCACATTGTCCATAGGTCATCATGTTTTTTTTTGCTCCAAAAGATTGCCCCCCCTTCTCTTCCCCTCCTCTCCTCCCACATCCACCCTTGCCCCACTCATGTACTTGCCCTCATCACCTCCAGCTCCTGTATACCTACTTCAACATGGCGAAGGAGCAAGGAACAACGGAGGCGCATAATCAAGGTACAAGTTCTAAGGCTACCATAGGGATTTAGATGATTGTAGGTCACACATCGATGATGTATCGATTGCGATTAAGGTGTTTGCCGGATAGGCTACAAGGTTTTTGACCTTACTACTGTTGGCTTTACTATTTGTTTTATCCATCATTTTAACAATTGGATCTTATGATATTTAGGTGTTTGGCAGTGTTTGGACACTATGATTACGCTAGCCGCTGAGACTTAGCACTTGAGACACCTAGGTGATGACCACTTGTGTGAGATCGAGTTAGTCTTAGGAGCTACCAAATCTTGGTTGTGTTCTAGATCTCACCTCTTTGTTGAACCATCCCGGCATCAAGGATGTGTCCCTCCTTGTCCTTGACCTCTCATATCTTCATTATACTCGCCCTTTTTCTCTTCTTCTTGCATCCCTGATCCCCTTGAAGTAATACGCTACCTTGGTGGTTTGATTGCAAGTCGATCCTTTTCATTGGTCTAGGATTATTGGTTCCGGCCATAGTGGGAACTTGTTTCAGACATTATTTTTTGGATGGATTCCTTATTTGCCGATACAAGTTTTCTAGGCTCCTCTAGTTCCCACCTATTTTATCATTGGTATGATGAGTATGAATACACATCTCTCCAATCACATCTGTGGCATTAGAATTCTCTATATCAAATAAGGTATTTTCCCTTTCTTTGTTTGAGTTACGTTTTTCCATTGCATAGCATTATTGATTTAGCATCATCTTTCTACTTACTCCGATGGAGTTAAAATGAACACTGTGAATACTTTCAAGGGTACATATTGTCTTGAAGTATCCTTTACAACCCATTAAAACATGAGTTGTACTACACTAGATCATTCTCCTATATAGTATTATATCACAATAATGAAGTGAATCATATCTTAGTTTTATGGGCATCAATTTCTTTAAAAGGGGTAAAATTTATTTAGGGGTGAAGCTAGAATGCTATGTCATCAGGATCAAGCACCATGCACTAAAGTTATGATTTTATTGTCTAGAAGTCCTGAAGAGGAATTAGTAAACACATTTGAAAAAAAAATTCATTGAGGTTATCTGTCCCTAATGGGTACACATAGATCTTGATACACTTGTTAGCCTCTAATTCTATAAAAATATACGTTAGTATTGTAAATTTGTCAAGTGGTTGATGAGAGGCCTTTCGTTAGCATATCCTCATTTATGTCGGATTATAAAAGTGATCTAGTACAACAACATTAGCCCTTGTGCTACATGTCCTTTGCCATCTGTGGCAACCTTGGGTGCGCACCTCTTCCGCCAATTTAACGCTGAATCCTTGACCGATGGTGCAGTGCGCTGGCTTGGGAAGAGGGGCACATTGACACGTGTTGTGTTGGTGTTGGTGGTGGGGTGGAGGGACTTCTCTTGAGTTACTTAACAGAGTTTAGTGTCTTGAGGAATATATTTCTCATAAATGTAGGGGCCTCTAAGTGTAATAGCAAGAAAAGTTTTGGACCTGTGTACTTTACACGTCTTGAAATTATCCACACACACTATATATATATATGTATATATATAGGAAGAGTTTTATCTACATGCGTATGTAGCTACACTCATTTTTAATAAACCAATAAGGGTATGTTCGCATACTCCTTCATCAATTTGAGTATGTTCACATAATTATTTTAAGATACTTCAAAGATCACAACTCGAAAAAATTACAAAACATTCTATGATTTTAATTTATTACGATAATATATTTATATTAGTACATACAGTGAGGTATGTGCACATACCTCAGGTATATTCGCATACTTCACGTATATACCACCACAGATGGTCTAGTATTATCACATACTTCGTGTACATACCTTTCGTTCGACCAGATACTCTCAAAATCATGAGATATACAGGTGAGTGTAGCTACATGCGCATGTAGAAAGGAATTTTCCTATATACCTATATATATACATATATACCTATATATATATACATACATATATATACATACATATATATGCATATACATATACATATATATACATATACATATATATATATATATATATATATATATATATATATATATATATATATATATATATATATATATATATATATATATATATATATATATATATACACACACACACATATATACCTATATATATATACATACATATATATACATATACATATACATATACATATACATATATACATACATACATATATATATATATATATATATATATATATATATATATATATATATGAAAATTCCTTTCTACATGCGCATGTAGCTACACTCACCTGTGTATCTCATGATTTTGAGGGTATCTGGTCGAACGAAAGGTATATACATGAAGTATGTGATAAAACTAGACTATCTGTGGTGGTATATACGTGAGGTATGCGAGTATATCAGATGTATGTGGACATACCTCATAATATGTACTAATATAAAGGTATTATCATAATAAATTAAAATTAGGTATTGTTTTGTAATTTTTTCGCATGGTGGCATTTGAGGTATCTTAAAATAAGTATGTGAACATACTCAAACTAATAAATAATTATGCGAATATACCCTTGTTGGTTTACTGAATGTGTGGGTAGCTATATGTATATGTATGTATGTATGTATGTATTGATGAGTATGAATACACATCTCTCCAATCACATATGTGGCATTAGAATTCTCTATATCAAATAAGGTATTTTCCCTTTCTTTGTTTGAGTTACGTTTTTCCATTGCATAGCATTATTGATTTAGCATCATCTTTCTACTTACTCTGATGGAGTTAAAATGAACGCTGTGAATGCTTTCAAGGGTACATATTGTCTCGAAGTATCCTTTACAACCCATTAAAACATGAGTTGTACTACACTAGATCATTCTCCTATATAGTATTATATCACAATAATGAAGTGAATCAGATATACAATACGTGTGTATTCTGACGACCTGCCACCTACGTCTACGTAGTGATCGATAAAGGGCATTTGAGTTTTTGTGAAGTATAATCCGCTCTGGTTATCCTTTTTCCAGAGAGTAGTCTGTCTTTACTGTTGTAAGATAAGGTTCGAAGAATGCATGACATTGTAGAAATATATTCACTAGTAGAAGTCATGTTAGCGAAGGTCATAGAGATAGACACGTACGAGTGGGACGACAGACATTGCACGGCTGAACTCATCATCATCAGTTGTTGTTTTTGAGCCTCTCCGCGACTCCAGAACTGTACGTGATCACTGAGGAGAAGCCAAGGCTCCGTTGTCACACAGGCGACACATGTTACCACAGCTGACGAGCAAGCGTTACCAAAGATACACACACAGTGACAATGACACAGCAAGGGTTTAGCCGCCAACTACTCAAATTGATGAGCCAAAGTCATGACTTCGGCGTTCGTTTCCCGCCAGCAACGGCCACGCACACCATGCATGTTAATTACCACACCCCGTCCGTCACAATGCACAGGTACACGGTGCTGTTGGCCGATGCAGAGGCTCTCGTCAAAACGGCAAACGTAATCGCTTATGCCATCGGGGTGAGAAGCTACCAAGGAAGATCACGTCGACGCCCGGCGTGGCGCCGGTCGTCTACGAAGTTATGATGATCGCCGCCGGCCGGCACGCACAGCAGGCAGGCAAGCAGGTCGCCGTTGACGGTTGAAGCAAGCCTTGAGGCCCGGAGCAGCAGCAGCAGCAGCGCTCCCCGCAGCGCGACAGGTGGAGCGGCCGCGGCCACCCCAGGTGTCCACCACGGCGTCGCCGGAGAGCGACAGGTTAGCGCAGGGCCGCCGCCGCTGCGACCCGGCCGCCGGTTCCCGGCCAATCGCGCGGCACCGTGTGGCCGCAGGACCTGCAGCTGGTGCGGACGTGCGGTCGTGAGATACGCAAATGTGCCCGGGTTTCAAAAACCGGGGCTCCAAACCTGGGAAATTTCGGGGTTTCCACCTGCTCGTCGCGCGGCCACCGGGACACGTACGCCGGCGTGCGCGACTGTGCAGTCCCAGACTCGTTTGACTTCCGGGGTACCAATGCAAGGCTGATTGGCACTGGCGGCCCGCGCGCGCGCGAATTCAACCGTGTTTGCATGCATGCATGTATCGCAGTCAGGGCTTGACATTTCTGAGCGAGCCGGGATATATCGGATCTGCCGCGACAGTATTTGGCATGTGCGCCGCATCGTCAGGGAACAGGATGGATCGGAGGTGGACAGACACGAAACCTATAGGGTCCGTTTCTGCACTTTCTACGCGAATTCAAAGGCCTACGATTTTATATATATATACTATACAGATATATATATACACCACACATACACACATATATATATAGGAAAATTTCTTTCTACATGCGCATGTAACTACAATCACCTGTGTATTTTAAGATTTTGAAGATATCTAGTCGAACGAAAGGTATGTACACGAAGTATATGATTACACTAGACCATCTGTGGTGGTATATACGTGAGGTATATGAATATACTTGAGGTATGTAGACATACCTCGTAATATGTACTAATATAAATGTATTATCATAATAAATTAAAATCAAGGGCTGCTTTGTAATTTTTTCGCGTGGTGACCTTTAAGGTATCTTAAAATAAGTATGTCAACATACCCAAACTGATAAATGAGCATGTGAACATACTCTTATTGGTTTACTGAAGATGAGGGTAGCTACATGCGCATGTAGATAAAACTCTTCCTATATATATATATATATATATATATATATATATATATATATATATATATATATATATATATATATATATATATATGTTTGTTTTCGCTTATAAGTGGATTCTTGGCCAACTATCGCGATAATTCCATCCAAACACTTTGCTTCTTCTGTAAACCCACTTGTCTCAGAATTGTATCCCACGTAGACCCGATTCTTTGGTACGCAGCTCTCCACCCGCCTTTCTTAGAACGCGGCCGATTCTCCGCGACTCTTCCCTGACTCGAGTCCCGACGGCGCACTAGGGCCGCCTCGGTGCCGCCCCCGCCGGTGCCAGGGAGAGGCTGCTGGCGGAAGGTCCCCTTCCCTGCAGCCGCCTCCAAGCTCCACCACCGCCTCCGGCCGAAGCTCCCCGCGCCCCTCCGCCTTTCCTGCCAGTCAACCTCCGCCCTCGATCCGCGGCCACCAGATCCGCCTCTAGCAAGGCGTCGGCCACCTACCCGCCTCCCCCGTCGCCTCCTGCTAGTCCACGCCGCCTCCACTTCCTCCTCTGACGGGATTCACGTCATCCACCGGCGAGATTCGTCCGCCAGGGCGCCTCCTCCTCGTCTGGCGTCGATTCACCGGTGTGCCACCTCCAGCAGCCTCTGCCTCCACACCAGGACCCCGCCGCGAGCTAGCTTTGGGTCGCCGTCGGCCTCTGCCTCTGCCTCTACCTCGTCGCCTCCGCCTCGTCAATCCTCGGCCGCCTTCGCCTCCCATACAGGACACCGCCGGCTCTAGTAGGGAGGAGAAGAGGTGGGGCTCGGCGGCTCGAGCGGGGGAGGCGGCTGCGCCGACTACAGCAGGGAGGAGAGAAGGCGGGTCCGGTGGCGGCCTGAGCAGGGAGAGTTGGCGAGGGAGGCTGCCCGACAGGGAAGACGGGAGAGGTTGGGAGAGAGAAGACCGGTGTAAATAATCGAGGTGGCCAAACACCTCAATTTTTTACGCAGCAAATTCTTCACCGAGCCGTTTTTATAGAAAACCTGCTTTACATATGAGCAGAGACCCACGTAAGCGAAAACAAACAGGGTGTTTCTTTTCTTCATGGCTGAATTCGTTAGGAAGTTTTATTTCGTTGTTTCCAAAAGTGCCACGCAATCTGAAGTGTCATGCGCGACGAATGAAATAACATTTCTAATGTATCATGTTTTTGTTTTATAGGCTGTTCATATGTAGCATTTAATGCATGGCGCATATGCTTTGAGGATCCGTGAATGATATGAATCTTTTGCTTTCAATGCGAGTGAAAAACGGTTTCCAAGTTTTGAAAGGAGGGTACACGCTCACTTGGTAACTCCATTGCCATGTTATCCTACCCACCGTCCTAAAATCTTATCTTAGTGTTACCAATAAGAGATTAAAAACACTAATTACTATGCACACTAGAAAAATATTTAAAATTCTCATAAAAATCAGAAACATCCGGTCGTCTATCCGATAACCTTTAATAATACTAACCATGAGATTTATTACATTTTCTATAAGAAATTACTATACACACCATGTTGTTGTGAAAAACCATGAAAGTGACCTTCTAAATTTGCATATAAATTACCTACTATGCTATTATGAAAAATAAATTAAAGTAACCTCCTAAATTTGCATATAAACTATCTAACATGCCATTATGAAAGATAAATTGAAGTAAACCCTTAAATTTACATATAAATTACCCACCTTGCTAGTGTGAAAGATGAATTGAACTAACCCCTAAATTTGCACACAGAATACTTTACATGTGATATAAAACATAATTAAACTATCCCTAATTTTACATATAAATTACCTATTGTGCTATTGTGAAAGATAATTTAACTCATCCTCCTAAACTTGCATATAAATTACCACTATGTCATTATAAAATATAAATGTTACTAGAGCCTGTTATAGGTAGATAAGATAAAAAATTATTGATATGTACATATGAAAGATGTCAAATAATAACAATTTTAATTAATTGTGAGTCAGTACGGGGTTAACATACTATTATAAGTAATTGAAGCATTGAAAAGTACTTGTGCTCAAATATATTCAAAGTAGTTTCATGACACATTTATAAAGAAAATGCCATATCAAATTTTGCATAGATAACATTGTACCAAAAGTTTCACAACTCTCTCATCTCCTATCGAACTCTCTTTATCTCTCTTCATAACTAGCATGCCATCACCAAATATGCTGACATGTCACAATATTTATTGAGAATGAAACTTACATTAAACCCGCAATGGAAATGCCTAAGATATTTATAATTCAAGAAAAGAGAGTATTATAAGATGGGACAAGTCCATTATGTGACCTCACACTATTACGGCCATCCGATTTCAACTTTGAATTATGAAACTAGGTACCCAAGACCTATGAACTAAACAGGACTGGACGAAATACCCTCTGTCATGTTAAAAGCGGCTTCGGATAGTGGTTTTCTCTTTCTAAAAAAACTTGTTAAATCTTGAAAATCACAATTAATTAATTTTAAACCAGAAGAATACAAAACTTATAACAAATGTTCTCTATAAATATAATATATCTATTGGTGCTCTATCCGGAGATTTTTAGAACTTATTTATCCCTATTTCTGATGTTCTATTTAGAACAATAAAACAATAAGTGAAGAATAAATAAGTTCTAAATATCTTCAAATAGAGCACGGATAGTTAGAATATATTTGTAGACAAAATTGGTATAAGTTCCGTATTTTGCGATGTAAAATAAATTAATTATGATTACAATATTTAGAATCATATTTTAAATGAAACCAACTAAAGAATATGTTTTATTAGCTTTGGGGCAAGGTATATGAATGGCTTTTTCCTTTTTAAAATAACTAATTAACTTTTCAAAAAATATAAATACACTGGCTCATAAAATATTTAGATAGAAAAATATTTGATAATGCTTAAATATGTTAGCACTGAACTATTGTAGTTTATCCATCAACGAGGGGCCTGATCGGTACAGCCTATTATGCTGTGGCTGTTTAGTTTTAACTTCTTTAGTATCTATAGTGTAAAAAGCTGCAGTCCAGCAGCAGCGAAGCCAGCCGATCGCACCTGAGAGAAATATCTAAACCGGTACGTCCATGGCGACAAGGACGAAACGATCGGCGCATCGTTCCCACTTGCGACGACGGCCGGAGCGGAGCAAACATTGGCGAACCTCCTGGCTACAACCGCTTTGCAGAACGGGAAAGAGCAGGGTCGGGAGGGCATCCAGCACCCCGTTTCCGGCAAGTACGGCACCCTAATCGGTCTCTCGATTGTTCCGGAGTTCCCATAAAGTCCGGCCGCGCCGTCGCCGTCGCCGACGACGACTGCTCGATCAACAGTCCGGCGTGCCTGCCTTCCACACCCATACCAGCGGCCAGCGGGCAGGACAAGCAGCACCCGATCGACACCGCATCCTCGTTGACCCGGCCGGAGATCTCGGACGGCGACGGGGGCGTCGCCAGATGGTTTGGTCCGTACGTGCTGTGCCTGCCGTCGTGCACTCGTATGGCACCCGAGCGCGCGTACAGTGGCAACAGCTACTCTGATGTGGCCTTTGCAGTTTGCGTACATACGCCGGTCCAGAGATGCGCCACAGCTCCTAGCTGCTTCGTTCGATTTTGTCACGAAATCGAGGGCATTTGTGGCCGGCCGGTGCGCGTCGTCGTTGCACGTGAAGATGAAGTTTCTTGTCGATTTGCAGCAACAGTGATTGGACCATTGGCGCGGCCGGCAACAGTGTTTACGTACGTGTCGACGCCGCCGCCACCAGATCCTATGGATGATCAATGTCAGGTGGTTACCAACCTTGAACTTCAGAAATTATCTCCGAAACAATGCTTGATCGGGAAAGGCTCACCATTAGGGAAAGTTATTTCTCTTTCATCCACCTCACCCCCGTCGTCTGGTTTAAAAAAACAAATACTGTCCCATTTCTTTATACTAGTCAAAAACAACGTGCGTCCCGCATGTGATTAAATAAAAATATTATTAAACTTTATTAATTGAAATATCTATTTAAGTAAAAATAAAGGTATAATGTAAGTTCGTACAAAATATTGCGGTAGATTTTATTCTTTTTATCATTGTGATAAATAGCTGTTAATTAAAATTTATATTACTCAACAATGAGCCACGTGGATTTGGTAGATGCGATATTTTGTATCTAAACTAATAAAAGACCATGCAAAATAAGTATGGTCTTATACATTATTAATTGGTGATTATAATTATTAAAACAGAAAGAACTAAATAAGCTTAGATAAATTATAATTATTAATTTTCCATGTGCAAAAATAGAAAAAACAAAATAAACCCCAGATAAAATCAGCCCAGCCCATGAAATCAACCCACTCAGCCTAGCCCACTGGTACCCGCCTCTATCTAAGCCTTTCATTTCGATCCGACGATTGACAAGCAGTGATTCATCGGTATATAACGGTGCCGAAACCCTAACCTATTCATTCCCTTCCACTCGGCTAGCTGCCTGGCCTCTCCCTCTTCTCCTCCCTCCACTCGGTGGACAGAGCAGCGACCTCCCACCTCGTTCTCATCCTCTGCCATCGGCCTCCTCGTTCCACCTTTGCGTCTGAGCGCGGTGCCAGCGTCGTCCGCCTCCTCCGCCGCTGCCTATCGCCTTCCTACCCTGGTGGCAACCAGACCGTCTCTCCTGGCTAGCCGCGGATCGCCGCCTCCATCCCGGACCGGCCTCGCCCCTCGGCTGGGCTCGTCCACCACCGCTGCGGCCAGCCTCTCCTCCCCCTCGCCAGCATGAAGATGGATAGATCCCCCTCTTCCTCCTCCTTGCGATGGCCAGATCTGCCTCGGCCTGAGGCACCGCCGCCTCCTCCCCATGATGGCCGGGCTGAGCTGGTCGGATCCACATCGGCCCAAGCCGCGTTGGTCGGATCAGCCTTTGCCCAAGCCGCCACCCGCTCTTCCTCCGGCTCCGACGTCTGCCGTTAGTTCCCCTCCGACCTCTCCGAGCTACAGTGTGAATCCGTTCTTTTCTATTGCTATTGGAGCATGTTCATCATATGTTTATGAGCATTCTTCTTCAGAATTTTAATAGCGATTTAGTACTATACATGTACCGTTTAATGGTTTATTTGTACATAATAATTGTGCCTTGTGATAGGTTAAAAGTCATCGAATTATTGGGCTATCGTATGTGTTTTGATTGGTTACTGGGGATTCCCGGTTTCCTGGGAACAGACTTCCTTGTGGGTTTTGGTGGGTAGGTTTGCCGGTGAAAAAAACCATGAGAATTTCTACAAAACGATGCCCGACCACGGAGAAACGTGCGTTTCTGCCGGGGTAGCGTAAGGGGCGTAACCAACGCAAGAGCACCGCTAGATTAAATATATGGTGGGACTGATGTTTAGATCTAACGGTGGAAAACATGGTGGGTATAAAAGCTACGGGTAAAAGTTGTTTAAACAAATATCGTTCTTTTATAGAGTATATATATAATACCCCTTTTTCAATACCGGTTCAAGAGCCCCAGATGGATCGTGTGTTCGCGTCTCTATTTTTTATTTTATTTTTTAAAGTCTTTTAGTTTATATAATTGTTTTTTGTTTCTTTTGAACAAGAAAATTTTCATGTGAAAAAATTTAGAAAAACATAGTGCAAGTTTCATATTTGTCTAGTTTAAAATAAGTTAATTAATATTTTTAGATATAAAAATATTTTATTATTTTAGAGTAGAAAATCACCACAGAAACCATTTTAACTTGCTCCTGTGTATTTCATTTGGAGTTAAACTGTTTTCTGTGAAACTATATAAACTTGTGTAAAATTTCTTGGTTTCAAAAGTGCTGAAAAAATATGATATCGGACAAAAACATATCCATAGTATCCATTTTCATCCCTAAATTCTCTAACGCATCGTTTCTTCTTATTTTGTGAACACAAACAGGCCTCCACGATTGCCCTCATCTTCACGCCGTCTGGACAACTTGGTGTTCCTGTAGAACGAGAGCTCTATCCTCGGACGCCATTTGCTGGTAGCTACATCAGCCGTACTGACGTCGGCATCCCTGGAATCGAGACTGCTCTAGAAACGCTACATTTGAAAGTGTTTTTTAGTGGTGACTTCATTTTCTTTTATGAAAAATAAAATCATATTTAATCTCTAAAAATCCATAATTAATTTACTTTAAATCAGAAAAAGAAACGTGTATCAGTTTTTTATAAAAATAATCTATCTACTGATGTTCTATTTGCAGACATTTGGCATTATGTTATTCTTACACCTAATATTTTATTGCTGTTATTATACTCACTCCGTCCTGAAATATAGCGTTTTCTGGATTTGTCATAAGTCAAATAATATTAAATTTGATCAAAGTTTTAGAGAAAAATATTAACATATATCACACCAAAGAAGTAAATTATGAAAATATAGCTCATGATGAATATAATAGTAGTCATTTTACATTAAAAATATTATCATTCCTTTGTATAAACTTTGTCAAAGTTTAAAATTTTTGACTTAGCACAAATCCAGAAAACGCTATATTTTAGGACAGTGGGAGTAAAAAGGAACAATTAAGGTCCATATAGGTCTGAGTAGAGCACCAATGGACTCATTCTTTTTAGAAAAAAACATGGAACAAGTTTCATATTTATCTGATTTATAATAGATCAATTATGATTTTTTTTATAGTTTAAAAGATGTTATTATTTCTAAAAATAGAAACCACCACAAAAACTGCTTTCAACTAGCTCGGGGTGTATTTTATTCAGTTTTGAATAGTTGGGGACCCAAATTAGCCAGTTAGTTTAGGGATGAAAATCAAACAACATTGGCAATTCATGGTTGTAAAATGTACTTTTCCGAAATATTATCATATGATTTTTTACTTAAAATCCTACATTTTTCTGTTAAACTAAATTCCAAAAATACTGTAAACAAATGATATCCGACTGAAACCTAATAGTTTCGGATGCCCTCGTGCTACGGTGGCTAAGCTGTAGCTCCTAGCTAGCTGCTTCGTTCGTTTGTCACCAAACAGAGGGCATTTGTGGCCGGTTGCACATGAAGATGAAGTTTCTTGTCCATTTGCAGCAACAGGAACCGGGACTGGACCATCGGCGCGGCTAGGCCTGTGCATTCGGTTAGACCGAACAATTCGGTTCGGTTCCTCGGTCCTTCGGTTACTTCTGTTTTGAGAAACCTGGAACCAAATTTTCATCCTAGAAGAATGGAGACCGAGCAGTTTGGTCTTCAGATAGTTTGGTTCAGTCTTCGGTTAGACCAAACTGACCGAGGCAGCTTAGGGAGCAGGGAGGTGCCGGCGCTCTGCGGCCGTACCAACGGGGAGGCGAACTAACAGAGCAGACCAACCAGCAGCCACGTACTTTTGCCACGCCGTGGGAGGAGGAGGCCGCTGCGCCGTGGGGGAGGTTCGCCGCCGAGCCATGGGTGGAGGAGGCCGCCGCCGTGCCGTAGGAACGGGGGCACCGCCGTGCCATGGCCGTGGGGGAGGGGGCACCGCCGAGCCATGGGTGGAGGAGGTCACCGCTGCGCCGTGGGAAGGAGGGCGCCGCCGTGCTGTTGCCATGGGAGAAGGGCACTGCCGTGCCGAGCCATGGACGAGGTTGGGGATTCGGCGAAGAGAAGGCGGCTAGGTGGCAGCCGTTGCTAGGGAGGCTGGGAGCGGGAGGGGAAAGGGCTCCGCACCGGCAGCCAGCACCTAGCAGGGAGGTGCCGGTGCCGGTGGGCGGCGGCTGGGACGCTGGAGGCAGGGACTGGGGAGAGTGGGAGTGCGAGGCAGGGAGCGGCGGAGGGGATAGGTAGGGTTAGGTTTTTTGTCAACGGGCTGATGGCTGTTGGGCCTTGGAACTTCGGTTTTTTGGGTTACTTCGGTTTTTTGTCGGTTCGGTCATTTCGGTTTCGGTTAGTTCGGTCATTTGGAAACCTGAGACCGAAATTAACTTCGGTTCTATTCGGTTTCGGTCTCGGTCGGTTTTGGTTTTTTTTCTCACACCCAGCCGCCGCCACCAGATCCTATGATCAATGTCAGGTGGTTGTCAGCCTTAAACTATCAGAAATTATTTCTACGAGACAAAAGTCCGTATACGATTTTGAACTATCGAAGTTGTCCATTTTGTCTTAAACTATGAAACTAGACATCCATCACATTGTACTCTCTAAAACTGAACAGATATGGACCTTTAACAGGTTCCATAGTTGGTTTTTACTATTTTAAAAAAATAAATTTATTTAATCTCTGAAAATTCATAGTTATTTATTTATTATTTATGAATATATACAATTTGCATCACGATTTTGAAATATAATCTAATTATTTCTCTATTTGGGATTTTTTCATGTTTCTTGTGTTTTATTTGGACTGTCAAAACAATAGATATTGGAATACATAAATTCAAAAGAACTCCAATAGACCACGAATAGATAGACTAAATTTTTGGAAACAAATTGGTACAATTTTCATATTTTCCCATTTAAAATAGATTAATTATATTTTTTAAGATTAATATAATTTTATTGTTTCTATAAATATAGGAAACCATATAGTTTGATATTGCAAAATTGACCATTTCCATTCTGAAAGAATGTTTGATCAGGAGAGGCTCATCATTAGTGTCGTTGAATTCCATCCGGAAATCTTTAGATCCACCTCACATTTTTTTAAACAAAAATACTATCCTGTTTCTTTGTATAATGCCGATGCAAGAGCCCCAATAGGCTCACTTTTTTGTTTCTCTATATTTTTTATTTCATTTACTCTTGAATTTCTTTACTTAAATTTCTTTACTTGATATAACTGTTTCCCTTTTGTTTTTTGAACAAGAAATTTTGATGTGAAAATTTTAGAAAAAAATATAGTACGCATTCCATATTTATCTGATTTGAAATAAATGAATCACGTTTTTATAGTAATTTTATTATTTAAAAAATAGAAAACTGCACAAAAATTGTTTCCAACTAGCTTAAGGGACCTAGCTACCCGGTTTCGTAGTGTATAATTAAAATCGGACAACTATAATAGTTAAAAGTGTAAAATGGACCTTTTGTTTGTAAAGTGGGATTTTTTGAAAAATTCTTAATGTTTTCTGTGAACTTGAACGGTTTCATGTCGAGTTTCTGTGGCACCTCTACATTTCAAAAGTTCCATGACAATACGATATCTGACTTAAACATATAAATAGAAACAACTAAGGTCCACACAACTCTAAGTAGAACACTAATGGATAATATTGTTTTAGATAAACATAGTACAAGCTTCATATTCGTCTAATGTAAAATACTGTTAGCCCGTTTAAACACCGTTCAAACGCTAAATATGGCGAACCGTTTTCGTTTAATTAGCCATTTACACCGTTTAAACCCGTTTAAACGGCTGTTTAGCACCGAATAATGGCTAAACAGTAGGTAACCGACTATTTACCATTTAGCGTTTAGGCTACCACTGAAAATAAATTAATAATTATTTTTTGTATTTTAAATAGAATTTATTAGTTCTAACCACACAAACACTTTCAACTACCTCGTGGTGTCTTTGGTTTTGGATAGTTGGAGAACCCAGATTACCATGTTTCGCAGTCTAGGGCTGAAAAGACTTCAAGTTCAAAGTTGTAAAATTGATTTTTGAGAATATTACTATATAAATCGGACAACCATGGGACTTTTCCCTCGAATTATATGTTTTCCCTACAAAACTAAATTGTTCTTCGTGGAATTGCTAAGTTCTAAAAATACTCTAAAATATGATATATTATGTTTGTTTTGTCCTTGGGAATCATGTCATGCTGCAATAGGATATCGGAGTATTCAAATCTTTACCGCTGCTCCTTGCATGTTATCGGTTCCAGCACCGCTGTGCCTCCTCCTCATCGGTGCCTCCTGGTCTCCTCCCCGCTAACGTGGAGCCGGATCTACGCGGGCGCAAGCGCTCCTCCGAAGCTCTGACAGAGGGCGGTGAGTGAGGAAGCCGTGGAGAAGGGCAGCGGCTCTCCCTCCCCACCAACACGGTCGCCTTCTCCGGCCCGCTGCCGCACTCGCCATCGCTGGTCCGCCGCCTCGCCCCCTTCTCTCCTTACCTGGCAGCGCATGGATCTAGACACCGATAGGGCACGACGTGACATTACCGTAGCCTTCCACACGGCGTGTAACAGTAGGCACGGCAGGCAACTTGCTCGTGCCGTGCCTGGCCGGCCGTGGTAGTGCCAAGCCCAGCCGTGTCCCGACACGACACGCTCAAATGGACATGTATACCCGTCGTTGTTTTTCTCACTGAACGGTTGTTTTCTATTCCATTACGGAGCTTAGACAAACAAAACAAGTGATCAAACGATTTGTTACCGATTGCTGCGTTACCTATTTGTGTTTAACTTTACATTCCCCAGCCAAAAACCACCTTATATGCAATCAAATACCTGGCAGGCCACCGGCCATTACACCCCTCACACACATGTAACGTACGTATTGCTCCGTAATATGTTTCCATTGCTTTGTGCAACCAAACAAAGCTTAGAAACAGTAATCCCGCAGTCACTTACTCTGGACAACATGTTCCTGTAGCACGAGAGTTCTATATCTCCTCGAACGCCATTCGCAATATCTACGGCAGCCGTACTGACGTCGGTGTCCCCGGCCGGAGTCGAGACTGCTCTAGAACCGCTGCACGGCCTCTTGCGCTGGCCGGACGGCTGAAAACGAAAACACGCATAGGAGATGGCCGACACGCAGCAGCCTAGGCATCCATATGAGCCCCCCTGCGTTCGTTGTCGCGGCTACCTTTCAGGAACACATCTTCGCACAGGAGACGGGACGATGACCCAGCCAGCCGGGCGGCCTACTTCTGTGCTCCCGGCCGGCTCTGGGCCGCCCCTGGCCATACGTCACGGGCTCACGGCTTCCCCCGATTTGTCACGGCGACGCATGCCCGACGGCGACGCCATGGAGGGCGCGCGCCGGCTGGCCCTGTCGCCGTCGCCCGGCGGCCGGCCCTTTTCGCGTCCCTGCGCAACTTGCAGGTGCGCGCGCGGACGCCCTGCCCTGGGTGACGATCAGCCACACCTTCGGTCCAGATGCCACTGCTCGCGGCGGAGCTGCTTGGCACAGTGTTGTTCTTTGGCCGTCGTCGTGTGCAGCAGGGAGGGCCATGAATCATAGCGTAGCGTCAAGCTAAGTACGACGCGCCGACTGAGGCGCCGGCCGCCACACGTTGCGCGCGGTAGGCCGGCGGGCACGGCAATGTCGGCGCCACGAGAGCCGCCGCCCGGTTGGCCCGCAGCGCAGCGTCGCCGTCGGTTCCTTTTCCGGTGACGCGATCGAATCCATGTCGATACGTTGCGTCCAGTGAAATGCATGGTTCGTTTTTTTTATTTTCGGCATTAAAATGTGTAATAGGGCTAAGTGTTAATTGATAGTACATCACTGAAAAGGCACAATTAAAATTTTATATTAAGTACTAGTTAGAATAGGGCAGAATTTTAGGTACATAATCGGAGCTGCCGATCGGTGCTCAGAGGCTCGATTCACTGTCCAATCCTGCAGTGTTAATCTAAAGCAATGGTATATCTTCCTCGTCAATTTCACGAACAGCCATTCTATCAAGAATCCCCCTCTAGCCCACCCACAATAGGTCTTGTCGATCCTGAACAATGCTCTACCTCTACTTACCTAAGAAATTAAAGCATCACGCACCACCTAGGTTCATGCATGGCTCTCAGAGAGGACGCCCACAATACTTATTGTGCATGTGACACATCAAAACAAGAACAAATATATTTTTTTTTCAACACCTCAAAATATCAAGCGTAGAACATTACAAAAAGGAAACATGAAACATAGCTGTGAGAAACATTACCTTGCGCCAAGCTGCTAGGCTTCTCAAGGAGGAGCAATAAAGTTTGTTGGTGTTTAGCATTGGCAGTCTACCGCGGAATATACCAAGAGATGGTTTAGAGCGTAGGACTAATCATTGACGAATGGCAAAGGTCACACAAGAACGTAGTACTTGACGATTTAGACAAGTCCGATCAGTTAAATCCAGTAATATTCTTCGTCATGGATGGGTTGTATATAGTCGTAAATGTAAATGTAGACGTTCGATGTTTTTGAAAGGCCCATGTCCCACTTTATATAGTCTAACGGACATGGTTTGAAGCAGTTTCCCATTTGTATCTAATCAGAATACCTCGTATAATAATCCTAGAGGAATATATTAAATCTTTTCTATCCCAAATATGACTAGATATACTTCTTGACTTGGTCTCATGTCGTCCTGCTCCCTTGGGATCCTCCAAGTCATAACTCTTACTGCCCACCTATCAGATGGTCAAATACTCGGTCCTCAAGGTACCCTAGGGTATATATATCCCCTCCAATGTTTAACAGGTGGGATATTATTGGCGCAAGATAAAAGTAACTTTTATGCTATATTTTACATTAGGGTTTTTTTTCATTGTGTATCTGGGTTTCATATATGTTTGATTTCATAGGTTTTAGCCCAAAACTAATAAGTCCACATAATCATGAAAATGCAATGATTGATGCGAGGGTCGTGTACATAGAGGATGGGCCTAAGCCGGTCTAGGGAAGGCCCAAGCTGTTCATTTTGGGGACATCTCGGTCTATTTTGGTTGTGGTTCATGGAGAGATTTGGACAGTGATTCAATGATGGAGTTTGGAGCACATTAACCGGAAGATTCACACAAGTTCTACTCCAAATAAACAACTTCGACACCAATAAGAACATGAAATTTCATATATGGAAAGACTTTGATAAAGATATACTCCCTCCATCACATAAATAAGGCATATAGATTTTTGAAAAGACAACATCTTAAATACTTAACTAAGAATTGAGTGAAATCCATAAAATTTTAGTGTATGCATGTTATATATTTGGATTCATATTCAAAAGTATTAATATGATGCATGATGATTTTGTTTTTGTCGATAAAATATTTTTCAAAGAAATTGATGTTCAAAGTTTCACTTTAAAGACCATATCAAAAAACTATATGCCTTATTTTTTAGACTAGAGGAAGTACTATATATCAAAGTTATGAAAATATGGGGCGACCAATTTGCTTGACAAAGAAGAGTATGAAGATATGATGACTTAGACATGAATCACGTGAAGATCTGGAAGCCTTGTTATGAAACTAATTTGAGATCAAATTAAATATAGAGAGATTATCATAGCCCAAAGACAAAGAAACTTCCAGAGCAGATTTGGAGTTCAAGATGACTTCGAATAGAGAAAGTGTGAATATAATTGCATGTATTCTTCATCTTCATGCTTGTCATATTCATCATATGCAATTCGTGCCTAATCTATAGTTGACCCTTAAGATTAGATAGAAAATCTTAAAAAGTTCATTGTTGATCCACATATTTGATACCCTAGAATGATTATTGCATGCCTATGAAACACAAACACTCATGGGGTTTTAAGTTTGTAACAAAGGCTCATGGAGCAAGCTCAATGCTGCCTGGCTGGTTGTGGAGCTTGTAGAACACACATTTTAGACATCCAAATCTAGTAAATTTTTGATTTATAGGATCCTCA